>OZ010610.1:36614674-36719674 GCA_963932145.1 Acanthosepion lycidas | reverse complement strand
TCAGATAAAAGAAACATGAATCAAAAATTAATAATGGTTGACAATGCTTCATCTAATAATAAAATCCAGGAGAATATTACTACTTTTTACTAACAACCATAAACTTGTGATCTTAGTAGTTACTATATAAAGCAAGTAAAATTAAAATGAAAGAAATGACTGATAAGAAATTATAAGAAAAAAGGCATCTATTTATAAAAAAAAGAGATTAAAACTGATGAGGCTAAAACTTACAAGAAAAAACTGTCTGAAATATGAGCTAAGTACAGAATAAAGATTAATAATCATTCAAGCTCCAGTCATTTTTTACAAAAAAAAAAATTGTATACTTTACTTACATATACTCTTTTCCACCAGTAAGCAAAAGTCCATCTTTGAGTGTGGTATACATACAAAAAATAGGTCCTGTGTGAGCCTTTACTACAAGCCGTTGAAGGGTATTCCCTTGCCATACATACACATCACCACTCAGGGTCCCCGTAAAAGTGACATTATTCTGAAATCAGAACAAAAGCAATATTTAATACTGTGGGATATAATCTGCTTTATCTTTGCATAAAAGTTATATATTTGGCCAGCAATCTTTCTTTTATACATATTTCATTGAATGTAATGAACAGGGAAAATTTGATAAGTTCTTTTTATTCAGTTTTTCTAAAGTTCTTACAGTTTTCCTTTCATGTAGATTTAAGAGAGTGAAGAAGCTTTCAGCCAACTACCTACTCCCATTAAAAAAAAAAAATCATCGCAGATAAAACTTGTCATTCTAAGAACATCTAATTGTAAAAGACGTGAAGATAACTGAAGCACTTTACATAAAAATGGTTTAAGCCAAGTCTCAAACTTCTATCTATGTGCTGTGTCCTTTCAGGACATAGGTGATCATGACTCTCCACCTTCCTCTATCTCTTGCAGCTCTCAATAAGTTCCTTCCCTAGACCACATTCTGTCATCCACTTGCTTAAGGTTGCCAGGTATGTCATGCATTGTTTACCTTTGTCTCTCTTTCTCTATTCCACCTGTGAGTATCAAATTCTACAAGACATCCTTTCTTGTTATGTGTCCCAGAAATTTCAGCTGCCTCTTCCTGATGTTAAGTATAAGCTTCCTCCTTGTTTGCATCCTCTCTAAGACCTCATCGTTGCTCACTCACTCTGTCCATGATATCCTCAGCATCCTTCTGTAGAATCACATCTCCGTCACCTTGAGTCTCTTCTTCATCTTTGAGTAAATTGTCCAACATTCGCAGCTGTAAAGAAGGACAGATGTAATGTAACAGATTAGTATTCTTTTCTTCATTACCAAAGAAATCCTCCTGTTTTGCAATACTCTGCCCAGCTTTTGGAATGTGTCCTTGGCTATCCCAATATGTCTACAGATCTCAGTGTCGCACTTACTGTCCTATGGAAAATGTCAAAAACATGCCAGTAGTCAGGCAATCATTTAAAGACATCCTCAACTAGGAATTACTACTACTCCCTTCCAGCATGCTTTAGAATTACTACTCTGAAACTTTAAGAATGCTTATAATTTGAAGAGAGGAAAAAAGCTTAAATTAAATCAAAAGTGAACACAAAAGTGAAGAGGGTCATAGATAGATTGAAGGACATACCGAAAACAAAAAGAAATATACTTTTATTTTTTGTCTCATTTAATGAATAAAAAGCCTTGCTAGAAAATAGCACTGAAATCCACTAGACTTTTTTTTTTGTTTGTTTGGGTTTTATGGCATATCAACCACTGTGGGTTATTTAATGCCAAATCCAGTTTATATGAATTTTAAATGGCTATTTTGTATGGAATAAAAAATGTATAGCTGGCAACATTACTTTTTTACAAAAAAACGTATAGCTGGCAACATTATTGTTTCAAAAACGTATAGCTGGCAACATTATTGTTTCAAAAACGTATAGCTGGCAACATTATTGTTTCAAAAACGTATAGCTGGCAACATTATTGTTTCAAAAACGTATAGCTGGCAACATTATTGTTTCAAAAACTTAGAGCTGGCAACATTATTTTTCTGAAAACATTATCTGAGACCTTGCTGTTGGATGCAGTTTATCGCCGTACCCAGGACGTGGATGTAGTTTACCGTCATACCCAGGACACGGATGTAGTTTACCATCATACCCAGGACACTGAAATCCACTTGAGCATCTAAAGTGAGGCCCAAGGGTCAATGTGTGGGGAGTTCAGTAACATCTGCAAAGTGACCAGGACTGGTATGTCTAGGCAGAGACCACCAAGCCAGCTACAGATAATAATTTTTACAGCTGTAAGTGGTGAAGAAGTGTGGGTAAAGAAATGATTGTATTTCACTTGTTGATAGGAGGTGAAAGGTGTGCGTGTCGCTAGAGAAGAAGTGAAATTTCTTTAGGTACAATGCAGAACTTGAATGACAAAGAAATAGGTCAATGGGTAAGTTAACAGTTTGAACAAGCATCCTCTGAAGATAAGAGAGGAATTATAATTGGCCAAGGGGAGAATTCTGGAAAATATCAACACCTTATGAGAAAGGGCATTTCTAATGATGTGAAGTTGAAACAGATAATTATTAGGTTGGTGCAAAAATGATGTCGTTTTTTGACGTTCAACTTTAAGTGAGAAAACGACATTATTTTTGCACCAACCTAATAATAAACACGTGCTAGTCATGCCACCCAGTAGAATGACCCTGATTGGTGAACAGGAGAGAGTAGGGGAAAATAGACTCTGGCCATTGAAGGGTGATGATATAAGATATGAATAAGAGGAGGAGGGAGTAAGTGGGGTAGGTCGTTGCACTGCTACCACTACTCTCCAGAGGAGGGATTCTCCAAATTTGGACATGCAAATTGCTTCCCAGAACACTGTCAAAAATGTGTTCTGATTGGATCTTTGGAAAATTCTGGAACCCCAGATTGCATTGGTCCTCACTCCGATGTTGAGTGAGGGTCCGTAAAAGCATTAGATTGGAGGGGAATTGTGAGTAGCAACTGAGGCAGAAACACTTTTCCATTATGCCAAAAAGAGATGATCGTTTCACCAATCCCCATGTGACTTGTTGCCCTGGAGAACTTCCAACTCATGCCTTGTTCCAGACTATTACATAAACTAAGCAGAGTGCCCTAACAAAATTGTAAAGTGGAAGAATTGAAAGTCTCTATATAACAACAGTGAGAGAGAGAGACAGACAAGTGCTTTGTCAGCATACCATAATTTGATGCCTGAAGAAGTCACTGACTTAAAGCTTGAAACCCTGACTCCAATGTGGAAGCAAAAAACAAAGTGTCACAAAATTAGATTATGAGGAAATAGTCATTAGCCTGCATGCTTGTAGATTCTTATATGAAAAATTGTTCCTGTATAAACCTCAGTTATATAAACCTTGTGGATCTACACAACTTTCTTTTTTTGTCTTATAACATCATCCAGCCTGAACAACATCCTTACTTACCTCATGATCAAAACAAACACAACGTGGGACAGGGAAAGGCTTAGATTAAAGTGACCAACTCTATGGTTAGCTGCAGGATTCAATCACAGACACACCTGGGGGCCAAGAACAGGATGGCATTGTCATTAGCACAGGGACCAGGACGTTATACTACTTCTACACAATACAGCTTAGAACATAAACACAGGAAAATATACTAAAAACTAACACCTTGGAAATGTCTAATGAATTGGCCAAAAACACTTGGGACAATAATCACTACAGACAGTTCTACACTCTCTTAGTCACCATGAAGGAAAAACTAAGAACATTAGAAAAACTGAATACAAACATATAAAATTATCCCTTTTCCATCACATTCAATGAAACGTAGGTGTATATATTTCAAGCATAGACATATCTGCTATAACATATATTGGAATAACCATAATAATAATAATATTAGCTGTTTCCTTATAAGGAAACATTTGACTGAACAGCCAGTGTTGTTTCAGTTGAAATTTATAAAATATTTCTTTTAAAAGATATTTCAGGAAAATAGGTTTCTCAAGTCTAGTAGCTGTTATCATTCTTTCCAGTATTAATAAAGGCTTCCTTCCTTGCCTTTTGTTTGAAGTAGAGTGGAACATCATCATCTATATCATGTCATTATTTTCTCTTCAAGTTACATGTGCTATCCATTTTAGTTGTTGCTGCTGTTGAAAGTCCTCAAGTGAACGTAGTTTCTGTTATCAGGTACAGTTCTTTGTGACTCTGTAACACCAGTCCCCAGGGTTTGATAAAGGATGATCCTCACTAAGACCTACATGTTTTACTCACTTGAAAATATTTTTACCCATTGATTTGAGAAAGTGATCGTATACAGCCAACTGTTTAGATATTTCTACTGCACTTCTTCCCAAGATTAAATAACGTCAAATGTGCAGTTTCTATTCAACTGTAAAGATTAATATTTATGTGGAGATCTTTTAAATTGATCCCAAGTATCTTAAGAGAATTCCCTAGAAAAAAAATTATTTAATTAGTTTATTTATTTGTTTGGATTGATTTATTTTACTTAAAAATGCAAACACAAAAACAAATTTTTACTATGTTAGTTAAAAATCGAAAACTGTAAACAAACAAGAATAAATGAAAATAAATAAAATAAACAAAAACAAGAAAAATAAACAAACTAAGAAAATAATAAACAAATTAAAAAACCACATATATCTATCTATAAAAGGCAGGATGTGTGTGTGTGTGTGTGTGTGTGTGTGTGTGTGTGTGTGTGTGTGTGTAACAAATGCATGCCGCAGTTTTCAACGGATTTGCACCAAAATTTACATGCACATGCTCCAAGTTAGCGGGAAGGCCAAGACCAACTTTGCATTTCCAAATTCCCATTGATAGTGGAAATAATCGATTTTTTCATGCTTCTATGCAGTTTTAATGTAGTTTGCAGCCATTTTGTACTGGCCAGAGTGAGAGCCTATAGCTGGCTGCCATGAATAGGCAGGAAGATTCTATTGGCCAGCGTGAGAGCCAACAGCTAACACGAATGTTAACTAGCATGTAAAAAAAAGTCAGTAGCTGCATTTGTCACAAGTGGGAAAAATTTAAATCTGGATGGCACTTTACTCCAATTGGCTCATTTGCTTGCTTAAACTCAACGTTGATTCTGATTCCACAGAACTGGGTTGGGTGTGAAAAAGTATTTGTTGTTAACACTCTTTTTCCATTCAGTTTTTCCAGTTACGAGTCCTTTTTTAAAGCTGATCATTTTGTGTTCATTTTGTTTAGTTCTTTTTTCGTAACAGATTTAATGTTTAGTATAGAGCTTAGAAAAAATTCGCACTGTGAGATAGGCAAAAAGTAAGGCATGTAGCAACATCAGCACAGCAAAGGGCATTCCTTTAAAGGCAAGGAAGGGCAAAAATATTTTAAGTCAAGTGATAGTGATTGCTGTATGAGTCGTACAATTTTTGAATCAAGCAAGGGCAACACTGGGCCATGCTGCTAGTGCACAGATAAACAAAAGAAAATGTAGTAATAACAACCAACAAGTTACTGGCCACCAAAAACAACCACTAGAATAATATAATAGACTACCAACAATTCCTCACTGACTGGTATATATAAATAGTCAAGCAATGCACATGGCCTGACGTTTGCATTTAGCATGAAACAGACTGTCGCTTATGGGCGTTGACTTCAAAGTCCACTTTTATATTTATATACGCTCTATCCCTGATATTGAGCACTTTAACCCATAAATATAGCATACCTTAAAACTATATATATATATATATATATATATATATATATTTTTTTTTTTTTTTAAGCATTTCACCCCTAGCAAGGTGGGAAGCCACTAGTACTTAAAGGGTTAGAGGATTTGGAGCGAGAGCAGATAGTAATGATAGCGGAGAGGATGAGGAGAAGGATAGTGGATAGATTAAGGCAACTGGAGATGTCGATTGACATAACATTTGAATAGTTGGAGATTAAAGCTAACAGGGAAACAGGAGTAAGGAACGGAGTTCCACAGGCGAGAGGTGCGAGACATGAAGCTACTGGAGTAGAAGAGTCGACTACATTTAACAGTTTCAACAGTGAAAGGGTAAGAGGAGGATGCCAGCCTCATAGGACGCTTGAATTCGCGAAGTCTTGGAACCAGCGAAAACAGCTCCTCGGAGCAATTACCATGAAAGTATTTGTAAAAAAGACAGAGAGAGTCAACATACATACATGTATGTGTGTGTATGTGTGTATATATATATATATATATATATATATATATATATATATATATATATATATATATACACACCTCATAGTTACCGCTTTCAATTTATCTTTCAAAAATACAGTTCTCCAAATGCCTCCTCCAGGGCCCTAACAGAGGATAATCTAACCTTGCTAGAAGCTCTTAGTCATTAACCATACACTGCTCCTTCTTGAACTTTGTCAACATGTTTGGAATCCATTTCATACAGGCCTCTGAGTAACCAAAAGATTGCACTAAACTGCAAGTGCTATCATGGCTTACCTGATGCATTTAAGTATGAAACAGTCTGTCCCCATCCAGTGATGTACACAATGTGTTTATGTGAAAGATTTCCTCAGTATGCACAGAATGAGTAATGATATATAATTGCTTAAAGTGTAAAACAGTTACCATCTAGTGTTGATTCCTATGTCCGCACTATATCTACAAACACTATCTGATATTGTGCATTCTTCAATTTATAGTAAATTGAAAAGATATGTATATATAAAATGCACATGCATACACACAGGCAGGTTATCACTGAATTTAATATATATATATATATATATATATATATATATATATATATACCACCACACTGCTTTCACATCAAACCAACTGGTACTTACATTTCCAAAGGCCAATGATAACATGGTTTGCATCTTGCAAATACTTCCTCCAGTGCCAGCAGCTGTAAGAATCCCCTTTTTACCAAGAATCTGACTGCCAGCCACTGACCAGAACTTCACATGTTTAATTCCGACACTGACCAACTGCTGGTCAGAATCAGGCCGGAATTCAACCCGAAAGATTCGGTCAGTATGCCCATCAACACTAGCCATTAGCATACCTGAAAAATGACAGAACAAACATTGTAAGCATTTCTGAATAACTTAAAGCATTGTTATTTATTTTTGACTAGTATTCATCATTACTGACTAGCAATCTGGGAACTGCACTATAAAGCTAGAGAATTAAGATAAAAGAAAAACTAATATGCAGATGGCACCATTTTATTTTTTTAATCATTTCACCCCAAGCAAGGCAATAAAGCTACTTTATTAATACTATTAATAACTGCATTGTTTCTTTCCAAGTAAACTGACATCTGGCTGTTCAAAGGAAACTGTTCATCCTGTTGATAAAAAAATGTCCTCACTAGTTGATATGATGTCACCATCACTGCAATAGTGGTTCCCAATCAATTTTTTTCATGTTGGAAAACAGATGATAGTCAAATCAGGAGAATAGGGAGGGTAATCAAGTAGTTCAAAGCCACAATCATACAGAGCATATATTGAAATCAAGGACTGGAGTATGATGAAACAAGACCCTTTTCATCAGTTTTTCTGGAGGTTTCATCTTGATAGCCTTTCATAACTGTCTCAGCAAGTTGGTATAGTACTCACCATTGATGGTGTAGCCCTTTTGAAAACAGTCAATAAACACTATGTCTTTTGCATCCCATAAAGGAAAGCCATCACCTTCCCTGCAGATGAAATGACCTTGGACTTTTTTGGAGCAGGTGAGGAGAGGTGTTTCCACTGCATAGATTGTCTATTTGTCTGTGGCTCAACAATATGAACCCAACACTCATTCTGGGTTAGGAACAATTCAAGAAAACCAGCTGGATCTAACTCAAACAATGTCAGATTTTTCCCATGATGTGATCAGCTAGTTGTTCTTTTGATTTGGTGTCAAAAGACATGGCACCCACATAGCAGAAACTTTCGTCATGCCGAGTTCATTGTGCAGAATATTCTCAACTCTCACAGGATATGCTAATAGCATTGACTATTTGATTTATTATCAATCACCAGTTATCCATCTTCCCATGGTGAACATGATCAATGGTTTCCTCAGTGGTGGCAGTTGTAGAGCCTTGAGTCATATTCAAAACTCTTCCCTTCTTAAATTCAGCTGCCCAATTTTGTGTGGTTGATAAAGTTGGAGTGTCATCTCCTAATGTAGCAACCATGTCAGCATGAATGTCCTTGGAGGATAAACCATTTTTCTGCAGGTATTTGATAAAATCATGATGCCAAATTTTGTCTATTTTTCAAGAGAAGTCACTACTAGTTACTTTTGAAGTCTTCTTTGAACAATCAGATATAAGTTTACCTGAAAAGAAACAATGTAGCTATTAAAAAGAAGAGTTGAAATTAATGCGTGCAAGATTTCACAGTTCTAGCATCACTCCTTCATAGTCAGCCACTGAACTTTTCAGCCCACCCTCTTATTTAATGTTCTATTGCTAAATTTCAAGAATGAACCAAGCTCACAAACTATTATCCAGTCAGACTAATATCCTCACAACATTTTGACTATTGTACCATTCAAACTTCCTCTCGTGTCTGTCAGTCTAGGTAACTTTTGGGAATTTTTCTATAAATATTTTTATGGTAATTGTTCTGATGAGCTTTCCTCTTTGGTACCACAGCCTCTTGAATTTAGGCATAGGACTAGGCCTCATGTTTTCAATGTTGAAATTGTTTGATGTAAATGCTTCCTCTCTTACACTTCTCATTCATGGAAGTCTTTTCAGGACTTTCCTGCCAGCTACAATCTTCAAAAATTTAAATGCAACATTAATTATCATTTCTCTTCAATAACATTTTCTAAATTTCTTTCACTCTAAAAGGTCTTGGTGGCTTTTATCACTTTGCTTGGGGTGAAATGTTTAAAAAAAAAATAAATAAATAAATAAAAAAATTTCAAGTGGAACACTTTATTAAATTTATGGGAATAGATTGTTCTCATTCTGTTCACATTTAGGGACATCGCTTCTTAGTTAATCATTCATTTATTGCTAGTTCTGTTTCAACTGAGTGAGTATATCCATACTGCCCAGCACAAGGACTGAACTCTATTATTGCATTATCAGATTTATTAACCAATGCTTTAATCCTTGGCACCATTGTCTCATAGAAAGTATTTAATATTCTAATGTTAAATTTCAAGAATGAACCAAGGCCACAAACTGAGCACCTCACCTTCTTGCCATTTCCAAATTGCAATCCGATGTTTTTCTCCAAGGCCAACTGAAACAAGATATCGCCCTGAACTGGAGAAATCTACTGAGCAGACCCCCTTTTCATGAACACCCTCCAGGATGGAAAGTGTCTCCTTGCTGTAGGCATCCCAAATATGGATACAGGGTGGCTGGCCAAGTTGACCACTGGCTATGATGTTTTTGAACTTAGGATGTTGATTTATTGTCAGACAGATGATATCGTCTGTGTGATGGATATAAAAGCTTTGAGTACCTGTAAAAAAGAAAGTAAACTTAGACAAAGTACAGTAACTTCCATAAATAAGTACATTTCCACATACATTATCTGTAAGCAATAATGTATCCTACAGAAATTCAAGGAAAAAAATTAATATGCTACAAAAATTCAGTGAAAAATTAGTTTGCTATAGAAATTCAGTGAAAAAAGAGGTATAATATAGAAATTCAGTGAAAAAATTAGTATACTATAGAAATTCAGTGAAAAAATTAGTATACTATAGAAATTCAGTGAAAAAATTAGTATACTATAGAAATTCAGTGAAAAAATTAGTATACTATAGAAATTTGGTCAAAAAATTAGTATACTATAGAAATTTGGTCAAAAAATTAGTATGCTACAGAAATTCAATGAAAACATTTGTATACTACAGAAATTCAATGAAAACATTTGTATACTACAGAAATTCAATGAAAACATTTGTATACTACAGAAATTCAATGAAAACATTTGTATGCTACAGAAATTCAATGAAAACATTTGTATGCTACAGAAATTCAATGAAAACATTTGTATGCTACAGAAATTCAATGAAAACATTTGTATGCTACAGAAATTCAATGAAAAAATTAGTATGCTATAGAAATTCAGTGAAAAAATTAGTATGCTATAGAAATTCATTGAAAAAAATTAGTATACTATAGAAATTCATTGAAAAAATTAGTATACTATAGAAATTCATTGAAAAAATTAGTATACTATAGAAATTCATTGAAAAAATTAGTATAATATAGAAATTCATTGAAAAAATTAGTATAATATAGAAATTACTCATAAGCCCAATGAAAATTATTACAATGAAATAATGTCAAATAAACATCCTAAACTTGTGAATAGGGATATTCTCTCCTGATACCTCTCCAACTGATTATCATATTTAAGCATTTTGAGCTTTTCATATGCAACAAAACATTCTCCAATAAGGAAGAAGTAATCAAAGTATTTGAAATGTTTATTACATCAAAGGATGCAAATTTTTTAAAAGATGGGATCAAGAACTTAAACATACATTGGAGAAAAGTCATTCATCAACATGGTGCCTATTTGAACTAAATAAATTAGTTATTTAACATTTCAGAAGCATATTTATTCATTTCCTATAAAAAGTGCATCAATTCATGTGACAACCTAATACTATATATATATATATGATATATTACTTCACATTCACAAGAAATTAATTTTATACAAGATATTCATGCAACTCATAATATAGGAAAGATTTATTCAACAAATATGTAAAAAACTTCCATTCTCACTATTAAATACATATATAATGACACAGCAGATGTTGAAATTACTATAGGCTGTAAATATGACAATATGATTATGACAAATTATGTGAAAACATTGAAAACCTATGCCCCTTACTCCTACCTAAAAACCAATGCTTTATTAACCAATGAGGTATTCAAATGGGACTTTTCTTGATAAGCCTCGATTTTGAGCCTATTGATGGCAATGCTGTGTCTAACTCAGAGATATATAATTTAATGTCCTGGAAGAACATGATTAAGAAAGAAAACACATCCTTTGGATTATTTTCTACCAATCAGAACAGAATTTCCAACCTGAGGTAATCTGAAAAGATATTTTCATGAGCCTGGTGACATAGATATAAACAAGGTTATTAGCCAGTGAAAATAAGTATTTATTTACACATAGTCAGAATGGTTAGCCATGTAAATGGAGACAACATATTAACATTTGCAACTGAGAGTGAGAAGCAGATTCCAAAATGCCAATTGGCCAACCCAAACTCTGGATAACACAACTAAAACAATTTGTTTTTCTGGAATTACCTTCAAGCAAATGCAGACCAAGCATTCCTCTGAAAATTCGGTTACTAATTTGCTATTACTATGATTGACTCCTGACTGGTTGGAACATCAACAACTACATGTGAATTTTTACTGTATCTCTTTACCAAGGAGAATTTTTTAAAACTTTATCAACTGAGCCTCACTTTCATATAAAAATTTTGGCAAACATGGACTAAAAACAGTGTGTCAAAAGGATGGTTTTTCCCTTGACACTACTATTATTTTAACTACCTTCACTCCTCAGTAATGTTTATTGCTTTTAAAAGCGATTAGAATTGTAATAAAACCTGAACATATTAAAGTGAATTTAAACATTTTCTTTGTTCTTGATAATTGACAACAAAAATAATAAATCTTATTTATTATATTGTTTATTTTCATGTTGGCAATCATGGCTCTCCACAAGAGGGCTTTGAAAATTTGATACTCACAGGACTGATTAAAGGCAAGTGGGACAAAAGAAAACAATGCGTAACCTACGCAGCACACTTGAGTAAATAGATTGTGGAACAAGGTTTAGTAAAGATAACAAAAAGACAGAATTTATTGAGAACTACAAAGGACAGGAAATTGTGAAGAACTATGTTTGCCTACGACAGTGAGGACATGAAGTGGTTAGATGTTGACTGAGCAGGAAAGGGTCAAGCCCAAAATGAAATATAAGCTGGAGATAGAGCTGTCTGAATCTCTTCTCAAGTTTATTTTTTTTAATTATCAAGAGTCTGGCATGCAGACAAAAACAGATATAGAATTTTATCTCTTCCTTGAAGAATTAAGAAAACACATCAATGAGGAGACAGACAGGGCTTATATTTTTGCTGATCAAAATGAAGTGAGAAATTTAAACAAAGAACAAACCCTTTTTGAGGGTTGAAGTTATGAAAACAGATCCTGTTGTTGACAAGCAGGTGATCTGGTCTATATTTTCACTAGTCTGGTGAAATAATTTTATCCCTTCCTTGAGAATTTAAGCAAACAAATATTGTTGACAGGCGAGAGGGGTCTGGATTATATTTTCACTGACGAAAATGAATTGGGAACTTGGGGATATGTAAACAAGGAACAAACCCTTTTTGAGGATTGAAATTATGAAGACAGATCCTCTCGTTAACAAGTAGGTGATCTGGTTTATATTTTTGCTAGACAGAGATAAGTTCAGAAATGGAGAAATAATTTTATCTCTACCTTCAGAAATCAAGAGAATTAAAAATAATGACTAGAATAAAACTTTTCCCTTTTGCCAACAAGCTTTAAAAATTAGATTTGTCACAAAGATGGTTATGCCTGCCCTGGGAAGTAGGCTGAAGTTGAATACTAAGGAGGAAGAGGGAGAATTTAGAACCACCTGTATGGAGTGATGGTATGGGATGTAAAGTGGAACAGGTTGGAGTTGAAGGGAGGCGCAATCTCTGTAACTACTCCCAAAAAGGTGGATAATTCTCCAAATTTGGAAAGTTAAGAAAGCAGAAATAGGGAACAAGAGAACACTTATTGGGAATAATGTGAAAATTGAGGAATCACTGAATCCCCGAACCCTTCTGCTCCACATCAGTTTTGGCTCAAAGTGCATATAAGCAGATAGCTTTGAGAACTTGAAGATTGCACTACGAATACTGCATCATATGCCTCTGGAATCCACATCAGCTGCCACCAGATTTCCTGACTCTGAAGAATTTTGAACTCCGAATATTAGGCTGGCACAGTCTCACTATAGATGTGGGAAAGAGTTCATTTTTTTTTGTACCAAGAACTATATAAACCAATTGAAGATTAATCCATTAAATCTTTTGTTTTTATTTTTCATTGTGAAAATATTTCTTCCCTTAATATAGCACCCACCACAGCTCAAACCAGAGCTGCAATTTCTACGACATTCAATCTTTCACTGCTCTGAGATTAAGAACAC
Source organism: Acanthosepion lycidas (assembly GCA_963932145.1). Lineage (NCBI taxonomy): Eukaryota > Metazoa > Mollusca > Cephalopoda > Sepiida > Sepiidae > Acanthosepion > Acanthosepion lycidas. The sequence continues at coordinate 36,706,464 of OZ010610.1, read as the reverse complement.
AATGTGGGTAGAGTTGGTGGGAACTGAAGCAACCAACAACTGACATCAGTTTTGACCAGCACAGAGTCAGCCCTGTGGTTAAAAAATTGTCCTAAAACCCTGAGAGCCAGACAATTAAATGTGGTCAGGTGTATACATAAGTAAAAGGGGTTATAAACCTACCTGAAGAAATATTTTGTATGACACCAACACCAGCTGTGTGAAAGGCAATATCATTGGTGTCATCAAGAAAATGTAAATTGTTTCGGGTGTCGAACCCACGATAGCCATAAACATGATCCAACACCAAATCCTGAAGAATAAAAGAACATTTTAGAGATTAACAATCTAAACAGTTCAAAAGCTCATCATTCAGGTACATATAAATACAAGTAGATAATCTGACACAATAGGCGCTGATTATCTAGGACACCCACATAGTCAAGTGGACTGTAAATGATTTTATCTGGGCCTAGTTTTAACAGTAAAATCAAGATGTGAGAGCTTCAAATCAACCATCTATGTCTACAAGTAGGAAATAAAAATTTTCTGGATCAAGTGCCACTCAAGGAAAAAGGTTGGTTAGTTGTTTAGTGACATATCAACCACTATGGGTTATTTGATGCTCGAATCTAATTAGTTTTACACAATTTTATGGTTTTAACTACAAATATTATGTACATAATTTTATAGTTTCAGGGTAAACATATGTTTTGTAGTTATATTGGTTATAGATTATCTATTGTACGTGTTACAAAGTGCGATGGGTAAATTGGTCGCCATTTTATATTTTTAATTTCATACATCCATGTTTTTTGATTTTGTCAACTGCCAGTATAGCAGAGTCAGTTGGGCACCATGATGCAATTCACTCTGCCAGAAATTTGGAAATGATATATTGTACAGCTTGGCAATCATGCCGGAAGCTCCAATACAAACATTTCAGAGTGGGTGTCAATCTGAGGACAGTGCAGAGGATTCAGAAAGAGTTGGATGAGTCTAATAGTGCGGCAGCTCAAAAAACACATTACGACACGAAAAGAACTCCCAAATTTGTTGGTGAGATCCAGGCCATGATTGACAATGATCCCTCCAATTCAATCAGGTCCATAGCCAGGGACACAGAAGTGTCCGAGTTTCTTATGAAACATTTTGTGTATGAAGATATTTGGTATTTCTCATACAAGATGAGAAAGGGACAATTTTTATCCCAAGCCATGAAGGAGAAGAGGAAAGGCCGTGCTATGAAGCTTCTGTACAAACTCAAGCATCCCCTCCAACAAAACATGCTTGGGTTTTTCTCAGATGAGAAAACTTTCTGCCATGATAAGATGGTGAACATACAAAACAACCGTTGTCTTGCTGTGTCCCCCAAAAATGTATCGAGAGTGATGAAAACCAAATATCCAGTCAACATCATGGTGTTTCGAGTGATCACTAGTGCTGGTGACATTATGCCTCCATTCATCTTCCCACAAGTCCTGTGACTAAACATGGAAGCTTACATCAAGTGTGATTGAGAAGGTAGTGTTGCTCTGAGTGAAGAGGGTGGCTGCTTTACTATTTTTTTTTTTTTTTAATGCCACTTCAAGTTTTGTATTTGTAAAGTTTCCAGGTTTAACATCAAGATACATTTCCCTGAGGGGATTTTTAAAATGGTTTTTGCCATTTATTCAGCCTGTCTATTGGCCTTGGGTTTATTTGATGATTTTTTGCCATTGATCTTGTTGACAGTTTTCCAAGCAAGAACAGATTGTTGGCAGCAGCAGAGTTGAGGAGACAATTTTTTTCCTGGATGCATTCGGCTTGTTGATTTTTAAAAGAGTTCTTGAGTTGAGCAAGCACCTCATTGAAGTCATGGATTTAATTTTTTTAAATCCTTTGTTAAAATTAAAAATGAAAGAAATGATTAGTACTGAAGTTATTATAACTATAAACAAGTTATAAACTGAAAAAATGAAATTTGCTTACCAAAACGGTCTAAAAATGTCTGAATACGAGTCAGTAAAAATATCTAGAAATTATTTTATCAAAGTTGAGAAAAGATCCTTATGAAAATATGCAAAATATGACTACAAGAATAAAGATTTGGAATCGAGTTATCAAAATAGTAATAGAAAATTGATCTCTTGACTGAGGGGAAGTTTAACTCACAGATATTTTGGTAGCTTTCTTCTTTTTGCCACTTTGGATTGTTTCATTTGCCTGCACTTTAGGAGGAGGATTCAAATTCCGACTGATGGTGGGACTGAAAAGAAATTAGATAGAGGTGTGAATATTAGCATTCAGTCAATTCTACATACTTAACCACAAGATTGCTGAAAATGTTTGCAGTATTCTTTTGTAAAATGTATGATATTCCCTGATGAGCAAATGGAATGTTTGCTGGAAGGTCCGCCTACTCTAGTGTTGGGATGCTAAAGATTACTCCAATCAGCTAAGAGACAAACTTTATATATTGCATTAAGGGGAGGCATGGTGGAGTAATGGATAGCGGCTTGGATTGAGGAATCGGAGTGCCGAGTTCAAATTCTAGTTGAATCCATTACATTCATTTACGTGCTAATACTCTTGGGAAAAGTGTGAATCCTCTTCTTCTCCCTCCAGCTATGGGTAAATAGCAGGACAGACTGGGTTCTATAGCCTTGGATGGCAACTGGTCTAGGAGAAGGACAACTCTGAATTCAAAACCTGCGGAGGGTTGTTTGGGGACCTTGTGGCACGTAGTGCATCAAGTCTCTGTATTCAGCCCTTCAAAAAGTGTGGATGGTCGTGCACGAAACCTTCACCACTATAATCAAATCTCATGTGCAGTTGTTGGGCTGTCGGTTTCCTTGGAACTGATCTGCTTGACCCTCATACATCGAATCCGACGGGAGAGTTGAGTGAGTATATATGTCTCATTAATAATTTAGACAAGTTTTGTCTACTTATTCTTAATAGGATCCTCTCATATTTAGGGAATAGTTTCTGAGTATCCTTGTTAAAGGAAGAAAGAAAATTACAATGTTGTTGTATATCTATTTTATTCCTGAGTACTTTCGACATTAACACAATCTTCAAGGTCTTGTTTTTTCTAAGTCAAGTGAAAAATGCTAAACTTATGTACTGGATAATTTTTAAATTTTATGATGTAAATATAAACATGCAATAACATCAAGGGAGGTAACTAAGTTATTGAGATGTCTATTTTTTTAAAACTAAAAACAACATAATTGTAGTGTGACCAAGATATATATTATTTTTCTGTTGAAGATACAATCTCTCAAGGGACATTTAAATTTATATATAATGTTGGTTTTCTGTTAATGTTAATTGATGGGAAGGAGTCATTATGAATGATTAAATTGGATGTATTGAATTTAATATAGGATATAATTAATCTTATTTTTTTTTACTAGTAAAAAAAATTAAATTGTTATCTAGAAGGTTGAGTTTTCATTTGAATGATGCATCTAACATCTCTCAACATTTACAACAGCATGCCTGTCCACATTCACAATTTAGAAAAATTCATTTCAAAAATACATCTATAATTTTTCATGAAATTAATCAACATAAACTAAAAATTCTTGAAGCTATCTATATTAAAAAATTGAAACCAACTATTAATAAAATTAATTATGAATACTACAAAAATGTTTACAGTGGATAGTTTGAAATATCTAAGTTATAACTAATAGCTTTAAATAGTTCTTTTGAAAAATAGACATCTCAATAACTTAGTTACCTCCCTTGACGTTACAGCACATCTTTGTTTACATCATAAAAATTTACAAATTGTACAGTACCTAAGTTTAGCGTTTTTCATTTCGCAAGTAAAATATTTCATTTTCAGATGAACACAGCAATTTTGTCTTAGCAAAAACAAGACCTTGAAGATAATATTGTGCTAATGTCGAAAGTACATGGGAATAAAATAGATATACATCAAAATGGTAATTTTCTTTTTTCCTTCGATAAGGATAAGAAACTTGTCATTAAAGAAAAAGCCTGCTGGAACAAATGGTGTATTTTCTTACAGAGAAGGATGTCGGTTCAAACCCTATCAGGAAATGCATTTTCTTTATTAAGGTTTTGCGAGTGCACAGGCCGATAGTTTGAATCCAGTACACTTGATATCTATGTAGCGACAGTGTTACCAACATTTAATTTTGTCTAGGAAAGGTCGGATTAAGGACAATGCATGGACGCAATGCAATTTATATTTGACATAAATAACACATAGTATAAGATACAAAACTGAACGGAATGATTTCAAACATAATTGAATTTATTAATGTTTGATATATATGTATATATGTATTCTTTGCATTGTAAATAAAGCTGTTCACATTGAAGAATTTGAAGTCTTATTTATATTTCAGACTCTTCACATGTAATGAGGTTACTCTTTCCAAACCCAATGAAAGTTTAAAATAAAATTAAAAGAATAATCTGCAGAACCACAAACAATTTAAGTCATTATTTGAAGCTTTATAGTATTTTAAAGTTGATGGGCAAAGCTGACTCTCACAACTCCAAAATAAGCTGCCTAATATAGGGTTAAGCCAGATTTTAGCTTATAATATTCATATAGTAATACCCACTGGTTTTACTGCTACTCCATCACTACTTTAACTAAGCTGTACCTATTTATACACAAGTAAATATTTCCGGCAGTAGAACTTATGAAGCACAAAACTTTTGTCTTTATTTTTCTAAGAAGGTCAAAATGTGTTACCATTAGTGATACATCAAATATTGACCACTGAACAGGACTATTATATGAATAAGGAAAATGAATTGTTACTGATTTTTACTATAGAAATACATTGAAAAATCAGGAAGAATGGAATTTTAATTGTTCAAGAATTACTGCGAGTGTTAATAACAGAACAAGGCTATTATATCTATAATGTAAATGCATTGAAACTCAGAAAGAAAGAGATTATCAGTGGTCAGAAATTAAGTGCACAAAATATTTCATACCCATTTAAGATATTTCCATTTGATAGTTGTTGATTTGGTTTTACTCCTTCACGTCGTTGTAAGGACTTGGCATATATTTTGCTTGCGTAGTCAATCTTTTTCTCTCGTTCAACATCACTATCATAACCTAAAAGGTACAAATAAAAAAAAATTACTTTATTATGCATGGTGCGATGGATAAATTGTCATCTAAATTGTTCAAAAATGAGAGACAGAGGTTGCGATGAATAAATTGTCATCTACATTACACAAAAATTAAAATAACGCTGACATCTCATTTTAACAGATATATTTACCAAAAATACTAAAGATTAAATTTATTCAATAAAATTGCCATTAGCTTCAACAACAGCCTTCAGACGATCTTGGAATCACCAGCAACTCTTTTGGATGATCTTCTTGGTTAAGTTGGTGAATAATCCTTGCCTTCAGTTCATCTTTAATGCTACAAGTAGTTTTGTTGGTCTCTTGCTCAACTGCGCCCCACACATAATAATCAAGGGGGTCGCAATCTGGGAAGTTAGGTGGCCAGTGGTAAGAGATGATATAGTCACAGAAATTGCCTGACAGCTGTGACTGGGTTCTCCTGCTTGTGTGGCATGGTGCAGAGTCCTGTTTCCAGTAGCCACCTTCTTGACTCAGAGCAGTACTACCTCCTCAAAGGATGTAGGCCTCCATGTTTAGTCTTAGGCTCTGTGGGAAGATTAATGGAGGCATAACATCACCATCACTAGTAATCACTTCAAACACTATGATGCTAACTAGATATATCATCCAACTGTTTCCAAATTCTCTGCACTGTCTTCAGATTAACACCCAAACACTCTTGTATTGAAGATTCTGGCATGAATGCCAAGAAGTACAGCATGCCATTTCCAAATTTCTGGCAGAGTGAAATGTATCATGATGCTCTTTTTTCTCAGGGATGGTGCCCAACTGACCCTACTGTATTGTGCAGTCAACAAAATCAAAAACAAACAACATAACACGCATGTGAGAAATTAAAAATATAAAATGACAACAATTTACCCATGACACCCGATATATCAAATTTTTTAGACCATCAACTAACCCACGAACCTTAAACATGTACAAAAAATTATCATAACATTTCATTTTTTATTTAAGGCTACAGATTTCTATGTCCTTTTCTTTCATTACCGCCCCCACCTCGGACAATAAGATTAATTTTGATTTGTCTCTGAATTTCTGGGATGAGGCGTTATCATTATTTCCACTAGTTACATGCAGACTATTGTCCTCATCTTTGTTGTTGTTATCACAACATTTTGGCCACTGTGCATTCTGGCTGACATCAAGTTTATATCAATCTAGGTAACCTACAGGAAATTCTGAATTGAACCCTTTATTTAATCTATGAAGGTAGACTGTTCTCATTCTACTGACCAGAACATATAGAGATATCTCATCTAATTCTTATTTTTAGTATTGCTCAGTTATTGCTCACTATTTCTACTGAGTCCAAGTACATACTGCCTAACTCAGGGATTGAACTCACAATTACAATTTCACCAAATTCCTGAATACATGCTTTAATCCACTTGTCTATTGGCCAAGAAGAACTTGGACTCTTAAACCATCATTCACTTTACCATTACATTTTGTTCTTCCTTTAATAATGAGAAAAACTTCATTACAATCATAGGGATTAACTGACTTAGTTTTTATGGCTTATCAACCCTTTCTAGGTTATTTAAAGTGGAAACATTTTTGGATTACAAGAATAATTCTTTTTTGTGAGTGAATATTACATTAGCAACTTTTTGGAAATAACGATTCTTAGATCTTAGGTCTTACTATTTAAGCCATAATTAGGGGAGAAGAGAGGACTTCATACTTTTCCCAAGATTATTGGCACATAAGTGAATGTAACAAACTCAACTGCAATTCCAACTTGGCTCTCCAATTTCTAATTCCGAGCCATTATCCATTACACCATTCAATCATCCAAGCTTACAGCACAAAATATTCCCAGGCAGTCACCCATCTAGATATTGACCAGAATGAACCATTGCTTAACTTCAGCGATTATACAAGAACTGGTGTTTCATTCTGATATGGCCATAAACCCATTACATAGGGAATAATGAGGACAATAAAAATAACTTAATTGAAATGGTTGAAATCATTGATGGGTTTGATTAGCAGTAGAAAGGGAAATTCTGTTCTGTTGGAAATTGGAGAGGTTCAGTCATAAGGCACCATAATTTCTCAATCCTGTTTTGACTGCCAGACATTTATTGGTTCACTTTTGATACCCCAAGTATTTGTTGATTTCTTGGATAGTCCCATCAATCTCCAGTTGATATTGTTATATACCGCATATGGTTACAAGAGAACAAACAAAAACAACCAAGTACTGTCGGTGAGGCAAAAAAGAAAAGTAGACAAGATATGTTGAAATAAAATTCTCTGTACTGCCAGTATAATGAATCAAAGTGGAATGTCTCTTTGTGGGCAAGGGTGGTCACCTGGAGGATGGAGAAATTGATTGTATATAGGTCTGGCATTGAAGCTTGTGTTGGGTCAGTTAACTAAGAGGCCACTGTTGAACTGGTCTTTTGAACAGGAGTAGAGGTTATGTCCCTGGTTTCTTTGCTTAGAATTGGGTTTTCAATTTCTTTCTGAAGTCTTTTCAACTCTATACTTCTAATGTTTCTGCCAAAACTGAAATTTTATTTACTATTTATCATTTTTTTTCTCAACAAGAGTATTTAGGTGAATATATACAGTTCATATAGCTCCTTGGTCTTTTAAAAAAGAGTAGCAGTTTATCTCTTTTTTACTGTTCAAGATTGGGTTTCCAGCTCCTAATGGTTTTTCATTCTCTTTCACTCTCAATAGCCTCTTGTGTCTTTGGGGCATTATCACCTTGCTTGGGGTGAACTGATAAAACAAAACTAACAAAAACATCTGTGACAGCCTGCCTACTGCTTTGAGTGTCATGAGCATGTCCTTTAATTCAGTTAGGGTAGATACACGACTCAGTGTTTTTTGTTATTCTTTCACTTTAGTGGCAACATTTGTGATTGGTTCTGATGTTAAAATTCTATTTTATATTTTTGAGGGATTTGATTTTTGAGCTGGATGTAATGCTCAGAGCCTCTAAACAAAGAGCAACTTTTTATTTTTAATTTTGCTTTTGTAGTATTTAAACCTGACTGATAGGTTTTGATGTTGATTGAATCGTAAAAAGACCTCTAATTTGAAGATGAGTATAATAATATCAACCACTTCAGAGACTTTTCTTCTTTTTCTTTTACAAGAAAATTATTTTTTACTTAAATTTTACAATGCCTTTTTGTGGGCCAGAAAAAGTGATTTGGAAGAAGGGGAGAGTCAGTAGGGCCTAGAGTTGATGCATGTGTTGGATCATTTGACAGAATTTATTGGTGATTTTGACAGCTTGCCCACTTGCCATAACTTCCTACAATGTGGTGAGTGGTATTCTTAAAAGTAGATCTGGTGGATCATGACTTAGCATTTTGTTTTACATCTTTACTGCTGCTACATTTTTTGATTGGCTCATTTTATATTGTAAATTTTTTTTAGGAGATTTGTTTTGTGAGTTGCATGTCGTGCTGAGACCCCTGAATAGAGGATGACTTTTTTATTTTTGGTTTTGCTATCTAACTTCTTACAACTGACCAACAGATTTTGATGTAGAATAAATCAGAAAAAAAGATCTAATTTGATGGAGAGTATAACAAGAATTAAACTAGTAACTCCACCCCTTAAAAACCTATTTGCGACAAAACCTACAATAGCAGCACCTAATATGGTGAAGCTGTGACCCTATGCTCCACTGAGTGTCTAGATAATCAATACACATAAATACCTATAAATGAAAACAAGAGAATAACAAATTACCCTCTTCTTCAGAATCTGTGTCAGAATCATCACTTTCACCTCGACATGTTGTAGTTTTGCCTGCAGGATTGTTTGATGCCCAAACCATGACAGACATATCAGCCCCACCAACAGTCACAAGCTTCTGGTCATCATAACACCACCGGACATTAGTCACATGGGCACTGTGACCATTGTATTTTTTGAACTTGGCAAATCGTCCCTGAAATTAAGAATATACATTTTGTTTTTTTGTTTTTTAAAAATGCTTCTTACCATATAAAAATTGACTGATGAGATATTTGAAGAGAAATTTATTTTCTTGCAGAAAGGGTGAAAAAAAAATAAAAGTATATGAAGTGTTTATATTCTATAGAAATGAGTATTTTCTGTTGGAAATTGCACCCCAAATTACAGTGATAAATAATGGAAAGAAACAACCCCAACTTGACAGCCAATACTTACCAGTGTACAGAAGCATTTTTGCCAAGTATGAGCCAGAAGAAGGGCTACTGCGTCAAAAATTGCAAATAGCTTTAATCAAGTTAAAGAAAGAAATATGTCACAACACACAGTAGACTCAATGTAAGGCTGTATAACTGCAGGCCAATTATAGCACTCATGCTAATTAATGTCCATCTTCAAACAGTGAACATTGAAACTGGATCTTGTATCAATGGATAAAGGTTATCTGGTATGATGAGCCTGAATGTGTACAGTAAGGTACCTCTGCATCATGGAAAAGAAATGGTACCAAGATGCACTGTGAAAAAATAAGTTGGAGGCAGTGCGATGGTTTGCATAACATTTCACTTGGAAATAATGGATTCTATCATTTATGAAGAAGGTACTTTATCATATACTACTTACTTCAACATCCTTGAAGAATAGGTACATTCCTGCAGAGCAACAATCTTCCATAGTAGGAATAAATAATATTTTTTATTGTAGAATTATAAGTGATTTTATTGCAGAAATGCATTGCAAATAAAAATGAAAGAGCTTGTTTGTAGTCAGGAATAAATGCAGCATTACTAACAAAATAATGCACTCTTGATGTCTTACTATAGAAAAGTATGGTAAATAATTTTTACTCCTAAAATGTCTTAAAAATGAGAAAAACGTAGTTAAATCAACAGTCAAAAGCCGGAGATGTAAATGCACAGGTTGCATAACGAATCAACAGTCAAAAGCCGGAGATGTAAATGCACAGGTTGCATAACGAATCAATAGGGTTCAACTATTGCAGTGAAACTCTTATGCACTCTGATTCAAACAAATGCTCCATACTCTATGAGTTCACTCTCCATCTGACTGTGTGATCCACTATTTTTTTTTTTTTTTTATAAGCATTTCACCCAAGAAATGCAAAAGTGCCACTAGTATGCAAGGGGTTACAGAAATTGAAAGTAAGAGAAAAGATTGGGTATGGGGGGGGATTGAGGAATGGATAAAAAGAAGAACAGGGGTCAAGGCATCAGAAGATGTTAATTACATTTAAATTTTTGAAGAATACAGTTATCAGAAAAGCAAGTTAGAGGAAGAGAGTTCCACTGTTGAGAAGTGCATTCCAATTATGCATGCAAATGACTGATAATATTAAAAAGGATATTGTCACAATTGCAAATGGCTGCTCCTTGCAACCACGTGTGACATTATCGTGATGTTGGACATGTTGGATTTGCATGCCAAACAGGTATGTAAGGTAACTGTATTCTTTTACTACAAATGTATTATCAAATTAAAGCAAGAATAACCAAGAGAATAGTGCTATTACTGCTCCAAAAAGTACCCAACTCCACTTGCTACGCTCTTGGGGTTAGAAATCACTTGTAAATTTTAAAATTAAAACAAAATTGCTCTCATTTAGCCACCAGAGATAATTTCCTACCTGCCATTAGCCAAGAGAATATCTCACTGTACCTTCTTGGCCTCACACTTTTGAACCACTTGAATTGGAACAACTACACTGAATCAATAGCTGCATCTGCTGCAAGGAAAGTCAGTTCACTGTGTCATGCCAGAAGGTTTTTCTTGTCAGAGTCCATCTTACATATCTACAAATCTACTATTCATCCATGCATTAAATACTGTTGCCATATAAAGTCTGGTGTCCCAGCAGTTCATCTCAAAGTTATTGACAAAATTTAAAGTAGGATCTGCTATGTAATCAATCTTGACTTAGCATCTCAACTCCAGTCACTTTCTCATAAATGGGATGTGGCTTCCCTCTGTCTTTTCTACAAATATTTTCATGGCAACCATTCAGTCAAGCTTTTTTCCCTGGTTCCCCAACTACATAAATTTAATTGTGCTACTAGATTAGCATCTAGATCCCACCATTTTACTATTGAAATAGTTAAATGTAATCAAAAAAATGTAATTAAATGTAATCTGTTTACTTGCTTCTCTGATGACTACAATCTTCAAAAATTAAAAAATTTAAATGCAACATCAATTGCCATGTTCTGAACCCCATTCATCTTTTATCATTCCCTTATTCCCCCTATACACAATTTTTTCTCTCACCTTCACTCTATGTAAACCCATTGTAAAGCAGTGGCACTCCCACTTGTGGTGAAATGCTTAAGGAAAAAAAAAAAAGAGAGAGATGAAACCAGATGGTGGAGTATTGCTGCCATATCTAGGCTGGAGTTTTCCAACCCTCTCTTTCCAGGCTTGATAGATTTCAAAAATGTCTACGTACCCTTGTATGGGTGGAATTATTTTCCACCTTGCAACTGCTTCTTCATAGATGCAACATTGCAAGTCTCTTGTTATTCTATTGCTCTTTCAATGGAAAATATTCTGATGTTCTACATTTCCTAGTTCTACCAGTTCAGACCTTTACAGCTAAGACCCACCATTCCATGTACACAAGGGCAGACCATGCTCATTCCCTTTGTATTCAATTAGTAAGAAATTCTATTTGGACAGCTTCTTCCCAACAGACTTCTGAGAGGATGCTTCCATGACTACTACAATCAGAACCACTTCAAGTCTAGAGTTAATAATTATTTATCCTACACATCCTCTTAATATATAATTCTTAAGTCCATAAAAGAATCCCATTAAGGAACCCTCTTTCTTGAGTAGCTCTTGAATGAACAATAGCATAAAAATTATCTATAATATATATGCATTGGTAAGAATTTTACTACAGGAAAGCATTACCAATAATTTTAATAGAAATTATGGATTGTAAATGATTTTACTTTACCTTTACAGGGAATTGGAAAACTTTCAGGAGACCAAAATCATCTGCAGTTGCCAAGAGTTGTTTATCATTTGAGAGAGAGGTAGCATTAATATCAGTTATATCAGATTTGCTTGGCCATATTCCTTCACATGTTCCACCAAGAACACAAGTCCAACTTGCCCATTGCAACTTTTCAATTTCTGCTTGCCTCAGATTAAACCTTTTGCCTCTTGGTGCCTCAAAGAACAGTTGTTCTTTGGCACCAGTATTTACCATTATCACTTTGCCTGTAAAGCAAAAGGGATAAAAACATTTTACTCATTCATATAAAAAAGCAATTACTATAAACACAGAAGACTTACATTAATATAACTAGAGGCAAAAAACTAGTTAAAACTGCAACATAATGACAATGCTCAATCTAATAAAATCAGTTAACGTATGAATAGCAGTTGGAGTTATTTTTAACATAATAAAAAATACAATTCAATTTTAATGGCTATACTTCATCTAAGAAAATGATATTTTCGAATTAATACCTTGTTGGCATACACCAATGACATTTTACCAAAAGAAGTTGTATATAATGGATGAATGCTTGAAGACTGTACATGAAACCCAATGTTTGTCCATAGACCCCAGTATGAATCTGACTAATGTTTGACTGCTGAACCAAGTATGAACCCAATCAATGTGTGCCCATATATTCAAGTATGAACCTGACCCATATTTGCCCACAGATTCAAGTATGAATATGACCAATGTTTGCCCACAGATTCATGTATGAACCTGACCAATGTTTGCCCACAAATTCAAGTATGAACCTGACCCATCTTTGCCTACAGATTCAAGTATGAACCTGACCCATCTTTGCCTACAGATTCAAGTATGAACCTGACCCATCTTTGCCTACAGATTCAAGTATGAACCTGACCCATCTTTGCCCACAAATTCAAGTATGAACCTGACCCATCTTTGCCCACAGATTCAAGTATGAATCTGACCAATGTTTGCCCACAGATTCAAGTATGAACCTGACCAATGTTTGCCCACAGATTCATGTATGAACCTGACCAATGTTTGCCCACAGATTCAAAACCTGGCCCATGTTTGTCTATAGACAAGTATAATAAAAACAGATTTCAACATTAAATAACCCAATAAGGATTTATGTTTCAAACTCACCACTCCAACCCAACTCTTAAGACTTTTACATCTGTTAATACTATTAAATATATATTACCATAAATGTTCAGAATTTTCAAATGGCCAAAAATATAATTTTGGTGACCTGAAAATGTGTCAGGTTATATTCCACAGCCATAAAGAAAATTTACAATGTTAATTTATAAAGAAAAAGGATCCAATTTCTATTGCGATTTAAAGACATTCATTTTTATGTTTCATAACTGACATGAATATTTTCACCGTGACAAATCACAAGGCAAAGTCGAAAATAGTGTACCATAATGAAAATAAATTAGCCCAGTGTTATTGGATGGTAATGGTAATATTAGTTGTTTCCCTATAAGGAAACAGTTGGCATTCTTTAACCAAGCAGCCAGTAGTGTTGTTGGTTGAAATTTATTGAAAAACTTGGTAGAAGATGTTGATTTGTTTTTGGTGAAAATCATTCTTATCTCAACTATGAGTGCCTATATCATACGTATAGCACCCCCACCCACCCTAAGTTATAGTACACTGGTTTGGGGAATAAAAGCAGGAATGGTGTTTTCTGTTAGTAGATTAGTTTGTGATGTGGTATGGAATACTTAAATGAAAATTTCGACCTAACAAGAATGCTTTTTTAAGAACATGAATAGATCAAGAGTTTTCAGATTAATGTAGCAGTTTTGTAGCAATTTGCAGTGTTGGGTAAAACTACCCCCAGCATAGACTATTCTATGTTCAATTGCCTTATCTCTTATACAAAATTTGTTATAACCGATTCCTATACCAAAGTATTTGAAGTGTTTGATATTTATTAATTCCATATCATGAGCTTTTATGATGGGATATATTGCCTATACCAGTAGTTCCCAAATATTTTCTCTGGGCCACATTTTTGGAATGAAAATTTGCTCACACCTTACCAAAATTTATGGGATAAAAAGTACATTTAAAAAAAAAAAAAAACAAAAAAAAAAAACAAAGCGAGGGTTAAACAGAGATAACAATTCAAAGTCAGGACATTATCATTGATAACTCTCTCCTCCAATTTGCAGACCATAGTTACTATACTCTTAATACTTGATATAATGTAAAAATATCACAATGATAAAATTGCTCAATAATTATTTATAACTATACTGGGACTCATGTATGCAGTTACAAGTAATCTATAATAATATTTTAAATTTTGAAATCATATTTATTTTTGGCATATGAATTTTTTGAAACAGTTTCTAAATCTTTGAATGTCTTTTAATCATTCTACCTCACCTGCTATCTTCTTCTGCCACATCTATGTGGTGCACCACACAGTTTAAAAACCATAGGCGTAAACAATGTTACATTTACACAATAAAAAATTAAACTAATGATGGCACATAATGATCACAATTGTTGGATACAATAAATCTATTGTCAAGTGGAAATTTTTAATTTGTTTCTTGTGATTAACCGAGATCTCTACAAGTATGACATTAGCTTGTAAAGTTCTATTTGCAGAATGATTATCCCACCTGACTTTGCAAAAATGGCACGGCGGTGCTCTTTAAGCCTATAAATAGGCAATGATATTCTCACTGATCCTCTCTTACAGATCTTTATCTCTGGCTTTCAGTTGTAGTCACACATAGATAGGAATACTGCCAACAAGGCATTTTCACTTCTTTGGTTCTTCTTTAACTTTAGAACTCTTTCTCTTGCAGACATATATTTTTCATAGCACATTTTTCTTATATCGTTTTAATGTTTTTTCCTTTCGTTAGAATTGTTTACACCTGTAATACCTTCTGTTAATACATGCATTGTCATTTGTTTTATATTTACTTTCTGCGTTACTCATATTTACCTGGACTCATATTGAATCATATTTACCTGGACTCATATTGAATCTTCCAATATTTGTCCCAGGAACCGGTAAATATTTACTATCCAACGTGTTGATTTCCATAACATAATGGTAACTAAATCTTAACAACCATACCACTACCATCCCACAAATATTTACATGCAGACTATTGTCTTCATCTTTGTAATTGTTATCACAATGTTGTATCATCAGATACAATGGCTGAAATATTGGCATAACAACAACAAAGATAAGGATAATAGGCCACATGTAAATAATGTTTATAATGTAAATAATGATAATGCATCCCAGAAATTCATACAGAAAGTGACGTTGTCCTAAAATCTCAAGTAGAATACAATATTAGAATCATGTGACTGGTAAGGTTGTTGTGATGTCAGAAAAAAAAAACTTTTAATTAAAACTCTGTTATATTTTAAAAGCAATTAATTTCTTATTTCTTACCAACAGTCACAAGATTTTAATAAATGAAACATGAACAGACATACACAAACAAAATTTAAGCACTTTTCTTCTGGGAAATGAAAACCAAATCATAAATGAAGGTTGAAGAACTGAAATCTAGATGCTTGTATTATTTATCTCTAAATGTAAAAAAAAAAAAAGAAGGTAGTATTTATTTGTAACTACTAATTTTGTATTAATAAACAAAACAAAAATTTTTTTTTTCTGTCCATTTTGGATTTACAAAGATGAATGAACTTATTTAGAGATTCTTGATAAAATCCAAAGAATCTGCACTGTTATCAGTCCTGACCTGGTATCTCAGCTTCCATCACTTTCTCATCACCATAATGTATCTTCCCTGTGTCTTTTCTATAAATACGTTCATGGAAAATATTCTTATGAACTCTCCTCTATGGTAACTAGACTATGAATTTTAAGCACAGTACTAGATTGGCAGCAAGATCCCATAATTTTACAGTTGAAATGGCTAGATATAACCATATATTCTATGGTAATGGTTTCTTTTCTCACACTTCTCGCTTGTGGAACTCTGGCTTCTTGATTCAAGTTTGAAACTTCAAAAATTTAAATGTTATGTCAATCATATTTTCTTCTGTTTTCTTAATCTCTGTTCTTTTATTGCTCATGTTCCTTAATAATGATTTTTTTATATTTTTCACACTCAGTAACCCCTTGTGTGTTAGTGACTTTATTGCCTTGCTTGGGGTAAAATTATTCTAAAAGACAATTAACAAACAACATTTATGTGTTATATATATATATATTTTTTTTTTTTTTTTGCTTATCACAAACTAAATTGAAATGCTTAAATATCTTCAAATCTCTGTTTGCGGTCCTCCTGTTCATCAATACCATCTAGGAAAAGCAGTGACAAAGTGGTGGCTGTAAGTTATAGTCTAAAGATTAAATAGATCAAAATAAATACTTATTTCTTAAACATTTAATGGTGTTTTTATCATGTTACTAACAACTATAAATTATAATGTTAAAAGAGATTTTGATTTTGGTACTGTTTAGTACAGTTCCAGTATGAAAGGTTAGTCTGGAGACCTGATGTTAAGGCTGTTTGTAAATGACCTATTCAAATGACTGATTTCTCAGCTCTTTATCAATTGTTTAAACTTCAAAAGACACTTCTAAGATTTTCCTAACATTGTAAAGACAATACTGACAATGTTTGCATTAGCAAAACAACTGAAATTACCAAAGGAGAATCAAACATACCTTGTTGATCCCAATCAATGTGTGTGATATAACTGGAACTCCCTTTGCACGTTCCAACACGCTTGTTGCTCAGGACATTATAGATGTCAACAAAATTGTCATGAGATGCAACTGCCAAGTATTTCCCTGGAGCTAATTTATGAAAAAAATAAAGAAGAGAAATAAAGAAAATAATGATGAAATGAAAAAAGAAGAGATCTTTGATGACTTAGGCATCTTTTAATAAGTCCATGCAAATGTCCTCAAAGAGCTTATTGACATTGTATAAGACATTTTAGAATGGACATTGACTGCAATAGTGAAATCATGACAACAAACATGAACACAGTTATTCAAATAATAGATGAGAATATAACAAAAACATTCTAAAAGTTAAATTTTTACATAAAATGCGTTAGTTACAAATTATTTGAAAATATATAGAAAAGTCATTCTAAATAAAGGAAATAATTTCACTTTTTTCAATATTTAATTCACCAATTGAATAAGTGAGCAACAATGAAGTTTTATAAAAAAAAAAAGTGGAAACAAATAGGATACGTATACTTAGCATCAGAAAGTGACAGTTGAAATTTCTAGGGTAAATAATGAGGAAAGAGGGCTTGAAAAAACTTGACATGAGCAGAATATATTGAAGGCAACAGTGACAAGCAGTACATAACCCAACTAACAAACTTGTGTAGAAGGGTTGGAAGAACAAGGATTAAGAGACCTAGCAAAAAGACAAACTTTACTAAGAACTACAAAGGAGAAGAAGTTGTGGAGAGCTTTGATCACACACATCGTGAAGGGATACAGCACAGAAAAGGTGAAAATGAGCTTGTGTAAATGATTGGCAGAACTGGGGTTAGGAGAGATAACATAAACACAGAATTTACTAAGAACTACAAAAAAAACAGGAAATTGCGTAGAGCCATGATCACCCAACATCCTGAAGGGATACAAAGACAAAGAAGAAAAAAATCTATCAGTACTGAAGTGTATATCACTACCTACATCAAAATGAGCTATTTATTAGACAAGTAAACATAAGTTTACAATATTATATATACACATATATATATATATATATATTAGTTATCTCTCCTAAATCTTGTTCCACAATCTATTTACTCAAGTGTGCTGTGTAGGTTACGCATTGTTTTCTTTTGTCCCACTTGCCTTTAATCTGTCCTGTGAGTATCAAATTTTCAAAGCCCTCTTTCCTCAACATGAACCTTTGAATCCTCGTTGATTCAGTTTTCTTTAAAACTTTGTTGATGCACATATTTTTGGTTTATTGTATTCTCAGCATTCTTCTGTAAACCCAAATTTCTGTTGCTTCAAATCTCATCTTCACCTTTCACAGCTATATAGGTGGACTGATATTACATAACAGTTCAGCACATTTTTCTTTGTATCTAATGTGATTTTCTTGTTTCATAATACTTTGCTTAACATCTGGAAGGTACTTTCACTATTTCAATGCACTTTTTGGTGTCATATTTTCTGTCATCTATTTAAACACTTCCCAGATATTTAAATTTTCATACTTGCTTGATTTAGGCATTTTTTATGATGTTAGATGCTCATTCTAACTTTTGTTAGATCAATGAATGTTCATTATCATGTTCATAATGCTTGTTGTATTCAAGACTTTGGAACCGCAGATACTGGTAGTAGTAACACCTTCAAATAATACTCGCACTAATAATACTCATTCAAATAGTAATTTGTATAACAATCGGAAATAGTATAGTGGATAGTATAGAGAATAGTGATTACTTAGGCGTCACACTAATTCCCATTTATACGTTTCCTTTACGATCATGTGATCTACTTATTTAATAATGGAATTGTCTGTGTTTGCTCACTGATAATCTCTATTCAAACTACAGTGTTGGCAACAACACTTTATTCCTATACAACACATTTCCAATTTGTAATTTGCATATTGGTTTGTTCCTCTTACTGACAACTATACATTGTCTTTTTACAACAGATAGTCTCTTCTTCTTACTTTCCTTTATTGCATTCTGTAGGAGTTTCTGTAGTTTCCTTTCTGTATCTGTTATCAATGCTGTGTCATCAACAACCATTAACTGCCAAATTTTTTTAATGCGCATTTTTAGCCCAGACAGGTGTCTTAGGAGTTTATTTATTCTTTATGTCTAATTTCAGTAGTTACTGTCATTTTTATAGAAACTAGAACATCAAATATATATGTGTATGAAGCATCAAAAAATAATATTGATTAGAAATAAAAAAAATACTTTTCAAAATAGTCATCATTTTTCTACTCATGAAATGTAAAATTATGACAGAAAGTGTCTTCTTATGGCAGATAATAAAAACTTTAAAGACTGAGTGTTGTAAAATATACCTCTGCAAATGCAATGTATGTAAGCAATTCAATGTAAATACAAGAAATAACATGTAGTGAGTTTAATTTTAACAGATCCCCAAATAGGGTCCATGGCAGGTAATGGGTTAATTAAAAGAATGATTGATTAAGAAACTAGCCTCAAACAAAATTTTTGCTGACAACCCAAGTTTTGGGAAGTTTGCCTGATATGAACAACAATTGACCGATTAGAGGAACATATTTATTAAAATGGAAATCATACAGACAAGTCATAAGTTTCACTTTTTTGATTGATAATTATTCAGATAATGTTTGAATTGGCAAGAAAACTACTTTCTGATAGTCTAATGACACTCCTATTATCTGTCATTTTAATTAATGCTTTCACTCAGGCATCTATACAGATGACACTACTAATTAGTCCTGCCTCAAAAGCAAAATCTGGCCATTAGTATTGAAAAGGACCTCCAATCCGTTGTAGACTGGGGTAGGAATTGGCTAGTTAACTTTAATGCCACAAAAACAAATCTGCTCTCTATTGCTCACCACAGGGAACCATCCCTGCCTCTCATTAGAATGTCTGATGCTCAACTCCATGAGAGCACCTCTTTGTGACTGCTTGGTCTCACACTGTCCGCTGACCTAAGATTGAACAAATACCTTGAATCAATAGCTTCATCTACCACAAAGAAAGTTGGTTCTCTGTGTTGTGCCAGAAAGTTTTTCTCATCCGAGTCCATCCTTCAAATCTATAAACGAACCATTCACCCTTGCATGGAATACTGCTGCCATATATGGTCTGGTATCCCCACTGTTCATCTTAAGGACCTCAACAAGACAAATATGCAATGTGTTTGGCCCTGATCTGGCATCTCGTCTACAGTCACTCTCTCACAGATGTGACATCGCCTCCCTCTGTCTTTTCTACAAATACTTTCACGGTAACTACTCCGACAAGCTACTTTCGCTAGTTCCCAGACTGCATGAATTTAAATGTGCTACTAGGCTGGCATCTCAGTCCCAGCCTTTCACTGTCAAAACAGTTAAATGTAGCCATCTCTTCTACTCCAAGAGCTTCATGTCTCGCACCTCCCATCTGTGGAATTCCCTTCCTATTACTTGTTTCCCTGATAGCTATAATCTCCAACTATTCAAATGTAATGTCAATCAACATTCCCAGATGCCTTGATCTATTCCCTGTCCTTCTCTTCATCCTTTCCTCTACCATGCGTCTTTACTCTTGCTCCCACTCTCTGTAACCCCTTGCGTGCTAGTGGCCTCCCACCTTGTTTGGGGTGAAATGCTTAAAATAAAAAATAAAATAAAAAAAACTCTGGCAGATAAATTTTTTTTTGAAACCCAATCTGTCTGCTGCTGACATAGATCAAAGGGATCACATGCTCCAAAAACTTCACTTCACATAGCCTGCAAACAAGTTCCAGCTTCTCTATCCATTCAACTTTAAATTGAATTTGGAGCCTGCCATTGTCCATCAATTCTCTTGAGATTCACTATTGTTGCTATTTAAAATGACTTACTTTATTAGTGCATTCAATGCTGCATTGGATATTTGTACACTTACATAATGTCATCTATTTTGTTTAAGTATTGTTATATAAGATTACTTTAAGATTGCTTAAAACTTTCTGCTTTAGAGTAGCTAGCACCCCTTCAGCACTCTACCAGAAGGCCTGGCTCATAATCTTAAATAGTCTACGATTAAGGACTTCAACAGCTGATTAATAAGTTGATTAATAAACTGATTAATATTGAGACTGAACTTACTTCATTTAGCTATACAGCATTTGACCCTCTTCTATTCCTTGTAAGTTGTCTTGTTAATTGTTTTGTAACTTATTGTTCTGTGTTTTTTTGTAGGTATCTGTTTGCACTGGATACTAGTGCTGAATAAATATATTAAGCACTCATTCTTCTCTGTGTATCATTCACCTTGATGATACAACACTTTCATTATTTCAAACTGATGTTTCTATCTATATTATTATAGATGCTGTTATAGACAACGTTTTGGCCAAGTACCCTCTGACCATCAACAGGTGTCCCTTATTTGGCTGATATGAAATATATATTGATTATTGTGTTATTTTGTTTCTGTAATGCCGATTAGCATTCATTTGTGCTGAACCAGTGTTTCACTACCTAATCCAGGGATTGAACTCACAATCACTAAATGAGAGTAACATATTTTTTTTTCTTTTTCTCCTGTGTCCACTATAGAAACATCCATGTATTTTTGGTGTCTATATATTCAATGTAAGTTGGTTTTGACATTTGGCTATCATGGTGGGTTCATACCAATTTAGCAGTAACAAACAATTAAACTGTTCACAGGAACAAAATGGCACAATAAATCAATGGACATCCCATATCAGCCAAACAAGGGATACTGATGATGAACAGTGATTATTTGATCAAAACATGTGTCCATAATAACATCTATAATAATCAAGATGAAAAAATACTTTGAAATAAGTAATTGTCAGTATTCTTGAATTATCTCAAAAAGGAAATACAAAAATGCTTTATTTTGGGAAATAACACATCCATTAATATCTTGGGTAATTAAACCATTCTATAATGCCCTCTATCACTTGAGGACTACCAACAGAGGCAACAACTAAAATAAATAGCACATGTAAGTTGAAGAGAAAATAATGACATAATCAAAACATTGACTTTCCACGCTACTTGAAATAAAAGGTTAGGAAGGAAACCCCCATCAATACTGGAAAGAGCGATAACAGCTACTGGACTTGTGACACTAACGCTGGAAAATGTTTGAATTGGAAAATAAAGGGTTAAAAGCTATATTGACAAACATACTGTATAAAGAGAATTTATGTTTTAGAAAAAGATTTAATTTTTCAAGAATAGAGAAATTGCATAAGAGACAAAATTATGGAAAAGCAATATGGCAAATTGCAGTAATGAATTACAAGAGGTCATAAAGGTGCCAGTTATGAAAACATCAAGATAAGCACCTCGACAAGAAAATCGTCTAAACACCTGGGATTGAAAATAAGAGGTTCTCAATATTACAAAAAATAGGAAATGCCAATTTGGCATTGATGTATGACAGGCGTTAAAAAGTGCTAGTTCAGAATATGCAATGAGCAAAGTTGATGAAGATATGATCTGCCATCCAGAAATAGAGAATAGAGATTCTATAGAATTCAGGTGGAGAGTTTATTAATGCCCTTTGATTGGTACTGGTGTAAAATCCGAAGGGATTGAGAGGAGGAGTATGGGCGAATCGATATTCAGCAACCATACCTCATGAGGGAGAAGGATTTACCAAAATTGCATGCGTAATCAGTTTTGAACAATGGACACTTATTGGATTTAGAGGAATCACCGAAACCCCATCTTGCATCTTGCCCCACTCTGGTATTGAGCAAAATCATGAAGCCAAGAAGTTAGTTTGTCTGCAGAACGATCTAAAGTTACTGTTTTGAGATTTGTTTATGGAGCAACTCACTTGCTGAGACTGCACACATGATTCCAGCCTATTATAAGAACTCCAACTTTGAAGCAAAGCTAACTTCACTCTTGTACCAACAAATTTAACACAGACTACACTGACACGAAAGAGCCAAAACGAACTCAACACTAAAAACCAGAATTTCTTAATTCAGCTCCAGGAACTTGCCCAAGTGTCACACACAATTAAGATGGGTTGGGAAAATACTGTACAAAAAAAGAGAACTGATATAAATTGAACTTTATTATTTTTCTATCCATGTGTCATCATATTTACTTTTATGCCCTCACCCTGTGGATCAACTTAGCATGCCTGACCACACCCTATAATTTTAAAATATACAACATAGGATACGGCAAGGTTAGCATTGGAGTGGTTACATTTAGCAACCAGTTACTGTGTTACAAGACTTAGACAACCAGAGGATCAAAGAGCAGTTGCATTTGGTTGCTACGACCAAGGACCAACAACTCCGAAGGTAACACAGACTTGATAAACCTGGTTTCCTGAAAAATTGTTTTAAGGGAAAAATTTTTGTTGCATAAAAGTGTCATTGCCAACAATGTGATTTGAAACTAGATCATCAGGCAATTCCATTACTAAATAGATGACGTGATCATAAAGGAAGTGAATAAATAGGAAGTAGCGTGATGAATATACAATCACTGTTCACTCTTCTTATCTATCCACTATTGCTACTATACTCTACTACTATACAGATTACGATTCTCTTTGGATCCTTATACTATTTGGCGATTACTACTTGAACAAGTATTACTAGTGCAGATATTATTGGAAGGCGTTAGTACCAGCATCTACAAAGTCTTGAATATAATGAGAATTTTTGGAAGTGATAACGAGCTTTCAATTGACATAGCAAAAGTGACAAGCAAAGCCGTCCAATATCACAAAAATTTTATAAATTTCAATCGAAAACAGTATTGGGTACTTGGTCAATGAATGCCAAATGTTTCCTTGTAAGGAAACAGGTGATATTACTATTACTATTGGAAATTACTACACAAAACTACTTATGGTGTATTTTGGTGAATACAATTAAATAACTGTAAAGAATAATGCTAATGTACATCCTTGGCACTGGCTTTTTTTTATACCATCATATGATATATTTGCGAATCATGGTAATTTCTTACCAAAGACAGCTTTATGGTGAAAAAATAACAATGGGAATTGATATATTCCTGCAGCTGTTCATTTAGACGTATTTTATTAAATCCTTCCACCCCAAGCAAGGCAATAAAGCTACTAAGATGCAAGGAGTTGTTGAGTGTGAAAGAATATGAGAAAAAGAAAACATTAAGGAGAGAAAACAATAAAAGAACAATAATTAAGAACGCAGAAGATAATGATTGATATCGCATTTAAATCTTTGAAGATCAAAGTTGACTGGAAAGCAAGAAGCCAGAAGAGAGTTCCACAAGTGAGAAATGCAATTACTCTCAGCATAGAACTTACGGTTAGCCATTACAACTGTAGAATGATGAGACTTTGTTGCTAATCTAGTACTGCACTTAAATTGAATATCTCAGTTCAAAAGAGGAAAAGCTCACCAGAACAATAACCATGAAAATATTTATAGAAAAGCAAAAAGAAGCTATGTTACAGTTGGGGGAGGGGAACTGAATGAAGCAGAGATGCCAGATCAGGACCAATAACATATGCAGATTCTCTTTTGTATTTCATCAAGAATCTCTAAATATATATAAATAGTCTTAAATGAAAGCATAGAATAGACATATGTGTTGTGGCCACCTTTGGCCACTCCCTAAAACAGAAGAGAACAGGGCACTTCAACCTTGACCTTTTTGATCATGTTCCCTACATACTGTGTAATCTAGTCTCATTTCATTTTAGAATTGAGCTAATTACATTTTAGTTCCGTTTGTGTAACGAACCTAGTTGTAATACACCTCTTAAGCATTTTTATACAATTATTTTTTCATAACAAATCTCAACACATTTTTAGAGAGATTTTTTAGCATTTTTGCAAGACTGCATCTGTCATTGGTCTCCCTTAACACGGCAACTTCTTGCCAAATTCGGGGTTGGTATGCAGACTCCTGGCCTTTGTGGCCAGGATGCCAACCTGGGCTGCATATTAAGTTACACTCCCATTTTATTTTGTCTGCCAACTGGATGCGAGTTGGGTCTATCTTTCTTTCTCTCTTCTCTTTTTTACTTCTGGCTCCTTGTCCATTTTCAACTCTAAGCATCCCATCCCTACTGACTGCCTGCATGTTGTCCATAACCTTTCCTGTACACTACAGTTATGATTACTATGGGAGGCTTTAATATCGGACTCAACCAGCAGACACGCAACACCAGCACCAGACATTCAATATGCTCAACAACATTGCAATGCCAGCTTCCCAGCACTGACCAGATACCATTGCCGACGATACCAAGCACTGCATTGCAACACCAGTTCCCTGTTCCTGCCTGACATGTCCAGTCCAAAACCCGACCAGCTAACCAGCAGCGATCACCTGCAGCAACCAACCGACCATCAGCAGCGACCAGCGATCATATGCAATGACCAACCTTTCCCATATATTATCGGTTGTAATTACTATGGGAGGTTTGGTTTCAACACCGACCTCGACCAGCAATGCCTGCACTTCAACCTTCAACGATCGGCATGACCGGAACGAATGCACCTCAGCACCCTGTTGTCAACCTCAATGTCCAACTGTTGACACAACCGGAACGTCTGCATCTCAACTCTCAACTCTCAACATGACCGGAACGTCTGCACCTCAACTCCAACCTTTGACATGTCCAGTTCGACCACCTTTTAAATACTAAACCAATCTAACCCACAGCCTCTGCTTCATAAATAAACTTAACATTAATCATACATATCCTCGTTCTGTTGTCTATCATCTGTCAGATTTCATTTCTTTAATTCGAAAAATTTTAGTGGGCCTCTTGTGACTTCGTCTACTGATACAGGGACACTCAGGCTGTTGTTTCATATCGTGCTCCCCTCCAAGAGGGTCTGCTACATATGCATCTGAAACAATACACCACATGCAATAAAACTCACATCTGCATTGTCAGGCAGTAAACATGTTACTATTTAATTTTTTCAAATAATATTTTAAGATATACTTACCAGGAGAAAATTTTATATCTGAGATTTCTTCTTTTCTGTGATGGAAAGCAGCAATTTCATTCATACTGTCAAAACTAAAAACCTCAAAACTCCCTAAAATGAATCAAAATAAACAAAATATTATGGGATGTTATAAAATATAAAAGTATGGACACAAGCATGCACATGGGTAATTAATAGACAATCAACACATATTTGGGGGAGGGGTTATATATCAAGGTTTTTCACATCATCCTGAAAACATTATGAATGGAAGCGACATTTTCTGGAAATAATTGTCCCTCATTATCTACATTTTTACTTTCTATAGATTTGGAGATAAAGTCAAGAAATGAACAATTCATAAGTTTTACTTAAAATAAACAATTCTTGTGATTTATGTAAAATAAACAATTTATTAGGTTAATACAGAATAAACAGTTCATTAGATTGGCATTTACTTAATAGTCCTAAAAAAAAAAAAAAAAAAAAAAAAAGACATTGATGCAAGTAATTCAGATATGTTGAGAAGCCATAATATACTTCCTTTATATGAAAAGTTCTTGAATTAATAAGGAAAACAGCTGTATAATAAATTACAAAGATCAACACTAAAAGTTGCAGTTTATTATCATTGTTTTATTTTATTATAAGTTATTATTAATTTTTTATTGTGTCAAATAAGAGCTAGAGTAAGAATTAATCTGTTACCCATCACATAACTATTATTACAGTCTATCATTATAATTATTCTATTTTATTATTAACTATTGTCGTTAATTTCTCACCATGCCTAGTATCTTTGATAAAATGTATCTATCACATAATTTCATTCTTATGTATTGCAATATTCTATTTTATTATTTATTTCTGTTAATCTCTTATTGTCTAAGTTATAAATTGAAATTTATTTTATAATTATGAATAAGAAAAATAAAACAGTACATATTGTGTTATGTACCATCTGCAATTTCAAGTATCCACTGAGTGAGATTTAGAACAAATAACCTGCATATAAAAGGGAGACTAACTGCACTTACTTACAATTTATATGAAAGTTACTAGTATGCATATGAACCAAGGGAGGTAACACATTAGCAAAGAAATGTGGATTTAAAGAAATTAAGTCGTAAATAATTTTAAATTCATCTTCTATTATTCCACAAACTATTATTTATATTACGCCTTAATATCACAAATAAAATTCATTAAACAAATACGCCAAAATTTTGGCTCACTTGAATAATTCCATAAGGCAAATGACACAGCAAATTCTAAAATTTTTTGAAAGAAATTCATTGAAAATTAATTTACTATAGAAATGCATTACATTTACTAAATATCAAAACTTTCATTCACTCTAATGTTTATATTAGGTTGGTGCAAAAATAATGTCGTTTTCTCACATAGTAACATATGTGAGAAAATGACATTATTTTTGCACCAACCTAATATATAGAGTGAAAAAGTGAATATCAAAAGCTTCTACAGAAATCCATAGCGAATTATTTGATTATGTAAATAAACCGCCAGTCATTTTGATATGTTTCTGTCTTATGGGTACACATAACCTTTTGCAGCATTATATGTAAATAAAGAGAGCCTTTTGTAACATCCACTAATTTTCCTTTTCAAGGTCAGAGAGAAGGCATGTAACATCTTTCTATATATCAGCAGCATTTTCTCTTCCTAAAAAATAAAAACTTCTGGCCATTAGTCTCAAAAAGGACCTCCAATCGTTTGTAAACTGGGGCAGGAATTGGCTGGTTAACTTTAATGCCTCTAAAACAAAACTGCTCTCTATTACTCACCACAGGGAACCATTCCTGCCTCCCATTAAAATGTCTGATGCTCAACTCCATGAGAGCACCTCTTTGTGACTGCTTGGTCTCACACTGTCCGCTGACCTGAGATGGAACAATTAGCTTCATCCACCCCAAGGAAAGTTGGTTCCCTGTATCGTTCCAAAAAGTTTTTCTCGCCCAAGTCCATTCTTCAAATCTATGAATCAACCATTCGCCCTTGCATGGAATACTGCTGCCATATATGGTCTGGTACCCCTGCTGTTTGCCTTAAGGTCCTTGACAAGATCCAGAGACAGATAAGTAATGTGATTGGTCCTGATGTGGTATCTCATCTTCAATTGCTCTCTTACAGATGTGCCGTCACCTCCCTCTGTCTTTTCTACAAATACTTTCATGGTAACTGCTCCGACAAGCTACTTTCGCTAGTTCCCAGACTGCATGAATTTAAGCGTGCTACTAGGCTGGAATCACGGTCCGACCCTTTCACTGTCAAAACAGTTAAATGTAGCCATCTCTTCTACTCCAATAGCTTCATGTCTCACACCTCCCATCTGTGAAATTCCCTTCCTATTACTTGTTTCCCTGATAGCTATAATCTCCAACTATTCAAATGTAATGTCAATTGACATCTCCAGATGCCTTGAACTATCCACTGCCCTTCTCTTGATCCTTTCCTCCATCAAGCCTCTTTACTCTCGCTCCCACTCTGTAACCCCTGTGTACTAGTGGCATCCCACCTTGCTTGGGGTGAAATGCTTAAAAAAAATAAATAAATAAATAAAAATATTCTTCTGACTTCACTATAGCCATCTTTTTCTTTTTTTTTAAATAAATATGTGCGTAATTACTTGCATCTTGCATCCAGATACTATGAAGGCCATATAACAATATTACATATACCATGTTCCTTCAGGATTTGAACAATCATGGTTCTTCACAATTTCCTGTTTTTTTTTTTTTTGCTTTCAGTAATGTTTCTAATTATTCAAATTTGGACTATTACCCTCGTACATATTGCTGTCATCATAATATTTCCACTGCTGTGTCCACCAGACTTTATCAGGTACTTCTCGATCTGGATAACCTCTAGGGAATTTTGAACAGAAACCTTTATTTATTCTATAGGGGTAGACAGTTCTTTTTCTGTTGCCTATGTCAAGAGATATCTTGTCTAATTCTAATTTATTATAGTTATTTCTCACTCTGTTTCCAATGAGTCTAAACAGCTGAGGGATTGAACTCACAATTACATTATTATAATAACAACAAAGATAAGGACAATAGTCATAGTGTAAATAATGATAACTCCTCATCCCAGAAATTGTGGCAGTGAATTCTGGACAATTTCCTCACAGATAAAAAAGATTTGAAGATAGAAAATAATTCATTAAAACCAAAGAAAATCGTATGAAACTGCTATGTAGTATCAAATCTCTTATAAGGTAGAGGATGCTGAACAATCTCTTCACAGATAAAGATTTGAAATGGTATTGATGTGGTTCTACTGATGAATGTTGGAAATGCCATAGACTGATCATGCAAGCAATGAAGAAAGAAAGCTTATGACTGTCTTGAGTTAATGGTTAAATAAATCCAGCTAGAAAGCATATCCTTCTCTTACTCTTCTATCTTTGCATATTCTCTGAATTCATTCTCTATCTCAATGCTGACTATTTATCCCCAGTAAATGTTATAGATTACTCAAATTACTTTTCAGTGTAAATCAAGCTTTGCTAGTATTTCAAGTAGCTCTTTGTGTTGTATCGTATCAAATGTAATCTATTGTTCTCAAATCTTCTCATCCCAGAAATTCAGACAGAATGTAAATTTTCCCCTTTACCATCCTTCTTTGTCCTTGTTGTAGTTTAAATAAAATAAGTCTTTTGTTTTGACTTTTCTTTTTT
Source organism: Acanthosepion lycidas (assembly GCA_963932145.1). NCBI lineage: Eukaryota > Metazoa > Mollusca > Cephalopoda > Sepiida > Sepiidae > Acanthosepion > Acanthosepion lycidas. The sequence continues at coordinate 36,677,046 of OZ010610.1, read as the reverse complement.
CTTACCTTATACTCTTCACTTGGCATTTTCAGCAGTTGGGCAACTGGCAAAAATCCTGAATGGGGTTAATCCTGAGTGACAAATTTTTTTCAGCCAACAGACAAAAAATTCACTCGAGAGAAAAAGCCTCAGCTTTTATAGAGCTCCACTGGGTGATCTTATTCCAGTTAACATGTGTGACATCTCCATTAGAAGCTAAAATCTTTAGCTGCTTGATTGAATGTTGTTAGATCCCTGCCTGCACTGGGCAATAAATTTTACTTTTATTTTTCTCTTCAACCACAGCAACTTTTCATCATTTACCATCCTTCTTTGTCTTTGTCCTGTCATTCATTCCTTTAACCTCATTAAGTAGATTACTTGCTGATTCACCTTACTTCTCTTGTCTCCACATATGTCCTGTAAGTGTTAAATTCTCTAATTATTTATCATCAAATTCGCACTCCTCCATGGTCTTTTGAGCAATAGAGCCTTATTCCTTGTTTCCTGTTTAGGATTAGGTTTCCAGTTCCTTCTAAAGTCTATTTCAGTTCTACACTTCTAATAACTCTTCCTAAACTCTAAAATTTTATCTAGTTCTTTTTTTTTTTTCAATAGTAGCAGATAGCTTCACTTATCTGGTTCACATCCATCCCTGGTCTTTTGAACAGAAGTAGAGGTTTATCTCATGTTTCCTGTTAAGAGTTGGGTTTCCAGTTGCTTTTAAAGTCTTTTCTTTCTTTTTCACTACCAGTAACCCATTGCATTTTAGTGGCATTATTACTTAGTTTGATATGAATTGATTAAAATAGATATATTTATATATATATATATATATATATATCCTAGAAATTTTAGCAGTTTCTTTCCAGTTGTTAGCATCTGTTTCCTAATAGTTCCTATTCAACATAAGAATTCTTCATTGTTCATATGCTCCACCCATCTTATTAACATGGAGCATATGAGGAAGGTTTAAGAATAAGATGGGCGGAGCATATGAGGAAAATGCTCCACCCATCTTATTCTTAAATCTTCTGCATTGCTCCACCCATCTTATTTTCAACATTTATCAATAAAACCACATCCCTGTTGCTTCAAGTTTAGCTAAAGAGCTTCTTCATACATATTTGTATTATTATTATACAAATAGATATTAGTTTGGTTTGGTTTGTTTTGCAGCATATCAACCTCAATGGGTTATTTAATGCTGACAAAATTTTTATTGCTGATAATATTGTGTTTTGTCAAAAATCTATTTCTGGTAATATTTTTCCTTCAAAAATTTATTGCTGGTAATAATTTTTTACAAAGTATTTCTGGTATTAAAACCTATTTTACACTTTCATAGTGTTTTTGCCTCAGTTTCATGGTTAACTATTTGGCCATAGCTGGGACCCTAACAGGTGCTACCACCCCGGGTCAGGGTGAACCTGGGAACATCAGTAATTAAGAGGTGGTTCCATGCTCCTCAAAGTCTCCTGATTAGAGGCCTTGCTGCTAGACGTAGTTTATCATCTTACCCAGGACACAGATGTAGTTTACTGTCATACCCAGGATGGCAAATAGATATTAGATCTGGAAAATAAACCTTAAATTTATAAAAGCAGAGAAAGATAAAATTTACCATCTTTGAAACCAACAGCAAGAGCTTTGCCATCTGGAGAGGAGCAGACACATCGAGCGGCTCCCTTTAATACTTTATAATTGACCATTTTGTGTTCACCTGAGGTAGTCCATACTCGCAGAGTTTTGTCATCACTGACTGTTACACACAGGTCATTTGAGGGAAGTGTGTCCAGACCCCACACTTCTCCCATCTTATGCCCCTAGAAAAAGAAAAATGTAAAAATTAAAAAATTTTGCATTAAGAAGCATATACTATAGTAATAGAAAAATAAATGAATAAAAATAAACAGATAATAACAAAGAAACAAAAATTTCACCAACTTTAAAAATAGATGTATATTTAAAATCATTAGGCCATGAAGTCATATTTCAACCAACCAATCCAAAGCTGTCATCCTAGCCTAGTAAGTGAATCAGAAAGAAAAGCTGCTCCCAACCAGGATGTAAGGTCACTAATTGTGAACTAGTGAGAAGCAAAGATGCACTTTCAAAGTAGATCTCTAAATATGCATATAATAAAATAAAAATATCAACCTAAATCAGAACTGATGAATTAATGTTATCCATTCTGCAATGCTGCAATCATCATAACATATCCAAAGCCAAAATACCAATCGCTGGCAACCTTAGATGTTCACACGGTCCTGTGTTGGCACTAAACATACATACAGTGTAACCCGGATATAAGAAACCCAGATATAAGAGATATTTTCTCTGGTCCCAAATTAGAGCCTGTGTTAATGTAAACAAAATAGACCAAACCCGGATATAAGAGACTTCTTCTCTGGTCCCAACAACTCTCTTATATCCGGGTTACACTGTACTTTCTTCACCCACATATTTAATCAGGCAGGTACTTCATTTGAATAAATACATACATACATACATAAATAAATATATAAATACATACATACATACATACACATATATATTAATTAATAAATATACATATTATCCCTCACTGCTAGCATGACTTGGAGTCTAATGCACAACACTATCTTCAGGTGCTGAGTATGAATTAACCATTATGTTATTTGAATTTTAATATATCAGGTTATCACAATGTTGACACAGTTATATATTATGCTGGGATTAGTGTTTTTTAAATTTAAAAAATTATATTTGGTAATTAAAATAAACGGGATCTATATATGCATGTAAGAAAAAAAATATAAAAAATAAAATTATTTTTAGAGTTGTGAATAGAAAGGTTTTTTTTTTTTTAATTTTTAAAGGGAGATTACTTCTTATTTAAGGGAGATTACTTGTTCTTATTTTTATATATATATTTAGAATCTCATGGATTTACTGTCTAGCTCAGTGGTTCCCATACGATTTTGGGTCATGCCCCACTTCACTATTTCTAAAATTCTGGTGCACCGCTGTAATATTTAATTCTTACATGTATGCTAATTACACATGTACATACATACACACAAAATATTTTTATGTATGTATACTGTATATGCATTGTATGTATTAACACACATTAACATTAGCATCCTCACTAAGACCAACAAGAAAACAATTCACTGTTAATAACTCATTCTCGAACTACCCCCTTATTCTGTTCATATAGTAAGTTGAAGGGTGCACATACTATGCATGCCCCACCAAAATATTACCATGCACCCCACATTGGGAATCATTGGTCCAGCTTATGGCCATATACATTGGAAATTTTAGGTGCTGTAAGCTTAGGTGTACAGATCATGATTTGGAAATCAGAGAGCCGAGTTCCAATTCCAGTCTGGATTTATTATATTCATTTATGTACAAATACTCTTGGGTTTGAATGTCACTTGGAGAGATTGTCTGACCAATGAGCAATTCTATGAGAACCTTCATCCAGTATCAGACATCATCAAAGAGTGTAGAGTCAGATTCACAGGGGATTGGCGCTATTGAGCTAAGTAGTTGGTGAAGTTCTTTTGTTGGAGCCTAAAGAAAGAGCTAGCAGAGGACGACAAGCCGAAACCTACATCAAGCAGATTTGTAATAACATGAACTGCAATCCCTCTGACCTACTGAATATGATAATAGAATTGGATGCTGACAGAGAGTCATGGGAATCTGTGCAAGGAATACAACTGGATGATGATGATGATGATGATGATAATGAATCTGTGCAAGGAATACAACTGGATGATGATGATGATGATGAATCTGTGCAAGCAATACAACTGGATGATGATGATGATGATGAATCTGTGCAAGCAATACAACTGGATGATGATGATGATGATGAATCTGTGCAAGGAATACAACTGGATGATGATGATGATGATGATGATGATGATGATGAATCTGTGCAAGCAATACAACTGGATGATGATGATAATGATGATCAATCTGTGCAAGCAATACAACTGGATGATGATGAATCTGTGCAAGCAGTACAACTGGATGATGATGATAATGATGATGATGATGAATCTGTGCAAGGAATACAACTGGATGATGATGAATCTGTGCAAGCAATACAACTGGATGATGATGAATCTGTGCAAGCAATACAACTGGATGATGATGAATCTGTGCAAGCAATACAACTGGATGATGATGAATCTGTGCAAGCAATACAACTGGATGATGATGATGATGATGATGAATCTGTGCAAGCAATACAACTGGATGATGATGATGATGATGATGAATCTGTGCAAGCAATACAACTGGATGATGATGATGATGATGAAAAAAGAAAATTTTTTTTAATCAACTGTTTTATTCAAGTTGGTGTCTTCCTATATAACTTGTGTCTGGTAAATGATAGTCAAGCCATTACATTTTCATACCTGTGTTAAAATGAACATGGGGCCATCCTTCTCTATTTCCAGAATCTCTCCATTTTTAGTTCCTACCAAAATCTTCCCATGCCCCAGCACAACCGTCCGAACTGGGGGGCAATCTTCAATGAGGATTCCCCTTGATCCCTGGGTGAAAGATGCTCGTTTGATGGCATACGTCCTCAAACATTGTTCAAATTCACCATCCCAAAGGCTGACGTTTCCATCCTTTCCTCCGGTCACAAAACCCTGAAAAGAGAATATAAAATGAAAATAACCTTGTTTCTGTTGTTTTCATTATTCAGATGATTATCTTTGTATTTTTGTTATTAACTCCATAAACCTGCAACTGTAGGCTCTTCAACAGTCTCTTTCTGATGAAACAAATCATCCAACATTTTTTTTTTTTTTTATTATTGTTTGTATCATTGGGAACAAAAACTGAGGAAAGTCCTGCTCACAAAAAAAAAATGATAGGTGTAAACATTGCCATGGCAAAAACAGAAAATCCTTATTTTATTACATTAGTTCATTTATTCATTTATTAACCTTGTACCATCTGGCAGGCAGGTAAGCAACACTTGGGATATATTGACTGATACCTCTCTCATGACAAACTAATTTTGAAACTTTACTAAGGAGCAAAAAGAAAAGGGTAATCAGGATATTTGACATTACATTTAAATTTTTGAAGATTAAAGTTCCTGGAAAGCAGGAAGCCAGAAGAGAGTTCCACAACTGAGAAATGCAAGAAAAGAAACTGTCACCAGTCTAGTACTGTGCTTAAATTCATAAAGCATAGTACCCTGGTGAAGATCATTATTCTGTTTAAAACACAGAAATGTGGCACAAGACCAATATGAGAAATGGGGGGGAAAATGGTCTCGTCTTAAAATTTAAACTTAGCTAGCCACAATCACCGATTCAAACATACCACAATATTACTTACACCAAAACAATGCATTCTTACTTACCATACTTATAACATAATACCTCAATGTCTCTATGAAGTCCTAACTAGTTCCCATATGTACAATTCTTGGTTGTGGTGGGTGGGAATATAAGAACAGTTTAAAAATCTAATCCCCTGGTGAAGAGCTCATTTGAACAGTTGCCATAGAGATGTATTTATAGAAAAAGCACAGGGAGACAATTTTATGGTTGTGGGGAGCGGCTAAAGCCAAGATACCAGTGGACAAAATTTTCACTTTATCCAGCAAGAATTTTGATTGTCTCCAATTTCTACATCACAACCACATCATATTGAAACACCAGTTCCCATATGAAGACCTAAGTTAAGCATTGCCAAGCCTGGTCAGTACCTAGATGGTTGACCACTTGGAAATACCAGGTGATGTAAGCTTGTATGTACAGGTTGTATAATGGATAATAGCTTGGAATTGTTAATCAGAAAGCCAAATTCCAATTCACATTCAGTTCTTTATATTCACTTACGGCACAGAAAATGGATCGATTCTTCATTATGTCAATATCTTCATTATATGTATTCAATTCAAAGTACAATATAAGTACATCTAAGTACATTATAAATACATTCTAAGTACAATATAAGTACATTCTAAGTACAATATAAGTACATTCTAAGTACAATATAAGTACATTCTAAGTACAATATAAGTACATTCTAAGTACAATATAAGTACATTCTAAGTACAATATAAGTACATTCTAAGTACAATATAAGTACATTCTAAGTACAATATAAGTACATTCTAAGTACAATATAAGTACAATATAAGTACAATATAAGTACAATATAAGTACAATATGAGTACATTATGAGTACATTATGAGTACATTATGAGTACACCTAAGTACATTATAGGTACATCTAAGTACATCCGAAGTACATCTAAGCACATCTTTTTGCTCCCATTTCCCTTAAAACTTTCTTGTTGTTTACATATTCTACCCATGGTGTTCTCAGCATTATTCTGTAGAACCACATTTCTGTTGATTCAAGTCTCTTCTTCATCTGTGAAGAAACTAACATTCACTGACATATAGGGAGATTGATATTACATATCAGTTCAGCACTGTTTTCTTTGTTTATGTTGAAATTTTCCTATTTCTTTGTTTAACTTTTGGAAGGCATTTTTCAGTATTTTAATATGCTTTCAGATTTCTTTAAAATTCATGGATGAATACTTGGAATAAATACCACAGTTATAAATAAAAAATGTCTTACCTTTTCCAAAGAGTGCATTGCAAAGCATGGACCATTATGTGCTTTGACTGTTTTTTGCAAATTGGTTCCAACCCAATGAAAGACATTACCATCACTTCCTCCTGAGTAACAACAATCCACAGATTTGCCAAATGCAATGCACAGCATATCACACATCTTGGAGGTTTTACCAAAGACACCACGTTTGGAAGTAAAGCCACCACCTGAGTATTTAAAACAGAAATACAGTTTCATAAATCATCATTGAAAAAATACAAACAACAGGCGAAGAAGAGATTTGAAGCAACAGAAATGTGGTTCTACAGAAGGATGCTGAGAATACCATGTGAACAACATTTTAAAGAAAATGGAAACAAAAACTTAACATCAGGAAGAGACAGTTGAAATTTCTAAGGCACATGATGCAGAAAGAGGGCTTGGAAAATTTGATACTCACAGGACAGGTTGAAGGCAAGAGGATCAGAGGAACGCAATGCATAATCTACCTGACGAGCTTGAGTGAATAGATGGTGGAACAAGGTTTAGGATAGATAACAAAAAGACAAAATTTATTAAATGCTACAAACAACAGGAAGTTGTGGAGAGCCATGACCCCCAACGTCCAGAAAGGATATGGCATAATCTAAGAGAGGTAATCATAACTGAATATCATTTGCTCGAAAACTGGTTTCACTAAAACCGTTAAATCGAATCTTTACGTCTTTGAATGGTTCATTTCATCAGAAAAATCAAATTTATAAAAATTAAAGGGAGATAATTTTTATATTTGAATAAACCTTTTTACAAATTTAAAAAATTTTCTTGTTTATTTACGATAATAACTTTTTCTCCATAAATTCATTACTCAAGTCTTCAGTTAGATAAAAATGTTGTTTAATATTTTGTTTTCATTCTAGGAATACTTAGAAAAGAAATAAAAAAATTATGAAAAACTGACCCATTTAAATTATTAATTATTTACTATCTAAGCAAAAATACATACATAAATTAAATATTTAAAAAAAGTCTTCAGTATTAATTTTCGTTACTCTTTTTATTGATTTTAATATTTAAAATTCAATATTTTTTTATTTATATTTTATTTTCCTTGCCAGGAAAAGGGACAAACAATTTCATAAAAGCACCATTCAAATATAAGTTATCTCCCTTTAATTTCATTTATTTATTTTAATTTAACAATTAATGACGTGAACCATTTGACAAAGTAAAGATTTAATGGTTTTGGCAAAGCTAAGTTTCAGACAAATGTTAAATGGAGCAAGGAGTGGCATGTTAATTTTAACACTCCAAAACAAAACTGCTCTCTTTTAATCATCTGAGAGAACGCTTTTTACCCTCCATCAGTATGGCTGATGATAACCTCCAGGAGAGTGACTCATTGTGTCTTCTTGGACTAATGTTTTCCACTGATATGAAGTAGAAAGAGTATATTGAATCAATTGCTAAGCCTACAGCTACGAAAGTTGGTTCACTGTGTCAAGCTAGACAAATTTTATTGCTAGAATCTATCTTACATATTTATAAGTCTACCATTCATACATGCATTCATTGAATATTGCGGCTACATCTGGTCTGGTGCTTCTGTGATATATTTAGAGATTCTTGATAAAATGCAGAAGAATCTGCAATTTTATTGGTCCTGACCTGGCATCTCAGCTTCAGTCGATTTCCCACTGTTGTAACAGTTTCCATGAGGCTTTTCTATAAATATTTTCATAGTAATTGTTTTGATGAGCTTTCCTCTATGGTACCTCGATTTTACAAATTTAAATGCAGTACTAGATTGGCAGCTAGGTCTCATCATTTTACAGTTGAAATGTCTAAATGTAACCATAAGTTCTATGCTAACAGTTTCTTCTATCACACTTTTCACTTGAGAAAATCTCTTCCAGTTTCTTGCTTTCCAGTCAACTTTGATCTTCATTTTAAAATTTAAATACAATATCAATCTTTATTGCCTGTCCTCTTAATTCTTGTTCTTTTATTGACCTCTCTCCTTAATAGTGTATTTTTTCTCATAGTCTCTGAAACTCAGTAACCCTTTGCATCTTAGTGGCTTCATCACCTTCCTTGGAGTGAAATGATTTTTTTTTTTAATTATCTATGATGAACTGGACCCTAAATATAGAAAACTGAAACTTTTTAAAGTTACAGTGTATAGCATCAAAATGTCCTAGAGATACTAAATTCTTTCTCCAAAATACCCACTGCAACTAAAAGCTGCAAAGGGCAGGAAGTTGTGGTGAGCCATAATCACTAACGTCCGGAAGAGATGTGGTATATACAAGTTTTAATCTCAGGAGGTAATTGTAACAAATATCATTTGCCCCAAAAGTGGCTTCACTACAACAATTAAATCAAATCTTCACTTCCCTCATTTTATCAGAAAATTCAAATTTAGAAAATTAAAGGGAGATAACTTTTATATTTGAACAGTTCTATCTATAATTATCTATAATTTAAAAATTTATTTTTCACATTTGTTTCTATTATGTCTTTTGAAACAAAATAATCATGAAACATTTAAATGCAGCAAACTGTCTAAATGAATTTGTTTTTTAAGCATATCTCCCCAAGCAAGGCAGGAGTGCCACTAGCATGCAAGGGGTTGCAGAGAGTCAGAGCAAGTGTCAAGAGGGGTGTTTGACAAAAGGATAAAGAGAAGGACATGGATCAAAATCAAGGCATCAGAAGATGTCAATTGACATTACATTTGAATATTTGAAGATTATAGCTATCAGCGAAACAAGGAAGAGGAAGGGAGTTGCACTCTTGAGAAGTGCGAGATAAGCTGTTGAAAGAGACAGATACATTTAACAGTTTCAACAGTGAAAGGGTGGGACTGAGATGCCAACCTACTAGCATGTTTAAATTCATGCAGAGCAGTTGCCATGAAAATATTTGTAGAAAAGACACAGGGAAGCCACCGTACATCTGTGAGAAATTAACTGTAGACAAGGTGCCAGATCAGGACCAATCACATATGCATATCCGTAACAAAAAAAAAAAGATAGAGTAGGATCATAGATACACTGAGAACTGTGCAATCAAAATAGATTCTTTTAAATAAAACAGTTATGCAAACAGAAACAGCAGCTCTCCAAGAAAAAGGAAACTATGATTCAGACTGACCAATTTGGTCAAAAAGACCATTTCTGATTGATGAAAACAAGTGAAAGAGGAGATGTCAAATCTGTCAGGTTAGCCCCCTCCTAATTTTTTAAACTGCTACTAGGGGATGCTCTCTGGACTATAAATAATCTGAAATATTTTTTCTCAAACTCTTTTTACCTTATCCGCTTATTCATCAACATGTAAATCTTTCACAGAAAACACACTTACCTTTGAGAAACACATGGACAATACACACACATGCATACATATGCACAGTCACTCACTACACATACTTTGGACCCAAAAGGTTTTCATATTCATTTGATACACACATCTTTGTCACTTTATACCTTTGTTGTTAATACATTATCATTTCTTTGCACATATATATCAGTACTTGTCGTTTCTTTTCATTTCTTTACATGGACTTACATCCCAAATCTGCCATTTTTCTTGTGGGTATTTTCAGGAGACAGCATGTTATTCCCAATTTCAAACACTAACATTATTAATGATCAAAACAAGTTGAGAAACATAACTACCTGCAACAGATCACAGAGTGAAGATCAAAGAAAGCGAAAAAAGTTACAAAAATACCAGAACCTCACCAGAGAACTGAGAAAACTGTAGAATATAAAAATAAGGACCATGCTTATAATAATTGGAACATTTAGAAAGGTGTGAAAAGAACTAAAACTGAAATTAGATGAATTCTAAATTTGGGGAAAAAATTAAGACTGTCCTCTCAGAATAATATAGTCTAGACTGATAACACTGCTGTGGTCTGTAATAATACTAAGAAAGGTATTGGAAAGTATTGGAAGGAGACTTGCTGTTACTCAGTTTCTTATGATAATCAACAGACATCTGTGGTAAACATGAAATATTAATTATTAGATATTTGAGGAAATTTGCTGTCACTCAATCTCCAATAACAAAATCTGGTCTGAACAGGCAAATGAATGAAACACACCGAAAATTACAGATGAAATGTGCTTGAAAAATAGCAATTTCTCTTTGCTTGCCCGAGTCCAATCATTTCCTTCGCACGTGTCAGAGTCCAATCATTTCCTTCGCACGTGTCTGAGTCCAATCATTTTTTTGTAAACATGTCCAAGACCAAACCTTTCTTTCACACCTGTCTGAGTTCAAACCTTTCTTTCACACCTGTCTGAGTTCAAACCTTTCTTTCACACCTGTCTGAGTTCAAACCTTTCTTTCACACCTGTCTGAGTTCAAACCTTTCTTTCACACCTGTCTGAGTTCAAACCTTTCTTTCACACCTGTCTGAGTTCAAACCTTTCTTTCACACCTGTCTGAGTTCAAACCTTTCTTTCACACCTGTCTGAGTTCAAACCTTTCTTTCATACCTGTCCAAGTTCAAAAATATTTTTCTTACCTGTTTGTGTCCAAAATTTTATGTGTTTCACTCCAGTTGTGACAATCTGGTTATTATCAATAGGATTCCATTTGATGACAAAAATTTTATCTTTGTGTCCTCTGTAACAATACAAAATTCAACATAAACAACTTGCAGATATGGCTCAAGTGGTAGTACAGTGAAATGAAAGAGGAGAGGCAAAACATTCAACTAATAAACTTGTTATTTATAAATAACCCAAGACAAAAATCTGACTTCAAAGTAAAATAATAAACTCCTTTCTCTGACAACTTTATTTTTGTAAAAATTCACAATACTCATGATGTAACTAGCAAAATTTAAAAACATTTGTATATAATCATATCTATTCCTTTGTATTATGGTGGAAAGAATGTCCTGTCACATTTTTTTACATGATCACATTGAGGATACTTTTCAATACATACAGTAAATTAACAATTAATTTTTACTTTCTATTGTTTTTCTTCTTTCTTTGGTGATTACTTAATATCAAATATATCAAATTGGAATAAAGAAGCCTTTCTTCCTTTTTCACCTTCAAGTGTGACAGAACATTCTTTTTCAACATAATATTTTCAGTAGTTCTAACCTTCACATCTAGGGCCAGTCATACTAGGCACATTGTAGTGAACTATCATCATTCACTCTGTACTTCATTATTGTGAAATAAGTTCCACTCGAGCAGCTTCTTGCCATGAACCACTGCTCTGTGGAACTGTGCATTAACAGGTAAAATAGACATAGAATAAGGAATTGCAAGATATTATTCACTATCGGTACAGTTATATTCATTCAACTGTACAGACTTGTGTTAACTTCCAAGGATGTTTCTGTATTTCATTGTGTATAATACGAGAAATTCTTAACAAAATGTTAAAGGCTGGGGGTGGGGTATTATACACAAGTACATGTTTTCAGAAATTTTTAGACCAAACATGCATGTGAGCAATGTAATTGCATAACAGGTAATATTTTTCCAAAAATATACTGCTGGTAATAATTTTTTTTTAATTTATTTTTACAAAAATGTATTGCTGGTAATACTTTTTCCTTCAACAATGTATTGCTGGTAATACTTTTTTTAATCATCTCATTCAAAAATGTGCATCTGAGGTCTCCTCCTGGATGAAAACCAGCATTGATGGTTTCATTCCAGCAAGGAAATACCAAGTTAAACAGTGGTCATCTCCTCGGTTCTCACCTGCTTTCTCAGCCACTATAGTCCACAGGAATCACTTCTTCTGACTGAACCAGAGTGACATATCTGATTGCAACAGATGTCTCTTTGCTCATAATGAATATAAGCATGTCATCAATGAAGCAAAGTTACTGTTTGCTGATAGAATGAAACAACGTATAGTTTGCAAGTTTGGTTCTAGAGATTATTGGCAGCTCTACAAGAGTGTGCTGAACAACAGCAAATCCTCAATCCCTCCTCTATTCAATCAATTCAAAGTCCTGACATCTACAGCAGATAAGGCTGAATGCTTTGCTTGGAAATTCTCTTCCAACTCAACACTCGACTCATCCAGAGTACCCACATGATTCCCCCCACCCCTTAGAACTGAGGCTTAATCGAGTGATCTGTGCATAACTTCATCACTGTCTCAGATATTATTTTCTAATTTAGACTCACATAAGGCAAGTGGAGGTGATGGGGTAACAGTTGTCATCCTAAAGAAATGTACTCCCAAACTGGCTCCGGTTCTCTGTAAACCATACAACTACTGCTTTGCTGCTTCCTGCTTTCCAGCTTGTTGGAAATCCTCTGTAGTCCCTGTCTTTAAGAACTCCAGAGAACCTTCTGAATCCTCAAAACTTCCACCCTAACAATCTCCTACCGATTTTCATCAAAGTCTTCGAGGCTTGAATCAATGTCAAAGTGGTTAAGCATCTTACCTCTCACAATCTACTGACAAACAATATGGATTCCATTTGCCTGGTCTACCGCTGATGTGCTTATGGCCATAACCAAATCAAACTCTTGATAATAACAATGAAGCTTGAGCTGTGGCTCTAGATATCATAAAGGCATTTGACAGGGTTTGGCATGCTAGTCTTCTACACAAGCTTCAGGACTACAATATTACAGGAATATTATTTGATTTAATCCAATAATTCCTGTGAAATCGTGAAGGTAATTCTGAATGGGATTTCTTCCAGATCCTTTCTTAGGAATGCGGATGTTCTCCAATGCTCTATCCTCAGTCCTACATTATTTCTGATCTTCATCAATATCTTCATGTCATCAGTTCCTAAGTTGGCATCTATGCAGATGACACTATCATTTATTCTTGTCCCAATAATAAATCCAGCAGTGCTGACAAAGTTAACCTGGCTGCTGCTCTCCAAAAGGACCTCCAATCAGTGTTAGGAAATGGATTCTAAATTTTCATGCCTCCAAAACTAAACTGCTCTCATTTAACCAGCAGAGAAAATTCCCTGGTCACAATCAGCATGGTTGATGCTCTATTACAGGAGACGACTCCTTGGCTTCATGCTTTCAAATTACTTCAGGTGGAATAACTACATTGAATTAATAACTGCTTCTACTGAAAGGAAAATTGGTTCACTCTGTCGTACCAGGTTTTTCTCATCAGAGTCCTTCTTGCATATCTACAAATCTACCATTCATCTGTGCATTGAATACTGCTGCCATGTCTTGTCTGGTGTCCCTGCTGTTCATCTCAAGGTTCTCGACAAAATCCAAAGAAGGATCTGCAATGTATTTGATCCTGACTTAGCATCTTGACTTCAGTCACTTTCTTACAGACATGTGGCTTCCCTCTGTCTTTTCTACAAATATTTTCATGGTAACTGCTTTGACAAGTTTTTTTTTTTTCCTTAGTGCCCTGACTACATGAATTTAAGCATTTTACTAGATTGTCATCTAGGTCCCGCTCTTTTACTGTTGAAATAGTTAAATGTAACCAAAACTTCCACTCCAACAGTTTCTTTTCTCGCACTTCCCAACAGTGAAACTCTCTTCCTCTTATTTGCTTGCCTGATAACTACAAAAATTTAAATGCAACATCAATCACCATCTTCTGTGGCCCTGATCTCCATTCATCTTTTATCCTTTCCTCAATCCCCATATCTAGTCTTTTCTCTCACTTTTTCTAACTAGTTTCACTCTTGCTTGGGGTGAAATGCTCAAAAAAAAAAAAAAAATTATTTTCATAGTTTATTGATATATAAAAATATAATAAAATAAGATCAAACAGAAAAGTATCATAGATTAATTAACACCTTAAAATGTATTACTGGGTATGTCTAGTTAGCATCTTTCCCTGAAAATTCGAAAAGAAGTTAGTAGAAGAAACATGAAGTGGCTAAGCATCTAGTCCATCACCATGAAAAATTAAATATTTAAGTGAAATATATGTACAACAATGAGATTTAAATGAATGAGAAAAATGTTTTAAAAAATTACATATAGACAGCTGTACTATGGGGTTGTATTATACTGAAGTATGTAATTTATTCCCTGCTTTTAGCTTCAGAATGAGAGGGTCACATTATACTCAATATTCAACACAAGAAAATACGGTAATTACTTAAGAGTAGAATATCAAATGAGCCTGGTCACTACCTACACGCATGCAAATCAAAATAGGATAAAACAAATTACATAGGGATGGCTGTCTTCCACTTCATATTGTACTCAAGGATGTAATTTATTCCTGGTTTTTAGCTTCAGAAAGACAAGGTTGAATCATATACAAGAAAATATGGTAGACAGTGTATTAATATGGGATCTGTGTTCTGTTGTAAGAACTCCTTATTTGGAGCCTGTGTACATACTAATTTGTATCTTTATTTACAGAAAGCTTGCCATATTATCTCTATAGTTAACCTTGAGTTAATGTAAAAATATTGAAGATATTGCAATTTTAATTACCATCAGAGTATGAAAGAAGAAAACATAAAAGAAAACTTACTTGGTATTGGCTAATTTCTCTCCTCTTTTCCAATCCCAGACAACAATAGTGTGAGAATCATCCAAACCTACAGATGCTAACTTCTTACCATCAGCTACAAAAAAAGAAGGAAAAATAAAACTTAGCATCTAATTATTTTTCAATACAAATTAACTTGAATCGCATTTGATCACAATCCCATCGCCATGCTATCGAATCGCATTTGATCACCATCCCATCGCCATGCTATTGAATCACAACGCCATTGCCATGGTACCTCTAATTAATGAAGATATTGCTTTGTGTCAGTTTTCACTACTTAGAATTAAGTAAATGTGGTATAAAATTGTTATTTTAAGTTTCCAAATGCAATACTACTCTGATGAATCAGAACAATGTGGGCAAGTGAGAAGAGATCACCTACCATCTTGGTCTTGAAGGAATGTTCACATAAAAGATTATATATATATTTCAGAAGCTGGCACGTCACTCCTTTATCATGACATTAAATAATTTTTGACAGAATCACAGTCTTGCTTTCTCTTATGGATTTTCTGTCTTTTGAGAAAAGTAGAAAAGTATCTTTCTTTTGTAAATAAAATAAATTCTTCTTTTTAATGTCGCTCAGTCTATCTTTCAATATAGCTCTTTCTCGCCTTAAGTATTTCCCGTTTTTAATTTCTATGGTTAATTAGTTAGTCAATTACCATAGCTAAATAGCGTCACAATTATATAATTAAATCAAAAGCATTAGTTCTGTTTCATCTTCAAACGAATTTTGGAAACAGAATTAATGCTTTTGATTTAATTATATAATCGAATTTGAAGTTTTTAGTTTCTGTTTTTGAACCATGGTAATTCCTGTGTAGCGATTAAACCATAATTTTTAAATTTATAATAAATATATATATATATATATATATATATATATATATATATATATATATATATATAATTAATTACTATATCCCTTTCTCTCATATTTGTTTCTATAGTATATAATGGTATATTATAATGATTATATATTTAATAATAATATAAAAATTTGTATAATATTGTAATAATATTATGTTATAATAATATACTAAAAATTATAACGGTATTAGTTGTAGTTATGTAATAATACTTAATAATAATATATGATAAAAGTACTATTTAATATAGTAATTTTAATTAAAATAATAGTATTATTTATGATGTGTTGATATAATTAATAATATAATAGTATTATTTAATATAATGCTATGTGATGTATTGATGTTAATATATTAATATATAATATTAATATGTTGTATTGATGTGTGATATATTGATATATATTGTATTATTTGATGTAATGATGTATCAAATAATATTATATAATGAGGTATTTATATTTTATGTAGTATTATTTAATATAATAATATTTAATCATTTTTTAATATTTTATTTACTATTATTTAATATAATAATATTTAATCATTTTTAATAATTTTATTTAATATAATAATATTTAATAATATGATATTATTTAATAATATAATAAAATAATGATATAATAATTCATATAATAATTATATATATTATTTATATTTAATTATTATATCTCTTTTTTCTTTATATTGCTTCCTTTGTTTATTTATCAGTTAATACTTATTACCTACTGAATTATAATTTATATATTTCTTTTAATAATTAACCCGACTATAATATTTTATACACATATTTTTTTAATTTTAAGTGTAGATTTTTCATTTACTCTTCCTCTATTATTAGTTTTTTATATAAAATATTAAATCTTCTCTGAATTTTTATTTCCTTGTAGATGGTAATAGTCTAGTATATGTTAATATATATTCTTTTTAATTTAAAATAAAGAATATTAAATGATGCATTTCCTGAAAAGAAAATAATTAAATCATTATATGTTTTTTAATATATTAATAATTCTGGAATTTTTTCTTATTAATATAAATATATAATTATATCTCGTAATATTGAATTAATAATAATTTGTTAACATAAGATTAAAAAATATTTTCCCGAATTTTCCACTTCTATTTTACTGATTGAAACCGAGGTGAATATTCTAATATAAATCAGGTCAGTCTACATGTATCTATCTTCTCATACCATTACCATGTCTAGACATAACTACCCTCTCTCTACTTTCTTCTATCTCTATCTATTCCTCTATCTCTATCTCTTCCACTTTCTATCTTGCCTTTTCACTATTTCTTTTACTCTTTTTTTCTGTTTTTCTTTTCTTTGCTTCAGCCTGGCTTTTAAAATGTTTTAAGCCAGTTTCATTTTATTTTTTCTTATTAACCTAATCAGTTTGAAAATCCTGACAAATTAATCTTAATTTGTAAGGTGAAATGATCATAACCATGGAGTAATCTTAATTCGTATTGTATGTAATATACATATTTCCAAGTGTATGATTGGTGTATACGGAATAAATTCCAATCACCAACAATTACTATTCTTAAAAGAGTGCTCAATACAAAGTAGAGCAAATATAATTATTTATTTAAAAATTGTAACATAAATGTTATAAAATCACTACAAAAATGTGCCATTATGTTTCAACACCTTTATTCTACAATCTACATTCAACATCATCTCTTGATAAGACACCAAAGGTATTGAAACAAAATGGCCATTTTTGTAGTGATTTTATAACATATTTATGTTATAATTTTTAAATAAATAATTATATATATATATATATATATATATATATATATATATATTTTAAAGAAAAACAGACCACTTTAAGGCTCCATTGTAATAGTTTATTTCACCAGAGACCTTTTAAAAGGACACTGGATACTCAGACATCACTTCCAAAAAGTTGAAATGAAAAAAATATATATATAAATTTATGCAGAGAGATGCATGCAGGTACAAAAATATGTAAGTAAAAAGAAAGCATAAATAAATGAAAAATTTACCTGAAAAATCAACAGCACAAATTCCTCTTTCATGATGGCCCTTAAGCACTGACATGGATTTCATTGTATCAACATCCCAAACATGTATCATAGGATCTCGCCCAACCTAGTAAATCAGATGAAGCAACAAACTTGATGAATTGCATTTAAATCAAGAGAAACAGTACGTTTTCCTAAACAAGTTTAAATAACGCTTTAATAAGAATCTGAATCCTAGGCAGTTGCTTGGAAATTTTGTACCAAGATTAGATGTATTTTATTATAAAATTTGAATTGAAAATAATTTTAATACTAGTTGTTTATGTAATCCATGATACTGCAGGTAGGATTTATGATTATATAAAGATTAAAATAAATATATATAGAAATGCATTGAAAATTAATTTACTATAGAATTTATAAGGAATTATTATAGATATGCAGTGCAAATTATTTTAATACCAGCTGTTTATGCAACCTATAATGCTACAGGTAGGATTTATTATTATATGTAGAGTAATGAACAAATTCTAAAAAGAAATACATTGAAAATTAGTTTACTCTTGAAATGCATTGTAAATTGTTTTATTATAGAAATGCATTGAAAATTATTTTAGTACCAGCTGATTATATAATCTATGATGCAAAAGGAAGGATTTCATTCATAGAGAATTTCATGGAGAGTGATTTAATGAGAATTCCATGAAAAGAGATTCCAGTGGGCAAGCATAAAAAAGAACCCTGAAAATGTTAAATCCACCCCTTTTTTTGTTAGGCATCAATGGAAGTAGTCGTTTTTCTGACAGTTTATAAAAATAATCATTCCAAAAATCAAGCAACATAACAATTTGATATTCTTGGTAAAGGTGAACAAAAAGGCTGCCAAGACTTTTCCTAAGTTAACTGATATTTACAGGGAAGAACCCGTATCATGTGATGGTCAAGATATCAAAAATGATACAATTTTATTATGTCCAAAGTTTCATGGAAAGATTTCCTGATAGTCTCTTTAAAGATGAAGACTATTTCTGCAACTATGCTGATGTAGTATGATCTGTCTTTTGGAACAATTCCTTTTTTATATTTTTGAACATTTCTATGGGTAATTCAGTTCGCCCATCATTTGCAATGACTAAAATAGATTAATGTGCTTGCTATCGTCCTCCGGTCTACTAACTGAGCTGTTGCTAGTGGCCTCCTATTCTCTCATTCTCGTTAGTACATATGCTGTCATGCCAACAATGCATTCTGTTCTGTCCCGTCTTCCTCACAGACTTGCTATTTATGCCCACGTCGAGGGCAACTAACATTTGCATACGAGACTTACTTCTCGTTCACCCGAGACTTCCAATCTTATAAATTTACACTGGCTTGAGTTTTTAGTCTTTTTTATTTTTAACACTGGTCACAATCTTTCAACAAGACCTGACATGCCATGCAAATTTGCTTTGCAGGAGGTAAGTCCTCTCGTTCCTCACAATTACTTTAAATACAGGAATGTCCATAAAATTTATTATGGTCATCCACTATTTCATCACAAAATCTATAGTGCTATTTGAACACAAGTACATACAACATGCAGGTCATATGCATTCATCCCCATAAACTTCAGTGAGCATACAAACAGATTCAGCAGCCATTTTGTTCAATTTCATTTTTCATTCTTTAATCTAGTGAGTTTCCACTGAATGGAAACAGTTGAGCAATGACTGAACTGTACTAAATAAAAATAAGAACTAGATGATATCCACAGACATGAGCAGTTGAATGAAAACAGATTAAATAAAGGGTTCAGTTCAGAATTCCCTGTAGGCTACCAAGATTGATATACACATGAGGATTGATTTGTTTTGTTTTATGGCATATCAACCTCAATATATATATATATATATATATATATATATATATATATATATATATACACACATTGTAACCTGGATAAAAGAATTGTCAGGACCGGAGAAGAAGTCTCTTATATCCGGGTTTGGTCTATTTTGTTTAGGTAAGTATGGCTCTAATTTGGGACCAGAGAAAATTTCTCTTATATCCGGGTCTCTTAGGTTACACTATATATATATATATATATATATAGATAGATAGATAGAGAGAGAGAGATGCATTGAAAATTAGTTTACAATAGAATTTATAGGGAATTATTATAGATATGCATTGCAAGTTATTTTAATACTAGCTGTTTATGCAACCTATAATGCTACAGGTAGGATTTATTATTATATGTAGAGTAATGAACAAATTCTAAAAAGAAATACATTGAAAATTAGTTTACTCTTGAAATGCATTGTAAATTGTTTTATTATAGAAATGCATTGAAAATTATTTTAGTACCAGCTGATTATGTAATCTATAATACAACAGGAAGGATTTCTTAATTACATGAAAACTTTCATTCATAGAGAATTTCATGCCAGCAAAATTTTTATTGGTGGTAATGTTTTTCTTCAAAAATCTATTTCTGGGAATATTTTTCCTTGAAGAAATCTATAGCTGGTTATATTTTTTTCAAAGAATTTATAGCTGTTTGCATTTCTGGCATTTCCCCTTTCCAAAGCACTGCTGACAATAATCTCTCCTTCAAAAATTATTCCTGGCAATAATTCTCCTTTATTACAAAGTATTTCTGGTACTAAAACCCACCTTTACACAAGTTTGGGTGTTAACCATTTGCCCATAACTAGGACCCTAACAGGTGCCACCACCCTGGGTCAGGGTGGACCTGGAAACACCAGCAACCAAGAGGTGGTTCTACGCTCCTCAAAACCTCCTGATCATAGGCCTGGTTGTTGGACGTAGTTTATCATCTTGCCTAGGACTTGGATGTGGTTTATTGTCATACCCAGGACACGGATGTAGTATATTGTCATACCCAGGATGAACACGTGAGGAATTCAGGAAGGTACAACATCCAAAACATTGTGATAACAACAACAATGATGAAGACAATAGTCCAAATATAAATAGTGTTTTTTTTTCCCAATTCTCTAACAATCAGTAACCACTTTTGTTTTTGTAGCTTTATTGCTTTGTTTGGGATGAAATGATTAAAAATAAAACTGATGTATTCTTCAATTTTGAACAGAACATTTTACAACATAAAAAAAAAAACAAAAAAAAAACGTATCTACTTATACTGTTATGAAATAATTCTATTTTAAACAAATTTCTGCTATTTACCTGTCCAGTGGCCACAATGTCTTTGAGTGGGTGGATGCACAGGCATAAGATATCATCTGTGTGTCCAAGGTATAGCTTTTGGACATTAGTTTCTCGATTCAAGACTATTCCAACTGCTGCAATATGGTACACTACATTTCCAGTTTTTGTGTAGAAAATATTATTTCGACAATCATAGCCACGATATCTGCAATTAGGGAGAAAACAAATTTACATTTTTTTTGTAGATAAAAATAAAAAAATAACTCATTATCACAGACACAATAAGCAATACAAAGATATCTCTTAGTGAAATATAGTGGATATCTGAAGATGATCAGACAGTACTTAGCCGAAATATTGTGTCTATAATAACATTGATAAAAATCAAAAGATGAGAACAAAGGTCAATGTATAAAACTGAAGTGTATTTAAAATAGTATTATTGGCATTACTTAAATAGACTGGTTCACCGATTTAAAAAATGGTGGAATTTTAAATGAATAATTTTTATAGATTTGCATTTAACGTCACATTAGTCAAAATCAAAAAATATTGCCTTTTTACCATTTTAGAGGGTGGGTCCTGTACATAATATGAATACAGTGTCAAACAGATCTCTGAATTCTTAAAGAGTTATCTGCACTTAGTTTTTATTTACAAATGTCAAGTTTGAAACTGTGCCCTTGTCAGTGATAACTGCATTCTACTGATGTTGTCCTTTTTCCTAAATGGTAATAGTATGTAGTCATCAATAATATAAGCAGTTTCAAAGTTGATATTTGTAAATAAAAACAAAGTACAGATAAGTCTAAGTCAGCAATTGATTTGAGACTGTATATTATGAACAGAACCCCTTTCCAAAATAATAAAAAGAATCAATATTTTTCAATTCTGGAAAAATGACATGGCTTGAGGGAGGTCTAATGATAATGAATGCTAATCTACAAAAAATGTTAAAAAAATAAAACAATTATTTTTTTTTTAACAAGCAGACAAATTTAAGTATAACTGTATTATCTAAAATGAACTACATTTTTCTTTGTCAGTAAGACAAAAAAAAAAAAGAAAAAAATTATAAATACTAATTTTCTTTAAAATTTCACAAATAGAAATTCTTTAAACTTTTGAACCCTGACCTCTGCTTTATTGATGGTAAAGAAAAATAGAGAAAAATGACTTGATGCCCAGTCACCAGTTGAATGGTGGGTAAACACTTGTAACTACTTTTATATCTACCATGAATCATGACATACCAGTTATTTGCAAATTTTTACTCGGGAGCTCAGGCTGAAGGGTTAAAATTGTTCAGAAACACAGGGGCTCAAAGGGGTAAAGTTTTGTGTAAAATTAAACGTTTTCACTTAATACTGAAACCAGAGTTGAAAGTTGTCCAAAGAAATGCTTCACTGAAATAATACATACTTCATTTTCATCTTTATAAAAATATATATATATATATATATATATATATATATAAGAAACTGCTGTCAAAATTTTGCAATAGATATTTTCTGCCTGAATTTCCAAGACAAGAAATTACCATTATTCATTCCACACTAATTTGGAATAATTGTCCTCGTTTTTGTTATTATAGCTGCAACATTGTATCCTCCAACCTTCTTTAGGTGTCTGTAATATTCAGTAATCTTCTCAGAATTTCAATGTGGCCCAAGCTTTGGAACCCATATACTCTGATTTGGATGAATGAATAAGTCTCATCAAAAGGATGCCATAACAAGACAACAGAGTTAATGAATATGAGTTGTCTCCCCTAGATTAGCAGTAGATTGAAGACCATCCACATACTATGAACTGATTAAATGGCTCAATTTGAAAGAATCTTATCAAATAAGACAAGCACATATAGAAAGCTTGAAAGTGCAATGGTGAAAATATTTTAGTTATAATAACCACCATATGAACAAAAGTTTGATTAAATTAGCATATAAGAGAAGCTTGTAGGATGAAGTCCAATGCCTTCTTTTTTGGAGGCCTGTCACAGGTATAAACATTTTTGATTTTTGATGTGATTTTATAAGCTAGTTTATCCAAGTCGGTGTCTTCCAACCAAGGGATTAATATCTAAGTCACATGGTTCAGTAGCTTGTTCAGCCACAGTTGCTGCAAAATATTCTCAGCTAAGGTGTGAGGCTCAGTGTCTGAGGAGTTGAGAAGGTATTCTATTTTCAATGGAGACATTACTAAAAAGATTTGACAATTTCTTTTCTTCAGACTCGCCAGCCAAGTGTAAAATTGTTTGTCTCGGCATGTCGTATGGATTCTCCTCAGGCACTGTATCCAACAAGTCCAGAATTTCATAAGCGACCTTTGTTGGAAGTTTTTCAATAACAGGTGGCTTTCCTCTTTTGCAAAGTTACTCTTCTTACCATGAAAATGGCCTGCAGTTGATCAAAGCATGTCTGTATATCCAGTGGGTTGAATGGCATAGCTGTAATGATAGCATAGTTTCAATCAGTCTTTCCATGTTTACTGCTATTGAGGAAGAATAGCAGTCCTTTCCTTGTTACCGAAGTTAGAGTCTCACTTTAGCAAAATCTTACGGCTGTAAGAAATCTTCCTGCATGTACAGTATTAGGTTATTATCACCCCTGATGAAAAAAAAGATCAAGCGGTGAAGTGGCCATAATATGACTGGTGAATAGTAATTATAGCAGTCTGCCAAAATTCTATACACATGTTTTTCTGAGCTGTAAAGAAAATTTTCTTTTTTTGAAACTGATGTCCGTTTTCAAAGTGTCTCTTTTTTTTCTTTGAAACTGATGTCCGTTTTCAAAGTGTCTCTTTTTTTTCTTTGAAACTGATGTCCGTTTTCAAAGTGTCTCTTTTTTTTCTTTGAAACTGATGTCCGTTTTCAAAGTGTCTCTTTTTTTTCTTCTTTGAAACTGATGTCCGTTTTCAAAGTGTCTCTTTTTTTTCTTCTTTGAAACTGATGTCCGTTTTCAAAGTGTCTCTTTTTTTTTTCTTTGAAACTGATGTCCGTTTTCAAAGTGTCTCTTTTTTTTTCTATATATATATATATATATATATATATATATATATCCAGAACATCATGTCAGGGTCACCACTTTGTAGTGGGTATAAACACTTTTGATGAGATATTATAAGCTCCTGATGCATTTGACCCACTAACAACTTTTGGTGGACCCATGTAAGTCCAAAGGAAAAATAAGACACAGAATTTGAACAATGAAAGATTAACAAATATATTGACAGGACATTTTACAAAAGGAAAACTGAGAAATGACATTAAATTTGAAAAGTTCAAAGCAACCTTCAGTGTCTGTAGTTGGGTACTCACATTTTGTGGGAACAAAAAGAATATGTCTTCTCACTATGAAAAGTCACTGAGAAAGAAATTGATTTTTTTTCAAATCTTGCATCACCTGTAATCATTGTCAGGGGGTGGTAATCCCAAGATATCACCACCTGTGATTATCAACAGGGGGCAGTAATCCAACAGGTCCCAGTGTGAAATTATCCAAATGCTAAGCAAAGTATTAAGTTGTGTTACAATGTAATATGGCCATAAGCCCAATCCAACAATTTACTTATATTTATAAATTATATTTACTATAATGATTGGTTGATTTGTGGCATATAAACCTCTATGGTTTATTTAATGTTAAAATCTATATATTTATTTTGTATACAATTGTTTTCTTAAGATAATAATATTAGGTTGGTGCAAAAATAATGACGTAAAAATGTCGTTTTTGACGTTAAAAAATACGTCAAAAAACAACATTATTACGTCATTATTTTTGCACCAACCTAATAGTTTTAGTGATAGAAGTTTTACTAATTAACCCATAGATGGGGAGAGAAGAGATGGATTCATACATTTTTCTAAGGAATCTATGCCTAAGTGAATATAACAAACCCAGCTAGAATTGGAACTCAGCTCTCTGATTAACAATTTCGAGCCATTATCCATTACACCACCCGCTCACCCAAGATTACAGCACCTGATGTTTCTAAGCAGTCACACATCTAGATACTGATCAGGCTTGATGTTGCTTAACTTTGGTGATCATACAGGGAACCCAGTGTTTCAACTTGATGCAGCCTTAAACCTCAATGTACCATAATCAAAGTTATGTGACAGATAGAAGATTACTTCTTATCGTAGATACTATTTGGCACAGTAAGAGATTAGCAACAATAACTAATAATAAAATAGAACAAGTATAACAATATACTGTAATAAAGGTTATGTGATGGATAGAAGACTCGTTACACAGGTTCTTGTATGATTATTAAGTTAAGCAATGTCAAACATGGTCAGTACCAAGATGGGTGACCACTTGGGAATAATAGGTGCTGTAAACTTGGATGTCTGGGTGGTGTATAATAATGTCTCAGAACAGAAAATCAGAGAGCTGAGTTTCAATTCCAGTCAGGTTTGTTATATTCACTTACACACAAATAACCTTGGGAAAGGTATGGATCTAACTCTCCTTCCCTCTAACTATAGGTTAATTAGTAGATCTTGTATAAGTAAAAATCATTATTATCTCCAAAATATTCTTACAATCTAAAAATATTTCCTGGCTTTAAATAATCTACAAAATTTATTGCGATCTTTTATGAATTTTCCTATATGGTTTGGTTTGTTTTGTTTTATGGCATATCAACCTCAATGGGTTATTTAATGCCAACAAGATTTTTATTACTGGTAGTATTTTTTCAAAAATGTATTGCTGGTAATAATGTATTACTGGTAATAATTTTTTATGAAAATATATTGCTGGTATTAAAACCTATTTTTACACTTTCATAATTTTTTGACCCCAATTTTGGGGTTAACTATTTGCCCATAGTTGGGACCCAAACAGTTGCTACCACCTAAGGTCAGGGTGAACATGGGAACACCAGCAATTAAGAGGTGGTTCCATGCTCCTCAAAACCTCTTGATCAGAGGCCTTGCTATTGGATGTAGTTTATCATTATACCCAGGACTGACCTATATGGTATCTAGACTTTATGAATTTAGGCCCAGTGCTAGATTGGCAATAAGGTCTCATTATTTTACAATGGAAATGGTTAGATGTAACCATAAGTTCCATGATAACAGTTCCTTCTGTCACACTTATCGCTTGTGGAACTCTCTTTCGGCTCCATACTTTCCAGTCAACTTTGATCTTTAAAAATTTAAATGTAGTGTCAATAATTATCATCTGTCTTCTTAATTCCTTTTCTTTTATTGTTCTCTACCCTTAATAGTGTATTTTTATCATATTCTCTAACATTCAGTAACCCTTTGCATCTTAGTGGTTTTATTGCCTTGCTTGAGGTGAAATGTTTAAAAAGAAAATATGTCTTGCATGGTGCCAAACTCATTTAGAAATATCTAAACTGTCAGCAGTATACAAAAACTTTCTCAGATCAATGATTAAAAACAGCTTTAATTGAATGAAGCCTGTAGGTCTTGTCAAGTACCATCCTTCTTCAATTGATCAATTTTATTTTTTTATTGTTTATCAACCCTTTGTGGGTTATTTGATTCTGAAACATTTCAAATTGTAGGAGGTTGCTTACAGTACCTGTTATCCTCAAGCAATCTCCCATATAAGTACTGACCAGGCTTGAAAAGCCATATATATATATATATATATATATATATATATATATAGAGAGAGAGAGAGAGAGAGAGAGAGGGGGGGGTGAGATGGGTAAATTGTCGCCATTTTATATTTTTTATTTCACTAATGCACATTGTTTTTGGTTTTGTCAACTGCACAGTATAGTAGGTTCAGTCAGACACTATTGTGAGAAAAAGAGTACCCATCACGCATGTCACTCCACCAGAAATTTGGAAACAGCATGCTGTGCTGATGGCATTCATGCTGGAATCTCAAATACAAACATTTCAGAGCATCTGGGTGTCAATCTGTGGACAGTACAGAGGATTCAAAAAGAGTTGGATGAGTCTAATGGTGATTATTAAGGTGACTGGAGTGATCACTAGTGATACCTCCATTCATCTTCCCACAGGTCCTCAGACTCAACAGCGAGGCCTACATCAAGTGCCTGGAGGAGGTAGTGCTGCCCTGGTTCAAGATGGTAGCTACTGGCAGATCCTGTGTCTGACAACAGGACTTTGCCCTATGCTACACAAGCAGGAGAACCCAGTCATGGCTGTTAGACAATTTCTGCAATCACATCACCCCTTACATCTGTCCACATAACTCCCTAGATTGCAACCCCCTTGATTATTATGTGTGGGATGCAGTTGAATGAGAGACCAACAAAATTGCTTGTAACACCAAAGATGAACTGAAAGCAAGGATTATGACAGCATTCATCAACTTGAGCAAGGAGACTGTTCAGAAGAGTTGCAGGAGATTCCAAAGTTATCTGGAGTCCATGGTTGAAGCCAATGGCGATTTTATTGAGTAGATTTACTCTTTCGTATTTCAAGACATTTTTGTGTAATTTTGGTAATCTGTTAAAATGATATGTCAGTGTTATTTTCAGTTTTTCATAATTTAACCAACAATTTATCCATCACACCCCCTCTCTCTCTATATATATATCCCAACCGTGCGCCGACAGCTTAGTGGTAGAATATCCGCCTGATACCAATTCAGTCGGGTTTCGATCCTAGCTAGAGGCAACCGGATGTCTAGCCGCACTGATGAGCTGTGATACAGCGAAACAGTCTGTCTGTGGATGACATTATATATATATATATATATATATATATATATATTCTTACCGTAGATCTTATTAGACACAATAAGAGATTAACAACAATAGCTAATAATAATAAATTATAACAACAGACTGTAATGAGTGATGGATATATGATGTATAGAAGATTTATTCAGACCATAGATCAACCTCAGCATGTTTTCCATTCCTTAATGGTAACCTTCACCTTTTCACTTACTGTATATGTTCAACAAAGGAAAGGCATATTCAACAATAAAATTGAAAATTGCTTTTTTCACTGCAAATTATTCATTATATCATATCCACTAGGGCACGTTTCTGTGGTTTAATGGCTAGCAAGCTTGTCTCGCTAAAACAATTACAACTGAATAATGCGTTCTTATCCTCACGGGGTACTTCATATTTTTGGCCTCGTGCCACATCTAAGCTACGTTTTGAGAACAACTATACCATATCCAAGCATTTTAGAAAAAATTAGATCCGATTACATAATATTTTAAGCTCAATTTAGGTTTATAGTTCATAACCATGCAATGAGATGAGGTAACAAACCATACATTTGTCTGCAGAATATCATTACAGTATTGTTACATAATTATAGTGAAATCATTAAGGTTTTTTATCAAAAGCATTTTATTTTTGGTCATATTAATTTAAAATATTCCTTTTTACAGGCTTTATTTTTTAAATGGAATAAGATCATTTTAAATTTCAGAATTTTACTATTGCCCATTAAAATGACTGGAAGAAAGTGTCTGTCTATATTTCTGAGATGAGGTATTATGTACATTATTTACATTATTCAGACTATTGTCCTCATATCACAACGTTTCGGCCGTTGTACGCTCCAGCCTTCTTCAGGTGGAAGAAAGCAATCTAAAAACAACAATGGAAAAGAGAGGTAACAAAGCATAAACAAAATAGCTCCAGTTTGTTCAACTTAGGCAACTTAGCATTGCAGCCAAAGTATTTTAAAATGCTCCTAATAACAAGCGAGAAAATTATTAGGTTGGTGCAAAAATAATGACGTAATAATGTCATTTTTTGAAGTTAAAAATACGTCAAAAACGACATTATTATGTCATTATTTTTGCACCAACCTAATAAAAATACTGAACAAGAAATCAAATATAGAATCATAATTTATATTTTTTTTTTATTTTTTAGACAACTAAGTACATAATTGTCAACAATGTTTCCAAAAAACTTGATATTTCCTATAATAATTCTTAATAAATATTATTATTGTTATTATTTTACTTAAGTTTAAGGTAGTCCTACATTTACAATTCTTTATGGCTAACCATGAAAGGAAATGTTGATCAAAACTGCCTAAAATCTTTAAGCATGTATTGCTGCAAAATTATCAAATGTTAAATATGCCCCTCCTTTGCCAAATATATGTCATATGCTGATAGATAGGTGTTACATAGTACAGAGAAGAAAGCTAGAATAGAATTGTTACGTAGTAAAGAGAAGAAAGCAATGATAGAATAACCTTTTCTTAAGGCTTTACTGAACTTAATTCACAGTAGTCAGTAATCAACAAAGGAAAGAATTCAGAATGAAAAGGAAGAAGAACGCAGCTTTTAAAGAGGAAAGTGAACGTGTGAAAAGTCACGTGGACAAGAAAGCTAGTTTCCTTTTTTTATTCTTTTTTTACAAAAATATAACATTCTCCCCCACTTGCAAAAGAGATTGTAATTGAAAAAGTTTTATAAATCCAGTCGTTGGATTGGTCTACGAATCCTGCTAGACCGGCGTGGAGGTAGTTCACCACTGGAAGAGCCTGACCTCTGAGAAGGCTGACTTTCAGGATTCTGGCTATTATTCACAGATTCATTTTCTGTATAAGGTGAAGAAATATTAACAGGACCTGCATCAGGCAAAAGGGTTGAATCTGCATGGTCCACGTCGGGTTGAGTATTTTGAGGTCCATTTTGAGGTCCATCCGGGCGTGGAAAACGTGCCAAGCATCTCAGCACCACCGAATCTTCCCGGCCATCATTGTGACATATTTTGGCATGCATAGAGTTGGCCTCAAAGAGTTCCACCACCTCAACGATAGGGTCATATTTACCTCTGCGACTGAATCGTTTTAATAATACCTCCCCAGGCTCACAGAGCCAAACAGGTAACGCAGTACCGGAGGAGGACCACCTTTCAAAATTGAACATTCGTTCGTGGGGGGGTTGCATTGTCGTGTATCGATTTAAGTTCCTTCAAGGAAGAAGCAGCAGCACCACATACTCTGAATAAGGTATCCGCAACTGTGTTTTCATTTCCAGGATGGTGTTTTATGTCATATGAAAAGGAAAGAAGTTCCATTTTCCACCGTATAATTTTATCGTTTTTAATTTTTCCGCAATTAGCTAGTTTAAACATAAGATATGGCTTGTTGATCAGTAATAATAGTAAAATGTTTCCCAGCAAGGAGGTCTCTCCATTTATGAACGCATTCGACTATGGCATATACTTCTTTTTCAACTATATGAAGTCGTATTTCAGAGGGGTTTAGTGACCGAGAAAAGAATGCTACAGGTCGCTCAGCTTGTAAAAGAGTGCCTCCAATAGCCTTTTCTGAGGCATCGGTTTCAGTAGTAAATGTCAATTCATCATCAATAACTTTTACAGATGACTCGGCAATGTCTAAGTTTTTCGAAAGAATTTATAACCATAGGAGGCATAGGGAATTGTTTATTTTCGACCAGTGGACGAATTTTGTGTGAATATTTAGGTATCCATTTCGCATAGTAAGCAAACATACCAAGACACCTTTTAAAAAGAATTTGAGTCAGAAGGAGGCATTTGCAAAAGTGGCTTCAAACGCTCAGGATCGGGTTGGATAGTGCCGTTACAAATTTGATATCCAAGCACATTAATAGAACGAAGTGAAAACTCTGATTTTTCCCGGTTTATTTCGAGGTTGTATGTCGAGGCAGCCTTTAAGAAACATTCCAAATTGACGTCGTGCTCCTCCTGGGTTTTACCGCAAAGAGTTATATCATCTATATACGAAAAGGTTCCAGATAATTTGTTATCAGAAATGAAAGAATTCATAAATCGCTGAAAGGCAGAAACCCCGTTAGTAACACCCATGGGTATTCGTTTAAATTGGTACAGACGATTTCCAGCTTGAAAGGCCATATAGGGGCAATCTTCGGGGCAAATTTCAATCTGATAGTACGCTTTGGACAAGTCAATTATACTATAGATACGATACTGGGCTATTTGGTTTACGAGATCTTCAATTTGAGCCAAGGGGTAGGCATCAAGTAAGGTGAACCGATTAATAGTCTGGGGGAAATCGACTACCAATCGTTCCTTTTTATTAGGTGACGAAGTTACAACAATTTGAGCATGCCACGGAGAGTAACTCGTTTCAATTATATCATCCTCAAGCAGTTGTAGAATTTCTTTTTCAATGAACCAAGCATCCTCCACACAGTAATTTCGGGATTTAATAGCAATAGGTTTGCAATCAGGGGTCAAGTTTCAGAACAACTTAACAGGAGCACAACTGATCTTGGTTAAAGTGCAGATTTTTAGAATATCCTGAGATCCACCAAAAGAAATAGTGATACTCTGGTATAGTTTTAAGAAGGGCACTCCGAGTATAATATCCATACAGGAATCAGGAAGTACTGTAAAGTCAATTTGTTTATATTCGTAACCATTGAAGATAATGTCCTCAGTACAATATTCAGATAGTTTGAGGGAAATGGCAAATGATGCCATGGAAATTACGGAATTCCGTTTAGAAGTAGACAGTTTCATTGTTTTAACAATACAGGCACTGATAAAGTTATCAGAACTACCGGTGTCTATGAGGGCAGTTAATCTCTTTCCTTTTAATTCTAAAGTTTTAGTAACTGGAGGAGACCTATCATTGTCTTTAGCACAGGCTACTATAATAACTGAGGTAGAACGTGAAGGTGCTGGGATGGTAGAACGGCAAACTTTAGAAAAATGACCGAGTTTGCCACAGTTTCGACATATCTTATCACGGGCAGGATAATAGCAACGATTATCCTTAAAGTGACGTTTACCTCCACAATTGTAGCACTTGCCACGAGCAAGGGCAGCAGACAATTGTACAGAGACACACTCCATACGAGAATCAGTTAAGTCAGAAAGCATATTTTTAGTAATAGTAGTGGAAGTGGCCTCCTCGGCAGAATCAGTAAACACATTTTTAGTCCTAGTGGTAGTAGCAGCTGCTGATCCAATCTGAGAAGCGTATGATTCAGCACGAAAGTGAGCCTGTTCTAAGGCTCTAGCACATTGAGTAGCCTCCTTGAGAGTTAGCGTATCATTTTCTGCAGTCTGGTACGTATTACGGGGGACCGGAGACCACGTATAAATGCATCACGGACAGATTCATCCCTGTAAGTAGTAGCAGTAACATCTTGGAAGCAACAGTCAGCAGCAAGTCGATTCAAGGCCTGAAGGTATTGGTCTACAGACTCATTTTCCTGCTGCAGACGTGTAGACAACAAATGTCTAGCATGAATAACACTTGGAGACTTGTCATAAACACTTTTCAGCAATTCAACAGCATATTCAAATCCAGAACAACCCTTGATAACATCTGCAATGGTAGCACCGATGTTTAAATAAAGGACTTCGAGTTTGTCCGGGTTTAAAGAAGCAATAGTTGATAAGTAATAATTAAAATTACGGTACCATAGTCTCCAGAGCTTGCTAGCCTGAGGGTCTGCAGAAGATATATCAAACTTGTCCAGATGAATAATCTTGTCCATGAGGAATTAAGTTCAGTAAATTGTTACGTAGTACAAAGAAGAAAGCTAGAATAGAATTGTTACGTAGTTAAGAGAAGAAATCAAGGATAGAATAACCTTTTCTTAAGGCTTTACTGAACTTAATTCACAGCAGTCAGTAATCAACAAAGGAAAGAATTCAGAATGAAAAGGAAGAAGAACGCAGCTTTTAAAGAGGAAAGTGAACGTGTGAAAAGTCACGTGGACAAGAAAGCTAGTTTCCTTTTTTTATTCTTTTTTTACAAAAATATAACATTAGGTTGCACCTTTAGTTTGGGGTTGTCAAAGCGGGTATTTGTGGTTGGCTCACAGACAGGTTGCACTATAATCTGGAGAGTTACATGTCCCTTTTTTAACGTAAATATAAATTTAAATATTTTCAAATATTCACCTTTATTTCAAAACTTTGCTTACATATATTAGAACGTAAATAAAGTGATTGGTTGTAATTGCATGGTATTTACTTATCGAGTGCAGGGCTGCTCTGCTTATACAAAAATTTGGATACTGGTAATTCAGTCTTGAAAATACAGTGTAACCCGGATATAAGAGAAACCCGGATATAAGAGAGATTTTATCTGGTCCCAAATTAGAGCCATACTTACCTAAACAAAATAGACCAAACCCGGATATAAGAGAAACCTGGATATAAGAGACTTATTCTCAGATCCCGACAACTCTCTTATATCCGAGTTACACTGTAATAGTCTTTCATCATATATAAAATAATAAATGATAAATATGAGCAGTGAAGATCAAGTACTTTTATTCAATGTGTGACCTGGTACTGTTGGTACAGTATTGCGTAAAATCGAAATGTTGGGAAAAATTGATTTTCTCCCTTGCTTTCACATATGCTAGAGCTCAGGGTACTCACTTGGACTACTGATATGCCACAGTCTACTTCATATTTTCTATGATGTTGAGTGGATAGGTCACATCCCTGATTTTTATTGAAATTTTGGTGAAAAAATGTGCAACCTATTCTCGAGTATATATGGTAGATCTCCTTGGGGAACCTAAATTGCTTAAGTCCTGTGCTCAGAAACCACTATTAAATATGTTGTCCTTATCGCCTATGTGGACTGACTATATCAGTAGATATATATAGTAAGCACAGGATATACCCATGTGCTTGCTTCAGGAATTACTAGCCTGCCACCCGATTTTCTGTTTTTCAGTAGTTTATTCTCTTTTACAATAAACCTTTTATCTACGCGCATGTTGCTGTTCCTTCATTCGAGTACCACCTTTGTCTATTTGTAACCTCTTTAAGAATACAACAAAATAAAAATTAGATACATCTACAGAAAGTGAATATATTGTCTATCTCTGTAGAAAGTGAAACCATATATTTGGGCAGGCATTGTGTGTGAAACAAACTCACTTCAGGTAGATTTGCTCATTGAAAAACCTAGAACAACATAAAGACTTACCCATACACATATTCCAGTCTGAGACCCCGGTCAGGCCCACCTTGTCGCTTTTCTCCAGGCTTCATTTCATTGCGCGATAATTTTTTCAGGATGGCTGCATCCTCCTGGTACACTCTACGGTCATAAGTCACTTGTTTCTCAACTTCAAGGTCAGAGTCCAAGTCGGCCACTTCAGAAAGGTCAGAATCACTATCTTCACTATTGGAGTTTGCAACTGAAAAAAAAAAAAAAGGATCTTTTTTAATAATTCTAAGTTTGGCACAAGGCCAGGTTTACAGAATGCTCTTAAAGTAGTCATTATTACTGTCATACAGCTATTGGCATCTAAACTTCAGTCACTTTCCCATTGCCATGATGTAACTTCCCTGTCTTTTCTATAAACATTTTCATCACAATTGTTCTAATGAGTTCTCTTCTTTAGTAGCATGACTGCATGAATTTAAATGTTCTACTAGATTGGCAATTAGGTCTCATTATTTTACTGTTGAAATAGCTAGGTATTACTGTAAGTTCTATTCTAATAGTTTATTTTCTTGCACTTCTCACCTGTGAAGCTCTCTTTCAATTTCTGGCTTCTTTGCTCCCCACAATGTTCAAAAATTTAAATGCATCATCAATCACTATCTTCTGTCTTCTTGAATCCTGTTCTTTTATTTGTAACAAAGTAATGACTTTGAAATCAATATTTTACAAGTAGGAATGTAAAAATGGCACTTTGATGGTTAAAATTGAAATAAACAGAAAATTCAAACATGGTTTGGCAAATTCAACTCTGGTTTCAAGAGAGCATAAAACCTGGTCCTGAAATTGGATGAAGGAAATGAGAAGTTATGTTGATTGCTGATAAAATAAGATTAATTTATTTTCAAATGCAGATATAATGTGTAAAATAACTTTTGGCCATAATGTGGTTGGTGTGCTGCTAAGTGGCACTTGGATATGTTTTTTTATGAACTCCATCTTGGTAATCATGGCTCTGTTGGAAAAGGTTAGTACAAGGTTTGAAACTGATAAATGTGAAATTAATTTGAAGAACTAGAGAAACCAGATGTCAGCAAATTTTATAATTATCATTATTTTGATTTTCTGGCAAAGAATCTTTCACCACTAAGAAAGCCATCTGGTTAATTTAGAGGAATATGAAAATAATAACACATGAGCTAAGATAATTGTAAATTGCCATTTTCTAAGGCCTGGTAAAGTGAAGTCATTAATCATTGTTACCAGGGAGAGGGGGAAGATTACTCCACATAAGCATATGCACATTTTGCTTGGCAGTCATTTTCTGTGAGGGAAGCAAACAAGACGGATTCGATAAAACACTCTCATTTCACCGAACACGCAGACACAATGAATAGAGAGAACTCTTAAGTGCCATTTCAGTCAGTTATGCCACATTCATGATAAACGCTTAGGTGATCATGTACCTTTTGATACATGACTGATGAGGCAGATTTTTTCCTGCAGTGGGTTGCCATTTCTTTCTGCAGTAAACCAGTTGTCATCCAAGACTATAGAACCCAGTCTATCCTGCTATATGTCCATAGCTGAAGGGAGAAGAAGAGGTGGAACTGGAGAGGTTTAATCTCTGTTCAATTGAAGTGAGGCGGACAAATCCAAAAGCCTTGTTGGCACTTGTTCCCAGGCATGATGTCATCAGCTGATACTGACAAATTCCCCAATCCTACCAGTTATCTCTAGTGAAGCAAACCAACCAGCTATAATTGAGTGCTGTGACAAGGATCTGACCACACCCACAGACCACCTTGTTATAACTGTCTTTTCTCGACACTCTAATTAAGCCCAGTGTCTTAGTGGCATTATCGCTTTGCTTGGGGTGAAATGATTAAAAAAAAAAACATCTAAGATAAAGCACTGATTCTCACAGTCTAAAGCTATGACAACAATACTGAGTATAGTTCCCAAAAAAGGAGCTAAGTAGCACCACTCATGGTGCTTGAAGTACAGCCAGCATCAATAATTGTGATATGATAAAATCTGGCCATTATTATAACACAAAGTAGAGTGGTCTCAGAATGATTTTATCTTAGTTTGATATATCTTTTGTTTTGTATGACCAACAGTGAAGTCTATGAAGTAGGATCACATTAGAGTGCACAAAAACTATGAAAGGCTCATTGTATGCTCACAAATGAAATGAAAGGACAAATGTCACAATGAGAAATGAACACGCAAATTCAGCAACCCCTTGCATCTTAATGGCTTTATTGCTTTGCTTGGGGTGAAATGATAAAAGGTGAGGGGGGGGATTTTAAAAGTAGCCAACTATTTCAATCAATTGACCAAAACGGATAAAGTAAATAGATAAATAAATGAAACATTTTGTGAACAAGTGGCACTTGACCAGAAGTTAGAAAGTTCTGCTTGCAGACTAACATGAACAGTCACAGTTGGAATTGAGAGTAGTTTTGAAACTGCCAATTGGGCAGTACAGGTCATCCATCATGTGAGTTCTAATAACATCCATGGTTACGTTGCTATTACGTTGTGTATTGTGATGTAGAAATAAGAATGGGGAACAGGAGAGTTATCACTGGTTGAAGGGAAATACTGATCTGTTAGTTTGTCATGACAGAAATAGCAGAAGTTGTCTCAAGTGTCATCTACCTATCATTCCCCAGATCATGCAAGTGAATTCCTTAATAAATAACCGAATATATTAGAAACATTTCTTACAGTGGTATTAATTTCCCCTTTCATTTCTCTTGTGAATATACAAGCCTTACTACATTTTTGTGCACTCTGATGTGAATATGAATAGAGACTGAACATAGGGTTATTTACCCAGTCAGTGAAAAGCCAAGACAGGGGGCCCTTAGTATGGTCCATATAATTGCTTGCTAGAAAGCAAATATTGAATGCAACTTTCAGTTCTTACCTTTATTTCAGATTTCTTTCATTCAGTGAAAACAGATCCTAATTTGGGGGGTTTTATGAAAGCAAAGTGGCATAAGGAAAGCTTTCTAAAAACAGAGGTACCTGTACACAAATTTATTTCAACTTTTTCCTCAAATTTGATGGTGGGGTCAAGGTTGATTATCAGAATTGCCAGTTGCAAGTTGTGATGTAGAGATGAGCAGAGGGGTGATAGGGGAGTGAGTGCTTGCTGGTTGAAGTGAAAAACTGGTCTGTTAGTCTGTCATGACAGAAGTAGCAGAAAATGACTCAAATGTCATCTACCTAGTCCTCCTATGTCAATGTGTACCTTATATTAAAATTTACACATTGACACTGTGTAACACTTCAGGCTCGATCCTGATTCACAACAAACAGCAACAAAGGTAACCTTTCATCATGGTCAGCCCAGGGTGGATCCTGGTTTGATCAATGGAGTGATCTCTTCAATCCTGACCTGCCTTACTCCATGTTGTGATAGATTTGATTATAAAGAGGCCAAGATCAATTCATCGCAGGTATTTTCATGTTGGGCTGGTCCAAGTCGAGCAGTCATACAATAAAATTTGGAAAAAAAAAAAAAAATAGCACTCAAAATATATATAAAAAATAATTACTATTTTTATATCAAATACTGCATACAATGGTCCGTTAGTAGTTGTGCTCACATACAGGTGTTTGTTGACCCGACCCATTCCTAAATTGGACACAACACTTGGGTAAGCTGGTAAGTTTTGTCTTGCAGCATCAATGAAATTTGTTTTACAGATTTGCTAAGTTTAGCTCAAGACTGAAGATGGAGGTTCTTGTGTTTGGCAGGAGTTGTGGAATCTCTCAGGGACCTCTGCCACTTCCCTTCTCAACTATCTACTCTCAATTTGAAACTGTCTGAATGGCTTTCATACATTCATTTTTATGGACTCCAACTAGAAACTAGTGCAGGGCAAAATGTAGGTTGGGTTTCGATGAATCCCCTGAATTCCAACAAACATCCATTATTTTTGGTCCTGAGAAATTAAATTACTTCATAATTTTTGGGAATTCTCCTTCTCTCATGGAAGATAGCTGCATACATCACCCCACCTGGTTACTTCTACTTTCTCTTATTACCATCTCCCATCAGTGCTCTCCAGTAGGTGTGGGCAGCTCCTTCAATCTCCTTAATGTCTCTCTGTACCTGCTACACTTCAGTCGGTGCAGGCAGCTCCTCATCCTTCCTTGATCACTCTTCTGTGCCTCTCACCTCCAGCATTCGGTCAAAGATTAATTAAATTAAAAAAATTATGTTTCCAAATGCTATTATCTCATAAGTGACTTGACACAACAATTGGCTTTCTCATCTTTGACCCAAGAGACATTTTCCCAGAGAAATTTTTGCAACTCACAGGACCAATATCATTGCAGATTCTTTGTATTTTATCAAGAATCTCTAATAAAATAGCAGAAGCAAATGTGACAATATTCAGTGCATGAATGAATGGCAGACTTATAAATGTTTAAGATTCTCGTAAGAAAAATTGCCTAACACAATAATGTCTTAATCTGACAAGACTATTTAAGAACATGACTTGAGTTCATAGATTGATATTTGATTTTTATGACTTATCCAACCCTTTCCAGGTTATTTAAAGCTAGAAAATATTTTTACATTATAAAATTTTTTGGAGACAACAATGATTTACTGATACAATTCCTACTAATTAACTCATAGCTGATGGGAGAAGAGGTGGATTCATATCTTTCCCAAGAGTATTTGCATTTAAGTGAATATAATGAAACTGACTTGAATTCAAACTTAGGTCTTTAACCTCTAATTCTGAGTCATTATCTCTTACACCACCTGGTATTCTCAAGTAGTTACCCATTTACTGACCAGCATGATAACCATTTAGATATTATTATCATTATAATGTAAAACCAAGAACTGAAATTAATTACTGCAAAAAAATTAAGATTTTAATTTTATATTTCATTATTTTGGTTTATGTGTTCAGTTTTGTTTTGTATCACATGGAAAAAGGAGTAAAATTAAAAAAATATATATAATACCATGTTGTGGCTGGACATCACTGTCAGTGTTTAAAAGATCTGGTGGTAACAACTTCCATTGAAACACTGCATGGTCAGCACCCCCAATGGTGATGACCCATTGCTTGTCATGGGAGAAGCGGACATTTGTCACATGGGCAGAGTGACCATTGTATTTCCGAAATTTGGATCCTTTTAATAAGACAGAAAAATGAAGCATGAAAATTTCAGTACTTCTTTAATTTTGATAAAAATACTTAACATTCACCAAAAATTATTTATTATTGATTTCAATCTTTTTACTGGTAACATTTTGTATTATCTATTCTTCTTATGAATTTCTTCAGGTGTAAGATCTGGATGGAAGGTACCTCTTCAAGTCTAGGGTTAACCATTATCCTCCTCATACACCCTTGTGCAAATTAATTGAAACAACTGCTTTAGTTTCCTTTCTTACACCATATGGTCAGTTTTAGACCCACTGGAATGACAGGGTTTAATTGATTTCTATTTTTTCTGCAGATTAGGTCATTTGCAGTTGTGTGCAGTAATATGGATCTATTTTCAGAGTGTATGATAAAATTTATTTGGCCTTGAAAAATATTGCATCATCCATGATTGCATCAGATTTTCATCATGCCCAGACACTGTTGTCTCAACTGTTAATTAGTTGTCCTACAGCTATTGTCTGTGGTGCACATTACTCCAAGGAAGCATATGAAAATTGTAATGCGACATGAACACAATAGCAAGCCTTATCAGTGAGCAAACAAAAGTACTATCAACTGGCTCAGAAGCTCTCCTGATTTAAATCCAGTCGAGAATCTGTGGTCAATCTGCAAGGAAAGATTTCATAGGATGGACATACAAAGTACTAACATGTGGAAAAATACAAAAAAAGTAAATAATAATGGAATTATTAGTTTTGTTTCAATTAATTTGCACAAGGGTGTATATCTGCATAAACTGTGCCTCTTACTCTGTAACTCTCTACATTAAGTTACTCTCATGTCACATACTACTGAAAGAGATGGGCAAATAATTCTCTTGCCCTGAGAGATTTACTCTGAATGGCATTCTGAATGATTTGATCAGTTATTGTTAATATCCATATTAATTAATATTCTTAAAGATAAGTGAACATTTCATTTTATTTGTTACTATTAAGGCTCTCCGTCAATATCAAGCACTCTAATTACAAAGAGTGCTCGCCTTAAAAGTGTTATCTTCTAGAAATACACCAATTTTTTGGTCAAAACACAATTTTTGTTTTGTGTGTGTGTGTATTTTACTCCAAAACTTATTATAGTGGACACTTCATAGTTGAAATAGACTCCCCATTTTTATTTATTAAAGTGGTATGTATTGTGTCTATTGAACTGCACAATAAATTTTAATAAACAAAATGTGTTCTCCAGCAAGGTTCAAACTCAGATCACCCTTTGTAGGAGAAACCACCTTTTGATCTGGCATTTTTACTGCTTGGTCAAAAAGAACATCACAGCAACCAAGGCTCTATTTCCCCCCCACCATTGTTTGTTTTTTTGTTTTTTTTTTGTTTTATTTTTGCTAAACTATGATATTCTTCACAGTCAAACAGAAAAGCACACCAAATACTGATTTACCTTACAAAGTGGGTCACAGGTTCAATCCCTGCTGGGGAACACATTTTCTTTACTAAGATTTCTTAAATGTGCAGGATGATAGCTTTTAAACAGTGTGTATTACATCTAACTGTCCACTATAATAGTGTCTGAAGTAATAAAAAAAAAATGTCACATTAAAAATAAATCTATTAACATTTTAATATATATATATATATATATATATATATATATATATAATGATAAAAATGTTTCATGGTATGCTATATTTATCGGTTAAAGTGCTCAATATTAAGGATAGAGCAAATGAAAATATAAAAGCCGCCAAGTGTTGACTTCAATATCCACTTTGTGTGTGTGTGTATTTTTAGCAATAGGTTCTTCATTTATTGATATTTTAATTTACTGCTTAAACATTTTTTTTTCAAATTTATTCAAATATGGGTATTCATTAAAAAATAACATTTAAGCAATAAATTAAAATATATAAATGTATGTAGGTAAAATTAAGATAAATGTATCTGTAAAGACAATATTAATAAAAGACGATAAGAGGAAAA
The DNA here is from genome assembly GCA_963932145.1 of Acanthosepion lycidas. Classification (NCBI taxonomy): domain Eukaryota; kingdom Metazoa; phylum Mollusca; class Cephalopoda; order Sepiida; family Sepiidae; genus Acanthosepion; species Acanthosepion lycidas. The sequence goes on along the minus strand of OZ010610.1, from coordinate 36,635,897 downwards.
CATTTTGTGTCAAATGCATTTTGTTCCTTCAAAAACTTTATCAAAGCAAATATAAAAGTTTTATTTAGGAATTCATATTTATACACACAGAAAAGGTAATGCTGAAAAAAATGTGTTCAAACTTGAAATAAAGAATGCTCTAAAACATCTGAAAATTTCTTAATGTTGAAGAAAAAGCAAACAAAAACTATGGAAGTTGCTAAGTGATGTAAATATATGGCATGTTTTAAAAAGAATGAATTCATGTGGTTATCATACATTATTTTTATTTATTACCATTAGGTAATCATTTCCATTTATATTATTACAATCTTATTATTATTATTATATTTACTGTCATATTATTATTATTATTATTATATTTCCTGTCATATTATTTTTATTATATTTACTGTCATATTATTATTTTTAGGTTGGGGCAAAAATAATGACGTTTTTTAATGTATTTTTAACGTAAAAAAACGTCGTTATTTTTGCACCAACCTAATGTATTTACTGTCATATTATTATTATTATATTTACTGTCATATTATTACCATCATACTATTATTATTATTATTATATTTACCATCATATTATTGCCATTATATTATTATTATTATTTACCATCATATTATTGCCATTATATTATTATTATTATTATATTTACCATCATATTATTGCCATTATATTATTATTATTATTATATTTACCATCATATTATTGCCATTATATTATTATTATTATTATTATATTTACCATCATATTATTGCCATTATATTATTATTATTATATTTACTATCATATTATTGCCATTATATTATTATTATATTTACCATCATATCATTGCCATTATATTATTATTATTATTATTTACCATCATATTATTGCCATTATATTATTATTATATTTACCATCATATTATTACCATTATATTATTATTGATATATTTACCAACATATTATTACAATTATATTTTTATTATATTTACCATCACATTATTACCATTATATTATTATTATTATTATTATTATTATATTTACCATCATATTATTGCCATTATATTATTATTATTATATTTACCATCATATTATTGCCATTATATTATTATTATTATTGATATATTTACCATCATATTATTACAATTATATTTTTATTATATTTACCATCATATTATTACCATTATATTATTATTATCATATTTACCATCATATTATTACCATTATATTATTATATTTACCATCATATTATTGCCATTATATTATTATTATTATATTTACCATCATATTATTACCATTATATTATTATTATATTTACCATCATATTATTGCCATTATATTATTATTATTATATTTACCATCATATTATTGCCATTATATTATTATTATTATTATATTTACCATCATATTATTGCCATTATATTATTATTATTATATTTACCATCATATTATTGCCATTATATTATTATTATTATATTTACCATCATATTATTGCCATTATATTATTATTATTATATTTACCATCATATTATTGCCATTATATTATTATTATTATATTTACCATCATATTATTGCCATTATATTATTATTATTATATTTACCATCATATTATTGCCATTATATTATTATTATATTTACCATCATATTATTACCATTATATTATTATTATTATTGATATATTTACCATATTATTACAATTATATTTTTATTATATTTACCATCATATTACCATTATATTATTATTATTATTATTATATTTACCATCATATTATTGCCATTATATTATTATATTTACCATCATATTATTGCCATTATATTATTATTATTATATTTACCATCATATTATTGCCATTATATTATTATTATTATATTTACCATCATATTATTACCATTATATTATTATTATTATTATTTACCATCATATTATTGCCATTATATTATTATTATTATTATTTACCATCATATTATTGCCATTATATTATTATTATTATTATTTACCATCATATTATTGCCATTATATTATTATTTACCATCATATTATTGCCATTATATTATTATTATTATATTTACCATCATATTATTGCCATTATATTATTATTATTATATTTACCATCATATTATTGCCATTATATTATTATTATTATTATTATTATTATATTTACCATCATATTATTGCCATTATATTATTATTATTATATTTACCATCATATTATTGCCATTATATTATTATTATTATATTTACCATCATATTATTGCCATTATATTATTATTATATTTACCATCATATTATTACCATTATATTATTATTATTGATATATTTACCATCATATTATTACAATTATATTTTTATTATATTTACCATCATATTATTACCATTATATTATTATTATTATTATTATATTTACCATCATATTATTGCCATTATATTATTATTATTATATTTACCATCATATTATTGCCATTATATTATTATTATATTTACCATCATATTATTGCCATTATATTATTATTATTATTGATATATTTACCATCATATTATTACAATTATATTTTTATTATATTTACCATCATATTATTACCATTATATTATTATATTTACCATCATATTATTGCCATTATATTATTATTATTATTATTATATTTACCATCATATTATTACCATTATATTTACCATCATATTATTGCCATTATATTATTATTATTATATTTACCATCATATTATTACCATTATATTATTATTATTATATTTACCATCATATTATTGCCATTATATTATTATTATTATATTTACCATCATATTATTGCCATTATATTATTATTATATTTACCATCATATTATTACCATTATATTATTATTATTATTGATATATTTACCATCATATTATTACAATTATATTTTTATTATATTTACCATCATATTATTACCATTATATTATTATTATTATTATTATATTTACCATCATATTATTACCATTATATTATTATATTTGCCATCATATTATTGCCATTATATTATTATTATTATATTTACCATCATATTATTGCCATTATATTATTATTATTATTATTATATTTACCATCATATTATTGCCATTATATTATTATTATTATTATTATATTTACCATCATATTATTGCCATTATATTATTATTATTATTATATTTACCATCATATTATTGCCATTATATTATTATTATTATTATTATTATATTTACCATCATATTATTGCCATTATATTATTATTATTATTATTATATTTACCATCATATTATTGCCATTATATTATTATTATTATTATTATATTTACCATCATATTATTGCCATTATATTATTATTATTATTATTATATTTACCATCATATTATTATTATATTTACCACCATATTATTACCATTATATTTACCATTATATCTAACACGAGGTAATCATTTTCAATTATTTTTTTAAATTTTATGATCGTACATTGCAGGTTCTTCTTTGGATTTTGTCAAGAATCTCTAGATACATCACAGAAAAACGAGATCAGATGTGGTAAAAATATTCAATGCATGGATGAATGGTAAACTTATAAAGAGTAAGATAGATTCTAGTGAGAACAATTGTCTATAATGACACTTTGTAACATTTTGTAAATGCTGTACTCTGCATATTATTGGGAACACTGCACTGTATCTTATTGCTAGTATTGTATCATAAAATAGTGATGTAATGGAATAACCTGTCACCCCCATGAGTGACTACACTATAGGTAGTAACTACCTATAAGTATCTGTAAGTCAATGGACTACAGAGACTTGCTGGGATGTGTTGAGTACAACTCAGACTTACGCAAGAACTACCGACTTTCCAATAGTAGCATTCACTACTGGATTGACTTGCAATGACCTTGTGCATAACTGTTACCTTTATTCTTATTGTACTGGTTTTTTACAATAAACCTTTACTTATTTTATTCACCTTGTCTTTCAAATATGTATTCCTATTAGCACAGAATATAACAAATAAAAAAAATCAACAGCCAAAAAAATATATGATCAAAGACACATACCTTTTCTCAGACATGGGTACCGGAAAAGTTTGACCAATCCAAAATCATCCCCAGTAACAAGCACCTGACCATCAAAGTTAGCATCCACAGCATTGATGTCATTTGTATCTGTATATTTTTCCCAAATTCCACTTACTTCATCTCCAAGAACTCCGGTGAATGAAGCCCATTTAATGTTTGCAATTTCCTCACGGTTTGTTGTATGTTTTCCGCCTGCAAGAGAAATAGGAAATTATCCCAGATTGGCAGCTTTTTTTTTTCCCAGCTTTAATCTTTAACATACTGGAGATGATTTTGCTTTTATCCTGCCACTCCAAGCAACTCAGATCAATGAATAATAGCATGTTTGAATTTTGCAGTTGTGTTGTCATATCCTGCTATGGCAACAGAAAATGACCATGAATGAAATTAAGTAGTGCAGTAGAGAAGCCTTGAAAAACAATACAGTGGAAATGAAAGTAATGAATAATGCAGAGTGTTAAAGAATGGTCAAGAATCAAATCAAACTTCAGTAATTTACAAGAAAAATGCCATAAGGAAAGAAATATGTATATCAGAAGTGTGGACACTGATATCAATACTGAGAAATAGTGCATTTTCAAAGATTTTATTTTTTCCTGTTCTCTGAACAGCTTCTGCCCAGTAGTAATTTTGCCACAACTGTCAAGCACTCACATATACACACATTTATGGTTTCCCAAAATTGTTATTTTTGTAAAAAAACATTGTTTTTTTTTTAAAAAGAATGTTGTTTATTTGTTCATCATTTATATGTAAAAAATTTAGTTGCCACTGCTTTTATCTTAGCTAGAAGTAGTGACTGCAACAACATCCTAGACATCTATGTAGACAGCATCACAATTGTTGGTTGTGTTTCAGCAAGCATACATATATTTTAAAAAATATGAGAATAAGGGGGCATCTATCATCAGCACATCTGCCATCACCACCACCAAGACCAAACCTAATGATTTTATTACCACTTAAGCAGAATATCATTTTTGCCAACAGTCAAAAAAATTAGATCATGGCTCACTACAAATACAGAAAATGAACAATGAAATAGTAAAAGAACAAAAGGAAATTTTATTCCTTTAAAACTTGATTCCTTTAATTTGCCTGAAGAAGGTCATGAGACCGGAAACTCATGTAGCAAAAATATGAATAAAATATAATATATACACCAAAACAAATCCATATTATAATCAAAAACATTTACAGTTTCTCTCTTTTTTAAAATATACATTTTTCTTTCATTGGAACAATTATAGCCATTTCCCTATATATTACACATACATACACAGGTAAGATAAGAACAAATGAAGTATAATTCCACTGTTTGTAACATTTAATTTAAAAGAGGGCTCAATAGAGAGTAGAGCTAAATATTATTTATTATAGGAGCTTAAAACAAAAACGTTAAAAATTGCTACACAATAGCAATGGTGTTTCACCCCTACAAATGTGTCACGTATTTTTTAACGTCAAAAAACGACATTATTACGTCATTATTTTTGCACCAACCTAATACATATCTTCATAAACTGCACTTCTTACCTCCTCTTTTTACATTCATTCAATAACCTTGATAACCTCTCTACCTTCAACAGCCCTTGAGTCTTGTATTGAGTGAACAATTAGTAGGAGGGTAAAATAAAATTTCTGTCAGAAAACTATTTAAAGAGTCAAAAATGTGAAATAAATAAAGTGTCAAGACTAAGTGTTCAAAAAAATTTCCTTAGAAAAATAAATGCCCTCTACCCTCCCAATTTATTAGGCCCCTAATAGTATGTAGTTAATATTATCAGTCTGATAAGCAGTCAGCAATCTCTTCAAATATACTTAAATCTCTAAGACATACCATGAACCCTCACCAAAAAAAACTCTTATAGAAGTCCTCAAAAACCAAATATTTTAAAATTAAAATCATTTAAAAGTCCATTCTTAAACTATCGTTAAAAAAAAAAAAAAATAAATCCCACAAATTCCTTAAAACTCTTTAACAAATATTTTTAATCCCTTAACATACTTAAAAAAAAGAAACGAAAGCCTTGAAATTTCTTTTTAATCCCTTAAATTTCTTGAACCTTTAAATTATGCAAAATAATTCCTTTAAAAACTTAAGTCACTTAAAATAGCAAATCTTAAAAAAATGTTTCTGAACATATAACTTAATCACTTAAAATTAAAAATAATTAAAATATCTTAAAATATCTGTAAAAATGAAACATTAAAATTTTTTTTTAAATTAAAAACAAAACCTTAAAAAGTAACAAGCACCCCAAAAAATCTCTTAAAAAACAAATTACTTAATTCCTTAAAAATGTTTAAAAAAAAAAAAAAATTCTTAAAATTCTTTAAGAATGAATTCTAAAAAAACTTTGAAAATGAAAAATTCTTTAAAACATATTTTTAAAAAAATTATAAACAACACCCACCAAAAAAATAAATGAAAAACTTAAATCTCTTAAAATATTAAATTCTTTTGAAACATAACAAGAGTTCAATATGTTTCTTACTTGGCATTCGGTAAAAGAGTCTCTCAGCAGCACCACTGTTTGTCTGTAAAAATTTGCTATCTACGGACCAGTCAATATGAGTGATGAAACTGGAATTACCAGAACAGACACCAACTTTTTTATAGCGTTGTTCAATTGAGTAGATATCAACAAAGTTGTCATTTGAGGCAACGGCAAGAAATTTTCCACATGGAGAGTATTTCATCTCATGAAGGACTTCTTTACGATCTTTGATATGAACAACTTCAGACAGATCTCTGTAATGAAAAAGACATCTATTTTGATAACATGAAAAAACTAATATGAAAAGATATTGATTAAATATTGCAAAAGGTGTGAGACAAGGGGCTATAATTATGCCTAATTTATTTACAGCATGTATAGAAAATAACTTCTGGAAAATCAACAGAAAAAGAATGGCAGTAAATAATAAGCTATCATAAAATTTTAATAATATTGTCATCATCATTGCTAGGTGTATTACACAATGCATTAAATGACCTGAATAGGAAAAAGTCTCAAAGTTGGTTTAACTAGTAACAGGAACAAAACAAAATACAAAAGTTATGCTCAAATGTCATAGAGGATGAAGAAATGGAAGTAGTCCAGGAAGATATCTACTTAGTGCTGGTAATAACATTCAAGAAATATTGCAAAAATAAAATGAAACATTTTTCATTGACATGAAGTCAAGTGATGATATTGAATCAATTGCTAGAACTGCTATTGGATCTAACCAATGCCCGATAAAGTTTTAGTAGCATCTGCCTGTCAGCTCCCCAGTCATTGTGACTGAGGTAGTTGTATTGCTTCATTGTATTTCTCATGGAGGTATTTATGTGGTAAAAAGAATAAATTTTTGGTGAATATTATTCCTATGTATTTGTGTATGTCTACTAAAGGCACTTATGTACCGTCAAGTCTTAATTGAGAATTAAGATGTAGATTTCAAAGTTGGCAGAAGTGTATACATTGAGTCTTTTGTCTGGAGAATCTGAATCCTGTTTCTGTAGCCCTCTTGTTTACTTTATTGAGACACTGTTGGAGTTGCCATTCAACTGTATAAATATTTTTCGATCTGTAACATATTAGAAAGTCATCTACATACATTGAACTGTCAACTCCTGGGTTCAAGAATTTAATGATGCCATTTATTTTGACATTGAACAGTGTCACTGATAATATGTTTCCTTGAGGGACACCCATTTCTTGCTTATATAGGTCTGGAAGTGTGGTACAGATACAAACATTAAAGGTTTTGTTTTGTCAGGAAGTTATTGATAAGAATTGACAATCTTCCTTTAAGACCCATTTCATTTAAGTCTTTCATGATATATCAGATTTTTCTAGGTCAAAGAATATTGCTGTTAAATGTTCCTTTTAATGAAAACCAAGTCTATATTAACGATTCTTTCAAATGTTTTATCTAAGGAACTAATAAATGCAATTAGACAATTGTTTGAGAAATCTTACAAGTCCTTTCCAGGTTTTGGGATTGAAATTATGGTAGCTTATTTTCAGAAACTGAGAATATTACACCTGACCAATATATAATTGAAAATTTTGAGTAGGTATTTCAGGAAAATATTTGGTAGGTTTTTAAAAAAATTATAGTGAATTTTGTTTGGAATAACTGCAGAGTTGTGTAATTTTTTTCTAATAATTTCTGGTAAAGTAAGAAGCTGGTTGTAATTTTCTTTGTTAGAGTAGAAATTTAAATTTTTTCTTCTCATCATTTATTTTGATGTTCTGAAATAGTTTACTAACATTATTCAAGGAGAAATTTGAGAGAAGTTTTGTGTTAATAAATTTGCAATATCCTTTTTGTTAGTTGCTTTCATAAAAAGGTCTCAATAGAGTGCTTTTATTTTTTCCAAGCAATTTTACAGATCATATTCCATACTTTTTTGTTTTTGGCATTAGCATTAATATTGGATACAAAGTTCTTCCATGAGGATTGTTTGGATTCTTTAATTATTCTACGTGCTTTAGATCTGTTTATTTTGTAGATGTTCAAAATTTCTTGGGTTAGATGTAATTTAAACTTACGTTGAGCTGCATGACACAATCTGATCAATTTTTTTATGCTCATTAAACAAAGGCCTGTCGTATTTGACAGGTTTAGATTTTGATTTTGGTATGTATTGTTCTGCAATACTAAGAAGTGTTTTTGTAAAATAAATGTGTTCTGCATTGTTTACATTGGCTTCTGGTGAGTTTTAGGGCTCATGTGTTTTTAAATTTCTTCTAATTGGCTTTAAGTTTCCAGTATGATATTCTTTCATCTGGCAACAATCTAGAGTTTTCCAACACAACTGGGAAGTGATCATTACCACATGTATCATAATATACTTTCCAGTTATACTCTAGGTATGTTGCAGGATTGCTTAAGGTTAGATCTATTGCTGTATATGTACCACTTGATGGGTGGAGATAGATATATGACTTGTCATTGTATAAGCACATATTGTTTCTATTGATAAAATCTTCCATAAGTCTTCTCTTCTGATCAGTATTTTTGCAACCCTATCTGATGTTATGGCTATTAAGGAGTCTCATTAAAATAAATGGTTTTGGGAGCTGCTTCAGGAGTTTATCTAATTTAGTTCTATTCTATAGGATCATTAAGAGGGATGTAAACAGAGCATATGATGATGGCTTTATGTAGTGAGGCTCTTATGGCCACTGTCTGTAGTGCTATATTCTGGTCGATCTTGGTTTGGTTCGGTTTTTGTTTTACGGCATATCAACCTCAATGGGTTATCTAATGCTGACAAAATTTTTATTGATGGTAATATGTTTTTCTTCAAAATTCTATTTCTGGGAATATTTTTCCTTGAAGAAATTTATAACTGGTCATATTTTTTCCAAAGAATGTATAGCTGTTTTTATTACTGGTGTTTTTTTAAAGTATTGCTGATAATAATTTTTCCTTCAAAAATTATTGCTGGTAATAATTGTTTTTATTACAAAGTATTTCTGGGATTAAACCTATTTTTACACAAGTTTGGGTGTTAACTATTTGCCCATAGCTGGGACCCTAACAGGTGCTACCACCCCCGAGTCAGGGTGGACCTGGGAACACCAGCAATTAAGAGGTGGTTCCACGCTCATCAAAACCTCCTGATCAGAGGCCTTGCTGTTGGACGTAGTTTATCGTCTTACCCAGGACGCAGATGTAGTTTATCGTCATACCCAGGACGGTCCAGTCGATCTTGCTCTAGGGAATATTGTTTTTTACTAATATTGAAGTAGCACCCGAAGCTCTGTTTCCACTATTACTAATAAAATTATATGATAAGTAGTTTTTAATATTTATACTCTCATTGACCTTTAAAAAATTTCCTGGAGACAGATGATTGAAGGACATAATTCTGAAATATGTAAAAGCAATTCATTTCCATTTGCTTTTATCCCTGCTTCACTCCACAGAATAATTTTGTCAGCCATGATTATGTTGAGGTTTTCAGTTTTTTTTGTTTTCAGTTTCCATTATTTCTAGGTTGTTTTAGGTGATTTCTTCCTTACAACCCAGTCAAAAAGGAAACAATATTTTTCTTGTTTTTTGTCCTTACTTTTTTGTACATCATTTACATTATTCGGACTATTGTCCACATCTTTGTCGCCATATTTATTACAACGTTTCGACCGTAGTGTCAGTGTTGGTCTAGTGCCATTTTATTTTGAACTTATGCTGATGTACAAGTTACCTTAGACAAGTGATCTCAACAGAGGTCTACATCGTCAGAAAGATTGTCATGCTTGACTAATGCAATGATTGATAAGTTATAACGACCATATGATTTCTGCAAAAGAACAAATCATTTTTAGATTCAAACAACTGCCTTAGATAGTTGTTTATAATTGGGTAATGATTTAAGGAGTTGCTTTTGTATCTGACTTGTGTGATCTATGCCTCATGAAATTGAATAATCATAGTGAAAAATGATGGTGAGAAACTAAGTACACAATTTATATTAATTGGACTATTGTCCTCATCCTTGTCGCCATATTTATTACAACGTTTCAGCTGTTGTACACTCCGGCCTTCTTCAGGTGGTTGGAATGTTGAACATAACCCTTTATTTCACTAACAGGGGTAGACTATTCTAGTTGTAATAAATATGGCGACAAAGATTAGGAACAATAGTCTGAATAATGTAAATAATGTACATAATACTTCATCTCAGAAATATAGACAGTTACTTTTTTTGGTTGGAGATCTTCCTCTCTGGGTCATAGATGAGGAATCTGTAGATTGAGATGTATGATGAGATGATTCTTTTGGTCTTTTAATTTCCGTGTTTAATGAGTTAGAATTTTCTATATGTTGATTGGGTATATCAGATTTTTATATGGGTTGCAGTATAAATCATTGCTTTTCCCTGTTGATATCAGTTTTCATTATTTCAATTAATTTCTTTAGTTCTTTGATTCAGTCAGTTTTGTGCCATGAATGATATACGCTTAGGCAATCATATATCTTTCGATACATGACTGATGAGGCAGATTTTTTCCTGCAGTAGCTTGCCATTTCTTTCTGCAGTAGACCAGTTGCCATCCAAGACTATAGAACCTGGTCTGTCCTACTATTTACCCATAGCTGGGTGGGGAGCAGAAGAGGATTCATACCTTTCCCAAGAGTATTAGCACATAAGTGAATATAATGGAATTTGAACTCGGCTCTCCGATTCCTCAATCTAAACCACTGTCCATTACACTACCGTGCCTCCTAGCTCTTGGACTAGTGATGTTAATTCACAGAAATCAGATTTCTCACCAATGGTTGGATCTGCATAATTTATTGTAATATTTTGTCTGGTGTTGTTTTCAGCCATTTTCCTGGCTTCAGGAAAACTTATATTTTCTCTTGTATTTTATTTCTTTTTGCCAAGCTTTTATGTCAGCCTGTTGGGTGGTTCTCATTACAATTTATGTATTTTGGGCATGTAAGAATTCTACTACATCTGTCTTTATGATGGCCAAATCCTTGGCACTTATGACATCTTAGAGGCCTGGGAATGTAAGTTTCAACTCTTGTAATGGTATAACCTGTTTTTATTTTAGGTGGTGGTTTGGATGTGTTGAATTTTAATATGTATTTATGTTTATGGTTTGGCCATTTCTTTTGTTATTTGGGTTACATCTATTACATTTCATTTTTTTTAGGTTAACTTTGATTTCATCTAGAGAGCAACCTGTTAAGTCTGGACTTTTGATTACACTTCTGGACATGTTTAGACTTTGGTGGGGATAAGTTTTGACATTTAAATTACTAAATATTGACCATTTGGGGATATTTTTTAATTAATTTTCCTACTTGTATCATTGTATTGTTTAATTTTTTTAATAGATATAGGAGTAATTTGGGAGTATATTATGTTTTTGGATTATGAATGGTGATAGTTTTGTAATAGGACTTTCTTCAAGTGGCTCCATTACTATATTTCTGTGGAAAGTGATCATGAGATTCCAATTCATTATCAGAACTTGATTCAGATTGCCATATTATTTTTGTAACTCAACAAACACTCATTGCCACTTTTATGATGTCAATGAATACTCAACACTTTTGTTGTAGTAGAGACTTTGTAATCACAGATACAACTATAGTAATGCGGGTGAACAATACTGGTGTCAGATGCCTTTGAATAACACTTGAACTAATAGTATTTGCTCGATAATACTCACTTGAAAAGTTACCACTGAATAGTGATCCAAATAGTAATCCATATAGTGATCAGTATAGACAGTAGTGTAGAAATAGGGAATAGTATAGAGAAATCATGACTCTCCACAACTTCCTATCCTTCATAACTCTAAGTAATGTTTGCTTCTTTACTATACCTTCAGAACTATTCTGCCATCCATTTACACAAGCTTATTCAGTAGGTTACTTGCTGCTTCCTTCAATATGTCCAGTGAGTGTCAAATTTTCCAAGCCATCTTTCCTCATCATCCCAGAAATTTTAACTTTCTCTTTCTGATTCTAAGTAAAAGTACCCTATTCATTACAATTTTCCTAAAAACTTCCTCATTGTTCACATGTTCAGACCACATTATTTTCAGTATTCTTTTGTAGAATAATATCTATTGCCTCATGTTTCCTGTTCATCTGCAAGGAGGATTTGATATTACATAACATTTCAGTGGTCTTATTTCTGATGGAATTTTCATTTTTTTTTTTTTTTTAATACTTTATTTAGCTTTTGGAAGGCATCTTCTGCTATTCCAATCTGTCTTCAGATTTCTAAGTCACATTCTCTGCATCTGTTAAAACACTTCCCAGATAGTTATCTTTTGACATCTCCAATTTGTAGCTCATATCTTGGGTTGCCCTTTTTGCTAACAATCATTAAAGTTATTTTGATTTCTTTAATGGGGAATATTTCGCTTTTAGTTTAAAGGTTGAGTTGATTTTAAATTTTCACATTGATAGGTCCAATTTGTGTAAGAGTTAAAAATTTCCATGTAAGTCTCTTTTCCATGATAACTCTCCCGTCTTTTGATATTCTGAGGGGGGTAATGAATTATGCAAGGCAGCAATATTCCACTCTGAGGTATTTGATATACCAATGATACTGTTATATAGGAATAACATGTCACTGCTGACACTTAAGTTTGAACATAGATCACCAGTGAGCAAATGCAGGCGATCCCATTATTGAATTAAGTGGATCACGTGACCATAGAGGAAATGCATATATAGAAAGTCATGTGATGTCTAAATGATCACTATTCCTAGTCTATCCTCTATACTATACAGATCCCTATTCCTAGTCTATCCTCTATACTATACAAACCACTATTTTCTATACTATTTCACTATACAGATTACTATTCAAGCAAGTATTATCGAACAAGTACTATTAGTGAAAGATTTGAAGGCATCTGACACCAGTATTTTTCACGTACTGTAGTTGTATCTGTGATTACAAAGGCTCTACTACAACAGGCATTCACGAAATTGACAATCAGTATTTGATGGCATCAGACAAAGTGGTAATGAGTGTTTGTTGACATCATAAAACATACACCCTAAAACTGATAGCGTTTTCTTCTCACATTCCTTGACTACCATATCTAGGAGGTCCTCAAGCTTTTTTTTTTCCGAGTCTGCCATCAAAATAGTGTCATACAAATCATAAAAGCCTGTGTATATTATTTCTGTGCATAAATAAAATGGTCAGCAAAAATCAGATCATAAAAAGTAAAATTTAAACCAATAAAAACAATTTAGCCTTATAAAATTCTAAAGGATTAAACATACCACAAAAAACCATTTCCACTTTGTTATAGATTTCCTTGAAATAATACAAAAAATATATTCAAAAACAAAGTATATTATGAAAGTAGAAAAGCAGCAATATAAACAGAAAACCAACAAAAGGATACAATACAGCAAAAATAAAATATCACCTAGATTTCAATACAGCAAAGGATCCATCATCAAAACCCACAGCAATATGTCCGCCATCATTATCAAAGCTGCAAGACCGAATCTTGTGATCCAATGTTGTCTTGGAGAGAAGTTCAAAATTGTTCATGTGACAAAATCTGGAAATTTAGGAAAAACAAAAAAGTATAAGAAAATAGAGAACAGAGTATCTACCCAAAAATAGTTGCTGAAATAAAAAAAACTAATTTTTTCTTTGTTGACGTTCATCCTAACAAAGCCCTAGAGACATTTGAGGGAGACGTTTACAGAGTAAGAGCCACAGTTTATGCAGATCTGTAGGGAAGATAATGATTAACCCTGGACTTAAAAAGGTTAAGATTATAGTGATTGGGAAGCATCCTCTTGGGAGTTGGTTTCACAAAGCAGCAATTCATGGGTATAAGCAGCTCAAGTGAAACTTATATCTCAGCAATAGAATACAAAGGGAATGAGGGTAGTTCGCTACAATGTGTGTAGTATGGTGGGTCTTAGCTGTGAAGGTTAGTGTAAGCATTCTGAAAGCAAAGGAAGTATTTGTCGCAGATTACTTCCACAACACAAAGAAAAATCACTGTGAGTACAGACTCGAATATCAGGGACAGAAAGAAATGCTGAAAACTCGATTCGCTGGTACTATCTCAAATCACAATGCGTATAACCAGTCAGAAACTCGCTCTTTAACAAACGCCGTAGCCAAAAATGCCCAATTCCCCCTCTCAAATCGAGAATACCAACTGCTTTTATCAGCAGAACCTATTTTTTTTCATTCGTCGACAGCTGGGAGAGGATGTTCAGTAATTTGCATATCAAAATACTTTTATAGCGACTCCTGTGACGGACTTGTTTTTTTTTTTGTTTTTTGGGTTTTTTTAATTCAATTATTCCATTTTCAGCATGTCATGCGGAATACGTGCCCTTCTGTTTGGTAAGTAATTTTCTTTTTCGCCACTTTTTTCGTCGTAGAATACACACGGCGCGCTGTCGCTTGGTTTGACAAGGTAAGTCGCCGTTTTCTTCACTATAGTTAGAAAATATGGAATTAAGGGATGTAGTTCATTTGAACACTTTTCATGGAAATAGAAATAGAACAGTGAGAGGTTTGCAATGATCTGTCTAGGGAAAAGGAGTTGTAGGTTTGAAAATAATTTGTCACCTACAAGGATGCAGTGACACTTTTGGACTATCAAGACTGGAAAGTATTCAATTAAATTTTAAATTAAATTTTGAGGAACACACCACCAAATAAAAGAGACCTCTTCTTTTTACCCAAAACATTATAGCAGAGATAATTAAAAAACTACAAAAAGAGAAAGTAATAACTACAGTAATTTAGTATTTTGTTTCTGGGATGAGTAATTGTCAATATTCTTGTATTATTTTGAACTATTGTTCTCCACTTGGTTGATATGAATCTTATAGACAACATTTCAACTAAGTACCCTCTGGTCATCATCAGGTGTCCATTGATTGGCTAATAAGAGATAAACATGTATTACTGTCAGCCACATGAGAACAATAATTCAAAATAATAAAAGAATGCTGACAGTGACTCATATCAAAAATGAAATACTGAAGTATGAAAAGTGGTATGTATGTATAGCTAGCCACTCATATTCAAGGATACCTCACTTCTAGGGTGGCTAGCCAATCCCTATTGTAGATGCTTGCTCAAGCATGTTTGTATTTATTCAACACCCACAGAGCTCACCTGTGGTTGATACTGCATCTATGCTGAGCAGACCTTATTTACAGTTTCTGAGAAAGAGTGTGTTATCTAGAAAGATGAACAATTTAAACAAGGCCAGCACGCTCAAGCCCTTGACCACAATGACTTGTGACTTCATGCTAGCACAGCTATTGTCAGCATCCAAGGGTTCCGTCTAGCCAATTTCACTCACAAGAATTGGGTCAAACCATGATGTAGTTTTTAGGCATTTTCGAAAGGTGCTGCATGCTGGGATAGACCCCTCCACAGTTCAAGTCTCCCTCCTGACAAATTGACCATGGTGAGATTCAAACCCGGATTTCATGGTTAGAATGTGAACGTTCTAACCACTTGGCCACATGCCCAAAAGTGGTATGAACATGCCATCATAACCAAATGCCAAAAACCATCTAACATTGCATACAAAAGCCTCCAAAAAGACACCGCTAATGTTCTTTGGAATGGTAGTGAATATAGAAATTGGTTATACATGTGTTACAGTCGTCTAATGAATTTTATAAAAAGCAGTACTAATTCAGTGATGACAGTGCAGAGGGTTCTCCTTGATGGAATCAACTGCCATGTGTCTGTGACTAAGACAAGCCTTCAAGATGGATGACTTTGGCATGGTTTGACCGGGAAAGGGTTGGCTCTGCCAGGTTTACTGCCCAAGACATGCTACATATGAATGAATACATCTCCAGCTTTCAATCCAGAGAGAAGTGGTCAGGTGCTCAGACAATAAGACAACACCTGGTCATAGGACTGAGGATTTTTTCAAGTATTTAACCACCTGACCACTCATATGCCACTAATGAGGCATTTCATTAAGAGTGCCAAGAAAACATAACTATGTGCCTTTCATAAGAATATTTACAAATATTAATGAGAAAAAAACTTTAACCAAAACTTGGTTCAATAATTTCATACCAATAATTATTACATCATTTTCCAATGGCAATTAAAAATACAAGGAAGTGTTGACAAGTTCCTGTCCCAACCAAGAAGTCCTTCCTAAAAAAATGTTAATGTTTGGTCAGATTTTGGAAAGTGGGTCAGGGTGATAACTTTTCAGACGCCCAAAGTAAAGTCTATATTTTATTTTTCATCTATCTACTTATTATTACCAATTAGAAAATATCTGCATTATATTATTAATAGTAGAGTGTTTCCTGTTACATGTTTTAATATTATGAATATACATTTGTCATTGTGAGTAATATCAGGTTTTATCATTTTGAGCCATCCATATTTCAGTAGCCTTTCATCACATGGGTAAGAAAGTTTACTCAATACCTACTTGATCTTTAAACTAAATTGGCAGGTAAGAAACTCCTGCTGAAACAAAAATTCTTTATATTTTCAATAAAAGTTTTTTTTGTTTGTTTTTGCAGTCCATATAAGTAATTATGAAATTAATTTTCATTGAATTCTATATTTTTATAATGGTGACTTTATATTTGGAAGATTTTTATACACAGTTTAAATTTTCTGTTGGCAGACATCAATTTCATGGTGTAATTGAACCTAATTTTTAATGACAAAAAGTGGTATTAAAAACAATTTTTTTTCTTTTACAAATAACTTTATGCTATTTTTTTGGCAATTAAAACCAAAATTAAAACCTGAAAGAAAATATAAATTATTTCAATACATTTCAAAAATTTAAAAAAGAAAAATATATTGGCAAACATGGACATTTGTGCCCATAAAAAAAAAACAGTGTCAAAAGGACTGTTTTTTCCCCCCCGTGATACCCACTTTTACTACTTTGAGCCCCATGTTCCTTAACAATTTTAACCCTTTGTCCTGAGCTTGCAAGTCAAAATTTACAAATAATTGGTATGTAATGTTTCATGGTAGATATAAAACTAGTTATTAGGTTGGTGCAAAAATAATGACGTAATAATGTCATTTTTTTGACGTTAAAAAATACATCAAAAAACGACATTATTACGTCATTATTTTTGCACCAACCTAATACAAGTGTTTACCCACCATTCAACCAGTAGCTGAGCATTAAATCATTTTTCTCTACTGCTGTTCAACCAGTGGCTGGGTATTATGTCATTTTTCTCTACCCCACTGGTAAAGTGGTGGTCAGGGCTCAAAGGTTAATTCCCATCACTCTTCAGTAAAATTTGTTTTGAAAAAAAACCATGATTAGCATTCGAATGAAACCTAAACATATGAAAGTGAATTTATATATTTTCTTTGTTCTTGAGAATTGACAACAAAAATACTAAATTCTATTTATTTATTATATTGTTTATTGGAATAGTTAACTAATTGCTAATTAATTTGAACTTTATAAAATGATAATAAGGATTTCCTTATATTAGGTTGGTGCAAAAATAATGACGTAGTAATGTCGTTTTTTGACGTATTTTTTAATGTCAAAAAACGACATTATTACGTCATTATTTTTGCACCAACCTAATAGTTGGTTCATATATTTTAATAATTTAGTAAATGTTTATAAATTTAATGAATAAAAAATTGTTTTCATATTTATTCCTTTATAAATTGGTAATTGATAATTATTACATAACATCAGTTTCAATTGTATTAGTTTTTAGAATATTGTTTAGATTTTATTACAATTCTAATTATCACTTTTTCAAACAATAAACATTGCCAAAGAAGTGAACATGGTTCAAATAAAAGTGACGTCATGTGAAAAACATCATTTTTTTTTGCAGGAGCAAAGGTCTTTGTTTGCCAAAAAAAATTGTAAAAGTGATCATGGAGATCACTTTTACAATTTGTAAAGCTTTTGGTATCTACTGAGATGAAACAAATAATACATAAATTATATTATTTTATTTGGATATATTTTGTGGATTATGTCTACAAAATATGAAAGTTATATCTGGTTTTCACTATTAGATATCAGCAAAAACATAGCATGACAGGTTTTGTACTTGACAAAGCAACAGAGATTGGCATATATATATATATATATATATATATAAACCCTGATGTAAGAATACTAAATACCTCAAAGTTTGGTCATCACTGCCAGTAGCAAATATTGGTTTCTTTGGGTGAATAGCTAAGGCCCACAGTTCCCCTTCTGCATGGCCTTGAACCAAACAGTGGGGTTTGTTTCGATCATGAACAGAAACTTCAAAGATTTCACCATCTTTTGTGCCAACCAAGACCATTTCTCCTTTCCAACAAACACTACGAATACACAGACCTGAAAAAATAATCATTTGTTAAGTCAGTAAGAATTGCCAGACATTATGCAGATAACAGCCAAATTCAATCTGTAATACTTAACATTAATTATGAGTAACAAACAATTCTTCTCTTTCTAATTTTCAGTGCATTTCTATTGTAAACTAACATTTTACAGTTAAACTATTTGCAATGCATTTCCATACATTTCAATGCATTTGTAGAGCTTTAACTTGCTATGGAAGCTGAAATCTTCCATACCAAGTTCAGGCTCTACAAATTGACAGTGGTATTCATCTTCCTCTATTGGTGTGAAACTGAGACACTTCTGGTTGAGGCAGGAAAAAGGATCCAAACATTCAAAAACAAATGCTTCAAAAGCTCCTCGACATCTACTGGGAGCACAATACCAATGACTATGTATGGGTCATGGTCAAAGTTTAGTGGGCTGACAGGAATCTCTCCTCACCACTATTAAGAATCAGAAGATGGTATTGTTTGGCCACATCATATGGTATATTAGTCTCTGCAAGACCATCATGCAAGGCATTGTTGACATCAGATGCAAGCAGAATTGGACAACATCAAAGAATGGACAGACATAACACTAGAACTCCTGAGTGTCACTGCCAACAGATCATCCAGGAGAAATTTGTCTGTTTCTTTTGCCCTTAGGTCCCCACCGAGGATTGAAGCAGTCAAGGGACTGATAATGATGATGATGAATGCATTTCTACAGTAGAATTAATTTGAAACAAATTCATATATATATATATATATATATATATATATATATATGTGTGTGTGTGTGTACTGGAATATTTACTGAAGATATAAAAACTAGAGTGAATTAATATTTTGACATATTTGTTTAATATATCCTGTGAAAATATCTCTTAATAATAATCCACAAAAGAAATTGTTGCATTCTTTGTAGAAATTTAATATAAAGTACTACAAATGTAGTTTTTCATACAATTACTTTTTATGTTGCACAGATATGAAATAGGGTGGCTCTTAATATGAAACCCACTTGTCAAACTTTCTCAGTTTTGCAATTATCTTTCAAAGAATTTCTTACCAATTTGCATTAATGGTATGAATTCTTATATCATTATAAGTGAAAGGCAGTTGGTGTTCTCGAATCGGGGAAAAAATTCAGGTATTTTGGTAAGTGATCACATCAAAATACCTGAATTTTTTCCCCGATTCAAGAACAACTGCCTTTATTGGACGAGCATTTTTTTCATTCATCAACAGCTGGGAGAGGATGCTCAATTTTTGTATATCAAAATACTTGTATAGTGACTCCCGCAACGGACTTGTTTTTTAATTTAAATATTCCGTCTTCAGCATGTCATGCAGAATACGTGCCCTTTTTTTAGTAAGTAATTTTCTTTTTTGACACATTTTCCATTGTATGATACAGGCAACGCACTGTCACTTGGTTTGACAAGTTGCCATTTTCTTCGCTATAATCATTATTCAAATATATCTAATTGTAGAAGGCATCCCCGACTCTCTGAGTTTCGAAGCCAGCAATCTATACAAGCAAATGCGAATATCAGTGTGTCACACTTTTTCAAATTTACTCCAAGAGATTGTAGCCCAACATATACCATTTTGGAATCAATTCCAGATCCAGACTCACAATCCTGAAATATTGGATTCCTAAATTTTCATTATTATAATTGTTTGTGCTGATTTTTTGCAACAAATTTTTTTGTACGATAATTTTCATAACTTGGAAATAAATTTGGGAATAAACAAAGTTAATTGAAAATCCAGCAAAAGTCACCCATGAAATAAAAATAATTGTACAGAAAGCAAGGACATATGTATATCGAATTGTCTTCAAATTAAGTGGAAGCATAAGAATTATCATTGAACTTTTAAAAAGTAACCTTAAACAGTAATGCAATACTTAAATGCAGCAATCAATTTTGAGTTCTTCTGTAGTTTATTGTTGCCTATCACATATGGCAGCAATATATGTTGCAAAAAGAAATTTTTTCCAACAGAGGACCAGATTGCAATCAAAAGAGTCAAGGCTTCAGTGAGAAAAAGAAACTCTTGTGCAAATGAAAACCCAGATCAAAAGGCAGCCAGGAAAGCTTCCAATGCTGACAATATGCAAAGACTTAGGGACTCTCAAACTTCTGAAAAAAGCAGAAGGCCCAATCAAGAGCCCTCTGCAGGAAATAGCTTAAATGCTGCCCAATAGGGCAGCTTTTAAACTAGTATACTATATGCTTAAAAAATAATGGCCAATTGGAAATTATGTGAAACTATTAGGTTGGTGCAAAAATAATGTCGTTTTCTCACATAGTAACATATGTGAGAAAACGACATT
>OZ010610.1:36599674-36607174 GCA_963932145.1 Acanthosepion lycidas | reverse complement strand
TTGTAGATCTAGTTTCATTGATATATTGCTGTAAAGAGGGTTGTTGTCAAGGGTCTGGTTTCATTGATGTATTATTTTCTGATACATGATTTGTAGAGAAATTGATTTTGATATTCTCATTTGTTTTTTAATATTTGGTAGAGTCCTTCTCTTTTGAGAAATAATATTATATCATCCACTTTTAATTTCTCAAACAGTTCATACATGTTGTTTATACTATATTTTTTCCTTGGGAGAGCAAGATCTGAGCACTTAGTTAATATATGTTTAATAGCATATGCTGTTTTACATGCTTGGCATACTGGTTGATCTTTTTTGTTTCGTAAGTATGAGTGGGTTATTCTAGTATGGCCAATACGTACACAGATTAGTACCACTTCTTCCTTGCAAGATTTTCTGGAAGCTGACTTTCATTCCCCTAGCTTGGTCTGGATTGTGAAGAGTTTGTGTCAGTTATTGTCCCAGTACCATTGACATTCCTTTTGAATGTATTTATTAATAACCTCATTAAAATTGGTGTATGAGATTTTGGCTCTTGTATCCACATTCACATCTAAAGTCAATTTTGCTGCTAGGTCTTTTTCATTATTACTTTTAACTCTGATGTGGCTATGCATCCAGAATAGTTTGATGTCTTCATACTTGTTAATAGTACTCATTTCATAAGTGGGTTGTTGGATTTTTTTTTCCTTCAAAGTCAATAGGACGGATAGTGAGTTTGAAAAAATTAGAAAATTCTTTTGTTTGGTCTCTGAGACAATTTTGAGATCTAGCTCAATTGCATAAGCCCTGGCAGTGAAAATAGAGATTCCCTTTGGGAGGCATCTTTTTTTTGGTAATATTTTTGCTCACTGCTGCACATCCTATCTTGTTCTCTCATCTTGACCCGTCTATATAGATGGGTGAATGGTTAGGGAAGTTTGCCAATATGTCCTGAAATTATCTTGGAATTTGAGTGGGTGCATTTTTTGTTTGGGGAGATGATGTAATTCTAGCAGAACTTCAGGTTGCTTGATAATCCATGGTGGAATACTGACTGTAGTTATTTCTTATATATTTAAGATTGTGTTGCCTAACTCTTCAGCAGTGGATTTCATCCTGATTCTGTAGGGTTGTATAGCATCATCATTTTTTCAGAATAGATTACAGTAATTCGGTTCAAAGGTACTGCTGTAAGCTGGGTTAGTTGGGCATTATTTTATTTTGACAGGTCACGGCTCCATAAACCAGTATCCTTGTATTTGAGAGAAACTGAGCACCTGTTAAACCATTTGTTGCACTTCCCAGTTAAGTGTACAAACTGACATGTTCACAGCCATGTCTAAGTCTAGATCTCTTCAAAACGATTGACCCTGAGGCATCACATTCTAACACCTATAAATTGGATAGAGATGGTATTTTATCCCAGTGCATATTTCAGGTATTGTATTTAGTTACAAAGTACTGTGGTGGTAAAGAAACGACTCAACTGATAGTAGCAGATAGGAACCGCGAGGAGGGTAATCGACAAAAATAGTGTCACACGTCCAACCCTCTCATGAGCAAAAAGCGCAGTGCCCAGAAACAAAAAACACGCCTGCTTTATACAGCCGAGGACCGACCATAATTTGCATGCGAATGACGAGACAACGAGACTTCGTGTTAACCATCTGAGACCACCCAGCATAAAACATGGGTGCTGCCATTTTGGTTCTTTTTATCGTTGAACAATCGGAGTTTGCATGATGCACAGATTCGCAGGCGTTTCTGAGGTAGGTCATTTTCACAATTTTCCCCACAAGTACTCCATAAATTGATATAGGTATAGGTGCTAGGGCTTGTCATAACCAGCCAATTGATCATTTCAGGCCTCTCTGACCACCCATCCAGTCCAAGTAAGGGTCAAAGTGGTGTGTTCATAATCAGGAGTAACTAACCGTGATTCCTAAAGCCCTCAACCACCAGGATCCTGTACCGGGACATTATGGGTTGCCACCCATAGCAAACAGTTGGAGTCACTGGTCGTTGGGGGGGGGAGGCTGTTCTTAACCCTCTGCAAAAGTGCAGTTGGCGTATTCTGAAGTCCCAGGTGACAGGGCAGTCAGTAGTGTTTTGGTCGGAAAAAATTCATGTTTTTATTATCACTTATGACAGAACTTGCAAAATGTACATGCTGGAGCACGTTTTGCTTTTTAACAAAATAGTATCAATTTCTGTGGAGTTTGGATCACAAATGCAATGAAAATGTTTGGGCAGGCTGTATCATTATCCCAGTCTGTGACAGTAGTTTTGACACCCACATGAAGGTGGGAAGGTAAAATTTTATCTCAATCTAACAGATTTTTTTTTTTAAGTCTGGTCTTCTAAGCAGCATCCACTTTAGCCAAAGGAGAATAGAAGAGTAAAGGAGTAGGAGACTTTTGGAGACCAAGTGACAATAAACTGGATATTGATTGTTTCCGAGTACTGGTCTATATTAATGGTCATGTTTGAGGAGTCATTTCTGATCTGTACTTGGTGTTGGACAGACTTATCTGTCATGTGGTTCTAATGCTACCCATTTGTCTTGCCAGACATGACAGGATGTATAGATGGGTTAGGGGCTAGCAGAGGGAAGAGCCAATCTATAAAATGGACATAGAAGTTATCCAAAGTGTCACTTATTACCCATCCAGGCAAAGCCATTAATAAAACAACTGCATATAATATGAGAAACAGGGTTTACATTCTCATTTCACCACATGGCATTTGATTTTTATCTCAATTAACCTGCGAGAATGCAAAGGCTCTTTCCCAGTTTTCAGTACCTGCCAACATGAAAAAGAATGGAAAACAACATGGGAATATCATTAGCCAGCCACTGGAAAGTTTGGTCGGGAGTCACATTATATGATTACAAGTCACCACCTTCCACCATACGTCAGATGCAGACAGGAATAAAAAAAATTAAAAAAAAAAAATAAAAAAAAAAAAAAAGAAAAGAGGGTGGATACTCTTAAAACACAGTCACTCTTCTCTCTTTCACTAGTTCACCAAGTGCAATGAAAGATAAAGTTTACTCCGAGATTAACAAAAGCCGAGTCAAAAAAAGAAAATGGAGGGAAACATACACATATATATCATACACTCGCCAGTAGTTTAACATCGAGCAAAGACACTTGTTTGTAGTGTTGAAACATAATTGTAATATGCTTTTGCTTTAATATCCTAAAGTAAGTCATATATATATATATATATATATATATATATATATATATATAATACTAGAAGGTATGATTTACTTACTCTGTCATTGTGTCCTCTAGCAGAAGCCAGAACTTTACCTTTCTTCCAATCCCAAACATTGATGGTAGAATGTGGATCTGTTCCAACAGATACAAGACGCTGCAAGATAATAGGAAAGTTTTATTAATAAAAAAAAAAGGAAAGAATGAATAATACAAAATGAAAATGAAAAATAAGTAAAATAAATTAACCCAAACAAATAAACAAACAAGCAAGCCACTCCCACAATAACCGCCAAAATGAATTACCCACAATGCACCACTGACCCATATATATAGTCGAGGGAAAATCCAACATCCGTGGCCTGATGATTGTGTCTAGCATGAAGCAGTCTGTCGCCTCCGAGTGTTGACTTCAATGTTCACTTTTATATTATATTTACATAGTCACTATCTCTGATATTTAGCACACCTTAAAACTATATTCCTTATATATATATATATATATATATATATATATATATATATATATATATATAGAGAGAGAGAGAGAGAGAGATAGATAGATAGATATAGATATAATCGAAATAAAAGTATAAAACTTAATATTACGAGACATATTAAAAACAAGTGAAGCAACCGGTTTCACTCCCGCTCTTCAGGCTTCAACGAGAGATTTAAAATCAACACAGAAAAATGTACAATAAAAGGAAGTTGTGGAGAAAAAAAAAAAAAAAAAAAAAAAAAAAAGTGCAAAAGGAACTAGAGACAAATGACAGCGAGTCCCAACAAACACTCACGTTGTTTACACAAAGAAGACTTACAGGACCCGATGTCAAGTGCCTCCAGAACCTTTAGATGAAATAAGGAGTGAGACTGAGACAACACAGTAAACCAGTCAACACTAAATTTGGCTGCACAATCTCTGTTCTTTAATAGGTGTTTGCATATGGCGGAACTATAGGTGTTCGGGACGAGTCCATTCAAAGGCAAAGTGTGATTTCTAATTTTTGTAGGAATGTGTTGTTTTATTCTCATGTCTAAGCGTTGAGTTGTTCTCCCTATGTAGTCGGCTCTGCAACTACAAACGTATTTATAAATAATTAAATTAATTTGATGGGGAGGGAGAACGTCTTTACATGCAGATCTAAACATAGGCCGAGTTTGAAAAATAATCCGAACTTCGGCAGAGAAAAAACAACAACGGACATTGGATGAAATTTGTTCGGCTATTTTTTTCACATTTGGTACCAATCCAGGGTAATCTGAGGTAAACTGGGCATTTTTTGACAATGTAGAGCTCGGCACTTCTGAACTCTTCAACTTTACTACGGATAACTGAATTAACAGTATTGAGAGTATAACGCAAATTACATAGGGTATCCTTAATAAAGTCGATTTCGTCGTTCAAGAAAGGCTAAGAGCAGATCTTTAATGCTCTATGTAGGAGGGTTTTAATAATGTTAATCTTGTGATTAGTGGGACAAAAAGAGTCCCAACGCGTGTACAACCCTGCGAAAGTAGGTTTTCTATAAACGGAAGTGAGAAAACCTGTTAATGTGCGATGTACTAATACATCCAAAAAGGTCAATTGATGATTGGGTTCTTTGTCAATAGTGAACTTCAGTGCTGGGTGGATACCAGCACTGAATAATATAATAATTCAATTATTTATAAATACGTTTGTAGTTGCAGAGTCGACTACATAGGGAGAACAACTCAACGCTTAGACATGAGAATAAAACAACACATTCCTACAAAAATTAGAAATCACACTTTGCCTTTGAATGGACTCGTCCCGAACACCTATAGTTCCGCCATATGCAAACACCTATTAAAGAACAGAGATTGTGCAGCCAAATTTAGTGTTGACTGGTTCACTGTGTTGTCTCGGTCTCACTCCTAATTTCATCTAAAGGTTCTGGAGGCACTTTACATCAGGTCCCGTAAGCCTTCTTTGTGTAAACAACGTGAGTGTTTGTTGGGACTCGCTGTCATTTGTCTCTAGTTCCTTTTGCATTTTTTTTTTTTTTTTCTCCACAACTTCCTTTTATCGTACATTTTTCTGTGTTGATTTTAAATCTCCCGTTGAAGCCTGAAGAGCGGGAGTGAAACTGGTTGCTTCGCTTGTTTTTAATATGTCTCGTAATATTAAGTTTTATACTTTTATTTCGATCATTAAATTTTGTACCTACAAAAATATCTTTTATATATATATATATATATATATATAAAAAAAATATCTTTTATATATATATATATATATATATATATATAAAAAAAATATCTTTTATATATATATATATATAAAAAAAATATCTTTTATATATATATATATATATATATAAAAAAAATATCTTTTATATATATATATATATAAAAAAAATATCTTTTATATATATATATATATATATATAAAAAAAATATCTTTTATATATATATATATATATATATATAAAAAAAATATCTTTTATATATATATATATATATATATATATAAAATATCTTTTATATATATATATATATATATAAAATATCTTTTATATATATATATATATATATATATATATATATATATATAAAATATCTTTTATATATATATATATATATATATATATATATATATAAAATATCTTTTATATATATATATATATAAAATATCTTTTATATATATATATATAAAATATCTTTTATATATATATATATATATATATATATATATATATATATATAAAATATCTTTTATATATATATATATATATATATATATATAAAATATCTTTTATATATATATATATATATATATATATATATAAAATATCTTTTATATATATATATATATATATATATATATATATATATATATATATATAAAATATCTTTTATATATATAATTACTAGAAAAATAGTATGAAAAATAGGGAAAAGGTTTTTGTAATATGTTTCACACAAGCAGGAGAACTCAGTCATGTCTCTCAGACAATTTCTGCAATCACATCACCCCTTACATCTGGCCAGCTAAACCCCCAGACTACAATCCCTTTTGATTATTGTGGGAGCAGTTGAGCAAGACCAGCAAAACTCCTTGTAACACCAAATATGAACTGAAGGCGAGGATTATGGCAGCATTCATCAATTTAAACAAGGAGACCGTCCAGAAGAGTTGCAGGAGATTCTGAAGTCATCTAAAGGATTTAATATTTCAAAATATTTTTGTGTAAGTTGGTAAATATATGTGTTAAAATGAGATGTTAGTACTATTTTCATTTTTGTGCAATTTGGTTGGTTGGTTGGTTTTTATGGCATATCAACCACTGTAGGTCATTTAATGCCAAATTTAGTTATATATATTAAATATATAGTACTATTAAACATATAGCCGGCAACATTACTTTTTCAAAAACATTATCATAAGCCATGCTGTTGGATGTAGTTTATTGCCCTACCCAGGACGCAGATGTAGTTTATCATCATACCCAGGACATGGGTAAGGTCTGGAAAAAAACTGGGAGTTCACTATTTGCCCATAGCTGGGATCCTAACAGGTGCTACCACCCTTGGTCAGGGTGGACCTGGGAACACCAGCAATTAAGAGGTAGTTCCACGCTCCTCAAAACCTCCTGATCAGAGGCCTTGCTGTTGGATGCAGTTTAACGTCATACTCAGGACCATGCAATATGGATGACAATGTATCCATTGTACTGTGTGTGTGTGTGTGTGTGTCACTCTCTTATATGTAAGGGAGAGATTATAGTTGTTCCAATGAGAGAAAACTATATATTCTAAAGAGGAGCCACAGACATTTTTGATTATAATATGGATTTTTTTTTTTTTTTTTTTAAATATATATTATACTTTATTTTCCATATATTTTCTACATGGACATTTCAGGTCTGGTGACCATCATCAGGTGAAGAATGGTTATTTCCACGTATTATTTAAAGGAATTAATTTTTCTTTATGTTTAACCACTGTCTTTTGTGTGTGGTAGTAATCCAAGTACGTCTTGGACTAGTGAATGTTCTTCTGCTTGGAGTGGGGGGTAATAAAACAATAAGGATTGGTCAGAAAAAGGGCAAAGGAAGGACGTCTTTCTCCTCATCTTTTTATGACCCCTGTACCTTTTTAAATCTATCTCCATTTTTGTGTATTGTGTGTGTGCGTTTTTGCTAGTATGTGTGTACATATTCCTTCTCCATACATATATATTGTTTTATTACAAGGAAATATATATATATATATATATATATTATATATATATTATATAATATATATATAATATAATATATATATATAA
>OZ010610.1:36589674-36597174 GCA_963932145.1 Acanthosepion lycidas | reverse complement strand
CAGAGCAAACTTTATTCTATTCTTGGCTGGCAACCAGACAAAGAGAAGCAAAAATCAGTCAAATCCAGATGGGTTAAGCATGGGTGCTACCATCTTCAGCTCAAAAATCCAATTGCCAGTGAAATCACACCCATATCAACATAATAGCAGATAAGCAATTTGTGGTAATAAACAGTATTAATGAACAAGGGATTAGGCTATTTTTAAAATACATTTATACTCATTATACTCTGCTTCAAATTAGACTGCTTTCTGACTCACTCCACATCAAAACCTGTTTGCCAGTTTTGAACATTACAAAAGCAAAATTAAAAATAAAAAAGTTGATCTCTGTACAAAAGCTGCAATGATTACATCCAGCTTACAAAACAAATTTTAAATAAAATTTAACATCAGAAACCATCGCAAATGTTGCCAATAAAGCAAAAACATGACAAAAAATGCTGAGTCATGTATCCACCCTGACTGCTTCAAAGGATCTGCTCAAGGTAGTTTACAGTGGCCTTTCGTTCAACCAACCTGATGCAAGCATCAACACAAAACCAGTACACAACTCTCCATCTTAGAGATCAGATTCCAAAGCATCACCTAACTCACCTACAAGAGTCCTATCTTGATCCAATGTGTACATTGGTAATACAGATAATTTTAACATATCTTGTCTCTTTTTCTTTCTACCTTAACAGCAAAACATTGTTGTTTTTTGTTTGTTACTCTTGCAACTATACACAGTATAGAATATACTTTAGTCTGACACCTATGGAACCTGACTAGATGACAAAAAAATCTGGGAAACAGAAATTGTCAATGGAATTATTTTTCATATTATACAATGGTCAAAAATTATCCGCACTTTCATTATAACCTATCTTTATAATTGTGGTGAAATAGGACCAAGGAATTCAAACTTACCTATGATTAAGAGGACACGATGTCTCACCTGCCCAATCAAAGCTACCATTTGTAATTTAGGTAAAGTACATGCCTGGTACTAGTGCTTTTAAAACTATTACTAATTTGCTTGCATGTTCAAAAGCTTGAATAAAAGTTGAGCAACACAGATGAGCAGAGACAAGGATCTACAGAACTTCATCTGTGCTTAAGCAGGCTTGGTGCAACTATCAACTGCAAACTATTTTGGCAGATTGAATTTCTTCATGTACAAAATATTTGACTATTTAATAAATTCCAGAGTTTGGTAGTACCACTATGGATGAACTCGTTATACAATGGATTCAACACATCAAGATGATATGATATATTTACAAGAGAATGGACGTTGAGTGATTATTGACACTGCGTCTGTGAGACGGCACTATCGTTGTATACCAGCAACTAGACCAAGAGGAGAAGGCAAGCTTGCAGCATATCAAAGGGGCTCTCATAGCTGCCTATACTCCAGACTCATTTGATGCATACAACCAATTTGCCATGAATGGAGATCTAGCAGATTTGCAATGACTTGACCTGCATGTTGGAGATCAGCATATGTCATGAGCATTCATGTTAGGACTGCCACATCATGTCAGGTGGCTTTTCCAGGTGTCATCAAAAATGGACGCCATGCCATTAGAACAATTAGTAACCCAGGCACAGAGTATTATGACCATGGAACCCGAAGAGATTGCTGCTGCCACTCAGCAAACACATGCATGCCAACTAAAACATGAAAGTGTGAAATTGTCTGCAATAAATATTTCAGTCACAATCACTTGGCCAGGGATTATTTTCAGGAACATGCAGAAGAAACTATTGATCAACCATGCCAATTGTGCTAAAAATGCAATGTTTTCACTGTGATACGGCAGAGCATGTTGCATCAGTGTTAGGGAAGCACCTCAGAAGTTGTCAGCATCAACTTTCTCCCCAAGGAAATGAAGAACAAGACACTGCCAACAACTGATATCATTTTGAATGGAAGAAAGTGCACAGACTTGGTGGACATTGGTTGTATGCAGAGGCTAGTTAGCAGGCTTATATACCATTCCTGGAGGCCTAGGGAGGTAAACATGTTGATGGCTGACAGAAAAACCCTGAAATGTTGCAGGTAAAGCCAGTTAAAGTTGGGAATAGATGGTACTGAGCTGGTGAACATTGAAGCCTAAGTTATAGACAGTTCTAGGACAGTTGTGTACCAGACATTTGCATACCAGACAATTGTATCCCTGGACATTTGCGTCCCTGGATAAATGTGTCGCTGGATAATTTCATATCTCTGATAATTTTTTTGAAGCTTTTAAAGGCAATGACCATAAATTTTGTAAAAAGCATAGGCAGTAATCATCAATTTTCAAAAAAGGAACAAAATAAAAAAAATTTAAAGTTTATTTTTGTTTAAAATAGTATGACAGATTAACAGTGTTACAAGATTGCACGACATCACCAGTATGTTTTTGTTTCATCAGCGTTTTTCTTATGATAGTAGGAGCTGTAATTTTCCTCATCCACAAATATTCTTCCACCAGTGCTTGATTTTTGGAACTTAGCCATAGGTTTGAAATAAAAATATAATCCATAAAATCCAGAATCTATTAGATGTTTGTAGTACACACTACTGGAGTGAACTGAAACTGCTAGCTTAATTTTCTTTTGCTTTAAAAAAGAAATTTTTCTCTTTTTTTTTATTTGTGTTAACTATACTTGGGAGCAACACTATAAGGGCAACAGGTGGCATCACCATCACATCAGTTTTAATAGTAAAATTTGCCAGAAGGAAGGCGTGTGTGGCAATCCAACTTAATGAGGCAGATTTCTGTGCAGAGTTTGACCAAACTCAGAATTGTTGGACTGCAAAGTGGAAGTGGTCAGGAGGACAAGTGTCAGAGGCTTTACACAGTGAGATAGTGGGGTTCCATGTTATATAAAAGAGTCATACCCATCAGGAAATGAAAGCAGCTCTGAGGAAAGTGCGAGGTTGATCCCGGCAAGAACAACCTCACCAGAATCGTATGAAGATACATCTGTGTACAAATCACCTGCAAATGAAACAACTTTATCAAGTAGCCTCATTGTCACTAGCTGTCAGGGGGTTGATACAAGAGTGCCTCACAAACTCCTAGACAACCAAGCTGGAGCTATGCCCCTAAAAAGAGTATACATCAGAAGCAATCTGTGCCCGGCTGCACTTTTTGTGATCTTGAAGGAGTGAGGTGAAAATAGAACTAAGGAATTCTAACTTACCTGTGGCCAAGAGACCACAATGTCTCACCTGCCTGGTTGAAGCTGCCATTTGCAATTCAGACAAACAGAAGGAGATACAGAACTTAACCTGTGCTAGGTGTGACTACCAACTACAATAGTTGGTACTATTGTGCTCACATGATTGAAATTTGAAATTGATCGTGCCAGCTTTATTGCTACAATTACAGTGTAAACATGACCAATTCACTAACAGTGTGCACCAAGAAGAAACAAAGAACAGGGATCCAATTTCTCTGGTCGGAAGACATGTCAGGGTCTGAAATTCATCAGGGGTTTTTAATACAGTATGGCAACAGTGTACTACCATGTAAAAACCTGTATGAGTGGATCAAGAAGTGGGTTGACAAGCATGACACACAAAGAAGGATCAGGATCAGGATGCCTGTTAACCTTCACCACTGATGAGAAGATTCAGAAAGCTCAGGGAGATGGTAATGGCAAACTGGCGAGTTATGATCGATGAAGTAGGATGTTCTTTACAGATTTGGATCACTGCTCTTTGTTCCTTTTCATTGCGCACTGTTAGCAGAGCAGCCATGTTTACACTGTGAAGATATGTCATGGCAAACGTGCAGATAATATTTTACTTATCTATATCTATAATTCTCAAAGTGTGTGTGTGTGTGTGTGTGTGTGTGTGTGATTGGATGTTGTTTATGCATTTCCACTTCTCATCCGATTTTGATGATTTTTTTTGTTTGATAGATAATTCTTCAGTGCCGGTTTTAAGTCCAAATTGTTGTCAACAATGGCTCTCCACTACTTCCTGTCCATTATAACTCTCAGCAACGTTTTATTATTTACTATGTGTTCTTGGATATATATCCTTCATAAAAACTTTAATAAAAATAAATAGTTTAAATTATAACAATAATATTATTTATTATTATTATACAATTCCCTTTTTAGGACCACAACCCATTCAAATTGTTACCCGACCCAACCCCCCCCCCCAACCTCCATTTTGGGATGTGCCTCAGTTGCACCCGATTGTTGTTACTACTATTGATTTTTGGGTGGGCTGACTTAAACTGCTCCAACTGAACCGCAAATTCATGTAATAAGTTTCAGCAGTCTTAAATGTTTTTCTAATTGTCTGGAAAAAAAACATTTTTAATGGAATTTATAGAATATAAATTCACAATCACAAGTTCTGTAACCCATTTGGGTTGTTGGAACACCACATGTAGTGCAACTATAGCAACAGTGTTGTGTCTAAGGAAAGATAGCCTGACCAAGCCCATCCCTCTTCAGACTGGTTTTGAAGTTTTTACATTTTTGGTTTAAGGAAACAGTTTCATTTTTTTTTTTTGAATGAAGCAAACAACTCGAGCATTAGATGTACAAACTAAGATTCAAATTTTTTATTTTTGTTTTACAGCTTATCAACCCTTTCTGGGTTATTTAAAGCTAAAACGTATATTGGATTATAATAATATATTTGTTCTTTTTTACAGCTTAAATCTTTGTGGGTTATTTAAAGCCAAAACATATTTTGAATTGCAATTTTTTTTTATGTAAGTGATAAATGCATTAACACGTTTTTGAGAATAACAATAACTTCTCCAGATTCAAGTCCTACTATTTAACTCTTAACTGGGGGGGAGAGATCCATACATTTTTCAAAAGTCTTAGCACATAAGTGAATGTCAGGAAATCCACTGGAATTTGAACTCAGCCCTTCAATTTCTCATCCCAAACTTCTATCAATTACACCACCTGTACATCCTAACGTGCTTGTTAATGAATATAATATTAATCATTAATTAGTTATAAGTAACTAATCTTGATAGTAAACATACACTGACTAATTTAAACTCAGTGCTCAGATTTCTGAGCCACTATCCATTATGCAACCTGCACAGATGGATTAGAGGTTCAACCTGTATTTTTATTTACTTTATTCTTTACCCAATACAAGGCCCAAGAGTCACTCAAAGTAGAAGATTACCGTAAGGTGTTGTAGGAGTATAAGAAAAGGCAAGAAGTGAATGTTCACTAAATACAAGACCCAAGAACCACACAATGTAGAGGATTACTGTGAGGTTTTGTAAGAAAAGACAAGTGCATGTTCACTCAATAGTGAAGGCACAGGAGCCACTCAAGGAAGAGGGTTACTGTGAGGTGCTGTATGGCAAGAAATGGATTTTATGAGCTCATGTAAGAAAGATAACAGTGAATTTTAGACTTGAAGAGATTCAGATTGTACTGATCAACAAAACCTCCTGACGGGAGCCTGTTGCACAGAGCATGAGAAAAATATATATTTGTAGAAACTTCTAAAACTTTCAACTTGGTAGTGTTGGTATGCAAAGAAATTCTTACTTTATTAGATTCTTTAAGTATTTATCATCCTCCCCGGTTGGTATTTTCCTTTTTCTTCATTTGGTTGTTTTCACAGCATATCAACCTTAATGCCAACAACTTTTTTTTTTTTTTTTTTTGGTAATATTTTTGTTTTGTCAAAAATCTATTTCTGTTAATATTTTTTTCCTCAAAAATGTATAGCTGGTAATATTATTTTTCAAAAAAACGTATAGCTGGTAATATTATTTTTCAAAAAAACGTATAGCTGGTAATATTATTTTTCAAAAAAACGTATAGCTGGTAATATTATTTTTCAAAAAAACGTATAGCTGGTAATATTATTTTTCAAAAAACGTATAGCTGGTAATATTATTTTTCAAAAAACGTATAGCTGGTAATAGATTTTTCTTCAAAAATTTATTTCTGGTACTAAAACCTATTTTTACACTTTTATAATGCTTTTTACCTCAGTTTCAGGGTTAACTATTTGCCTATAGCTGGGACCCTATCAGTTGCTACCACCCCAGGTCAGGGTGGACCTGGGAACACCAGCAATTAAGAAGAAGTTCATGCTCCTTAAAGTCTCCTGATCAGAGGCCTTGCTGCTGGACGTAGTTTATTGTCTTACCCTGGATACAGATGTAGTTTATCGTCATACCCAGGACGCTCCTTTTTCTTGCTTAGATAGTAACTAACAATAATATAACTGTTAAAACTTTGTAGATATATTAGTCCACCTTTGCTCACCAAATAACTTAATATTTTACTAATGCTAACTTTTCTATTCAGTAGTTGTATAGGCCGTGTACCCTCAAGAAATTGGTGATCACGTCTCTCCACAATTTCCTGTCCCTTGTAGCTCTTAATAAATTTTGTCTTTTTGTTAGCTCAACTAAACATTGTTCTGCCATTCATTTACTCAAGCTCACTAAGTAGGTTATGTATCGTTTTCCTCTATAACTCTTGCTTTCAATCTGTCCTGTGAGTATCAAATTCTCCAAACCCTCTTTCCTCATTATGTGCCCTAGAAATTTCAACTATATCTCTTTCTAAATATCCTCTGTTTCCATTTTTTCTAGAGCTTTGTTGTTGCTCACATGTTTGGTTCATGGTATCTTCGGCATCTTTCTACAAAACCACATTTCTGTTGTTTCAAGTCTCTTCATCTGCGAGGCAATTGGCATATAGGAGGACTGATATTACATAACAGTTCAGTATATGTTTCTAATGAAATTTTTCTGTTTCTTAATACTTTGCTTAGCTTTTGGAAGGCATTTCAAACCAACACATGATTCTCAATGTGGTATCAAAATGTAATCAATCTACTTTGCATCTTATTGCCTTACCTTAGTTAAAGAGAGTTTATATCCAGTTGAAATTGAGAATTACAACATGTCAGTCTTGTAGTACAAGATTACTTCAGTGCTCCTACAGGTAAGAGTCCACTTCAAACAACTCACTACCTGCCACAAGTAAATCAGCTTGTGTACTTTGATGAGCAAGTGAATTGACAAGCATTTATCGACAGCTGGGTGTTGTTGATTAGTTTTCTAAATATATCTTAGTGATACTAATTTTACTTTGGGATGTAAACTTACAAAAAATAAATAAAATAAAAATAGGAGAAATCCAATTTTGAACACTGAATTTTTAATGCTCTTCATTAAATGATGCAAAAAAAAAAAATAATAAAAAAACAAAAACAAAAAAACAAAAAAAACAAATAGTAATGTCTGATCACATATGAGGAGAAAAGATGTTTCCTCAGTTAAGCAAGGAATATTGATGAAGTATTAATAGTCTGTAGTACTAAAGATTAAATATTCGCTTCAAGCTCAAAAGAAAACATACACTTTAACAAAGGCACAAGGTGACTTTATCTTTCTTTTTAACCCATGAATGTCCACCTCAAAATCTGTCATTAATTATATAAAAAAAAAAAAAACTAGTATTAATTTCTTTTATGTGCTGGGTCCCTTCAGGACATAGGTG
>OZ010610.1:36562174-36584674 GCA_963932145.1 Acanthosepion lycidas | reverse complement strand
TAAACAAAATGAACACAAAACGATCAGCTTTAAAAATGGACTCGTAACTGGAAAAATCAAATGAAAAAAGGAATGTTAACAAATACTTTTTTACACCCAACCCAGTTCTGCAGAATCAGAATCAACGTTGAGTTTAAACAAGCGAATGAGCCAATTGAAGTAAAGTGCCATGCAGATTTAAATTTTTCCCACTTGTGACAAATGCAGCTATCGATCTTTTTTGCATGCTAGCATGCTAGTTAACATTTGTGTCAGTCAGCTGTTGGCTCTCACACTGACCAATAGAATCTTCCTGCCTATTCGTGGCAGCCAGCTATAGTCTCTCACTCTGGCCACTACAAAATGGCCGTAAACTACATGAAAACTGCCGTAGAAGCATGAAAAAAAATTGATTATTTACACTATCGATGGGAGTTGGGAAATGCAAAGGTGGTCTTGGCCTTCCCGCTAACTTGAAGCATGTGCATGTAAATTTTGGTGCAAATCCATCAGAAATTGCAGCCATGCATTCGTTACACATACACATCCTGCCTTTTATAGATAGAGATACTAATAAACCCACTACATATATTGGTTTTACTACAACACTCTCCCATAGACTTATTTGTCACCTTTCTAATCTTAGTTCCATTTTCTTATAAAAACATAGCCATGAACATAATATTAGACAGATATTGGTTGATGACACAATAATATTCACGCATACACACAGTAAAGAGAACCTTTAGATATTGGAGGCCATCTACATTAAAACAAAGCAACCCACACTTAACAAAATTACATTCCAAACTAATCACAATACATTACATTGCATCTAGAAATATGGTTCTGTTGTTAATATTTCAGTCTCATGTGGTATGAAGTCATGAATTTATGACCTGCATCTTCTGTTCCATGACCGTTATCATCACATAAGAATCTTCTATGTCAACATAACAGAATACCATCTTTGATGATGAGTATCTCTGTTTAAATGTCCATATAACCATTCTGAATATGGCTCATGTGAGCCGAAAGCTTAGATCAAGGACCAACTTAAAAAATATCCAAATGTTTGTCCTTATTTTCACCCAAAACTAAAGCAAACATCCAAAGTTTAGAACAGCTCATGATCAAACATAATAGACATTCTGTTATATTTAACATATATGACATGTTTCAATGAATAATTTAGGCAAGTTTTGTCTACTTATTTTCAATTGGATCTTTCCATATTCACGGACAAGCTTTTTGGTGTCATTATTAAAGGAAGAGAGAAAGTTGCTGTGTTGAAACATTTTATTCCAAGTAATTTTGACATAGCACAATGTCATTAAAGAACACTACAATATGTCTTGAAATAAACAACACCCTTATGATGACATCGTGCTATGTCAAAAGTACTTGGAATAAAATATGTATCAGCACTGACTTTTTTCTCTTCCTTTAATAATGACACGAAAACGCTTGTCTGTGAATATGAAGGCATTCAACTGGAAATAAGTAGACAAAACTTGTCTAAATTATTCAATGAAACATGCCTCAATGAAAACATGCTTCCAGAATATATATATATATATATATATATATATATATATATATATATATATAGAGAGAGAGAGAGAGAGATATGGAGAGGAAGGAAAGGGAGGGAGAGGGATAGCCATCTATTTGAATCATCTCATAAAATAATAAAAGTAGAAAGCATATCTTATAAGCTTATTATGATTGATTGACAACTCAGGGATAGCCTGCCTGGGCCAGTGAAAGAAATGATTTCAGAAATAATTAAATCAACAATGTTTCATGTTATTACTTCTGTCAGCCATATTATTTTTTGCCCTTGTCTCTTCTGTAATTCATCTTCATAAGACAACACAAATAAAAAAAAATGTTTGTTAAAAACTTAAGAAACACTTTGGACATTTCAAGCATGTCAAAATCTACATGGGTTACTGTTTCAGCTTTTCACTACATTTATCAAGGTAAAGGGATCAATTTTGTCAGCATTACTTTCAATCGTGCTTGCATTCTTGACAATAGATATTTTATCATTTACTGTATTATTATTATGAAACATTGCAACAAAATAATAATTTAACATATAACCAAAGTCTTGCCATCATTTCTTTTAATTTTGCTAAGATATTTTGTCACTTTTGCTCATTCATACAACAGTTAGCCCATATATTTAAGAAAATTTTTAATATATCAGTAAGGAGAAGAAAAAAGATATTAGAACATGTTTGAACATTACAAAACAATGGATACATACACACACACATATATATACGTGTTCAAACATGTCCTACTATATATATATATATATATATATATATATATATATATATATATATATATATATATATATCTCTATTAGGTTGGTGCAAAAATAATATCATTTTTTGGCGTTAAAAATATGTCAAAAAACGATATCATTTTTGCACCAACCTTATATATATATATATATATATATATATATATATATATATATATATATTCCCATAGCCAACTTAGGGTGGATGGGGCTGCTTATACCAAGGACACGGGTATTCATAGTTGGGATAAGAATGATCTTGAACAAAAAAATCAGTATCCTCTACCAAGTTTTTCAAGAGATAGGACTCAAGATAAACCTTTCCAAAACAAAAACTATGATCAGGAATTAGAATGAAAACAGTGATGGCATGTCCCCTGAATCCAACAAAAAAAATATTCTGATTGTGGAATTATTAAACACTTCAAATACCTTGGTATGTGTATCAGTTATAACAAATGTAGTATAGGAGATAAGGAAATTGAATATACAATAAGCTGTTTGGGGTAGTTTCTCACAATACTACAAATTGCTACAAAAGCAAAATATTAACTTTAAAAACTTGAGTCATGTTCTTAAATAGTCTCATGAGATCAAGACTTTCATATGGATGCCATGCATGGTACCGAACTCATTCAGAAATGTCTAAATTGTCAGCTCTATGCAACCATTCTCAAATCAATGATTTAAAAAATGTCTGAGTGAGTGAAATCTTAGTGAGCATCATCTGTCTTCAAATCTTGTGGACATAATCACAAAGAACTGTACTAGATAATAGAAACCACATTAATTGCAAACTGTAGCTTTGTTCCTCTTTTGATTTAAAGATGTCTTTTGTAGGCAGCCTGCTGATCAATCTTACATGTCTTGACACTTAATTGATGACTTGACATTGTGTACTTTTCAATGCATCTTCACAGCAACATCTAAAAATATCATAGCTTTGTTCCTCTTTAATGTCCTGGGTAAGATGTTAAACTACATCCGGCAGCAAGGCCTCTGATCAGGAGGTTTTGAGGAGCATGGAACTATCTCTTAATTGCTGGTGTTCCCAGGTCCATCCTGCTAGGGTCCTAACTATGGGCAAACAGTTAACCCCACAACTGGGGTCAAAACACCACGAAAATGTAAAAATAGGTTTACCAGAAATATATTTTTGGAAAAAATATTACCAGAAATACATTTTGGAAAAAAAGAATATTACCAGCAACAAAAATCTTATCAGCATTAAATAATCCATTCAGGTTGATATGCCATAAAACAAACCAAACCAAATCCTCTTTTGACTTATGAATGTCTTTTGAAGGCAGCCTACTAATCAGTCACACATGTATGTTCTTAAAAATTATTCACTGCCAGGTTTAAAAATTTCATAGCTTTACAAAAAAAGATTTATCAAAATTTCACTTTTGATATGCAACACAGACATGCGAGATAATGTTCTCAGCATACTCTTATTCAAGCTTCATTAGACTTATCCAGGATTTTCAAACTTTTTCACAGTTCAATGGAACTCGCTAATCATTTTTTGCAATCTCCAGTTTTTAATTTACTAAAGATTACTAAACATTTCCCTTCATCTGTCAAACCATTTCAAAGTTTCCGACTTACAACAGACCTATTAATTTGAGACTTCAAAATTTAGAACGTTTCATACAAATGGCTGCACCCGAGAATGAAGCAGCTTTCATCATCACATTGAAAGTCAAGGTAAACTATGGAGGATGAAATGTGTCAGTAAAGAAAAGTTTTCCTTTTGTCTTTATTCATATTGTCATTTTACAGAGAGATATATATATATATATATATATATATCCCTATTGCAGACTCTTGTTCAGGTACATTTGTGTTTGCTCAACACCCACAGAGCCAAACTGTGGTTTACAGTGCAACTATGCTGAGCAGACCTTAGTTACAGTTTCTGGGAGAGAGCATGTTATCTAGAATGATCAGCAATTCTGAACAACACCAGCACACAAACCCTTGATCATGATGACTTGCGACTTTGTGCTAGCACAGCTATCACTGCCCCCCACAAAGTGTTCTGTCTACCCAATTTCACTCACAAGGCTTGGGTCAACCTGTGGTGTGGTGTGGTTTTCAGGCACTTTCCAAAGGTGCCACACACTGAGACCATCACCCCTCCAGACCGATAACATTAGGATGTCACCATTCTGACAAATCAACCATGGTAAGATTCAAACCCAGGTCTAATGGTCAGAAAGTGAGTTCTAACCACTCGGAATTTAGTTGCACCTTGACTGGTGAGAATCATGTTCTCACATGTCAAGGTGCAACTAAATGCACCAAAACAAAGTTTCATTTTTGTTGTGAGTATATTGTTTTTGTCTATATGATAAAATTATAATATATAATTATTGCTCTACTGTCAGTATTGAGCCCACTTTTGAATTAATACTGTGAACATAAGAATTTAAATATTATTTTCATTCTCATCATTAGATTCGGATATATATGTCCATCGTCTTTGTCATGTTGAATTGATAATGTTAATTATATTTTATGAATATGTCCTGAAGATGGTTTATTAGACCGAAACGTCCGACGTTGACATAACATTAAAACAGCATAATTGCATATAAGGATTTTTGTTTGTTTTTTTCCGTATATTTTTCTTCATACGTTCGGATATATATATGTGTGTGTGTGTGTGTGTGTGTGTGTGTGTGTGTGTGTGTGTGTGTGTGTGTGTGTGTAAAATTTGTCTTTCCCTTAGCTGATTTTCTCCACAATACACCTGCTAGCAGGGATAAGTGTAAAACGAAAGGCACCATCCAATGATGACCCTCATTTAACATTCACAATAGTAGAGTCCACCATATATATATATATATATATATATATATATATATATATATATATATATGCATGCACATATATAAACACTCATATATATTATTAATAATAACAACAACAAAGATTATTTACGCCTAACAAAACCCATCAACCAGTAAATTACAGGAGGATAACATGTTCAGGGCAAGCAGATCTTGTAAATAAAGTGATCAATATTATGAAATAGAGCATTAATAGTGAATAAATAAGTTCAATGATTTATCTTTTGACTGAGAGTAAATCTACACATCAAGAGTAAAATAAATCTACTGAATTCATTAAAAGATATCTTAACTATAAGTGGAGTAATGGATAGCAGCTCAGAGTTGGAGAGCCGAATTTGAATTCCAGTCAAATCCATCATATTCACTTACGTGCTAATACCCTTGAGAAAGGTATGAATCCTCTTCTCCCCCCAGTTATGGATAAATAGCAGGACAGACTAGGTTCTATAGCCTTGCATAGCTGGAGGGAGAAGAAGAGGATTCATACCTTTCCCAAGGGTATTAGCACATAAGTGAATATGGATTCAACTGGAATTCGAACTCGACTCTCCAATTACTCAATCCGAGCTGCTATCCATTACTCTACAGTAGTTTTGGCTAAAATTCTGAAAAATCTACTAAAATGCAAAATCCCACCCCCACCCACCAAACAAAACAAAATATCCTAAATAAGTCTTCAATTATAATTAAGTCATAAAATAGGACTTAAATAAAGTTATATTTTTAAAATATTATTACATGTGAATCCCGAGCAGGGAAACATTGCAAAACTGAATTGTTGATAAGTATCTTGAACTATTGAATACTTTATTGACAAAAATTCTGTTCTCATTGACATATATTAAATTGTAATTTTATGTATATCAAATAAGTATTTTTATTTTAAATAAATATTTAGAGACTGCTTGTGCCAACAGTCACATAATATCAGGGTATTTGCAGTGCTATATCATGCATATACTTCTGGTGAGCAATTCTCATGCCACCTTCTGGTCAGTCTGTATTGCCATAAATGATGGACAGTGATAATTATTTTTGCCCCTTTTCTCCTGAAAGCATAATCGCATGGTTTTGTTTTTGTTTTTTATTATTGTTCTCTCTCTTTCTTTAATGTTTTCTTTTTCTCATATTCACTCACACTCAGTAATGCCTTGCATCTTAGTGGCTTTAATTGCCTTTATATATATATATATATTAGTGAATTACAATTAATGAGGCCAAACAATTTACCTCATACCAATGATCATTTCTTCCATGGGAAAGTAGTTTTTCCCTGGACTTATCTACGCAAATACATTTACTAAAAATGGTCTATAACAAAAATTATATTGAGCTCTCTTTTGTGGATCAGTTTTAATATATTATGTTAATAGAATCTACTTACCCATTGGTTATATATATATATATATATATATATATATATATATATATATATATATATATATATATATATGGTCCTAAAAAATTATTTCAGTTGAGCTCTCTGGTGGAAAA
Organism: Acanthosepion lycidas; assembly: GCA_963932145.1. Lineage (NCBI taxonomy): Eukaryota > Metazoa > Mollusca > Cephalopoda > Sepiida > Sepiidae > Acanthosepion > Acanthosepion lycidas. The sequence goes on along the minus strand of OZ010610.1, from coordinate 36,578,023 downwards.
AGTGTGAGTTTGTAAACAGTGACTATTACTGCTACTAATGCAATACTCTTTGATAAAATGAATTGAGTTCCCTAAGTCAATAGCATGATAATCTTAAAATAAATACACTTAAATTTACCTTCATTCCTGCTGTAGATCAACGGCTTAGGGATAGATTCTCCAACTGATGCCAATTCAACTGGGTTTCAATCCTATCTAGAGGCAACTGGACATCTAACAACACTGATGAGCTGTGATACAGTGAAACAGTCTGTCTGTCGATGACTATATATATATATATATATATATATATATATATATATATATATATATACACCCAAATATAGGATTGGTGTATACAGAATAAATTCCAATAACCAACAAATACTATTCTTAAAAGAGTGCTCAAAGTGTGTATGTATGTTGCCTTTATTTTTTTTTTTTTTTTTAAGGGTCGTGGACATATTTCCTGTCTTACTGCTTTTTTTGCATGTTTATATATCTAAATATGTCTGCGTGTCTATGTATTATAATCTGATTGTATACATGTATTGTCTTTTGCAAGATTTCATCATTCCTTGCAAATGTCTTCACTTAAAATGTATCTAAGTTGTAACGGAGTTCAGAGCAGCATTAGATCTTAATGTTTATTCCAACTTAATTTCAATAAAAACAAAATAAATAGAAAAACATATGTACTTTTGTCCTCAGTTTCTTTTTTAAATAATTTTAAACTTAATATAGATGAAATTTAAAATTTTTAATTTTATAGTATAATTTAATATTTATTAGTTAGAATGAATTCTATTTTAGTCTTACCCTAACATTAAAGCATTCAATAATTATTATTACTTAAGCTCATTGTCAAGTTTTTTGAATTCTCATATACTTGTATTTTGATTGGTCATTTCAGCTTATATAACAGCATTTCCCCTAGTGAGGGTTGGTTGATTGATTTGAACCTTTTAAAAACCTTTTTTCTACATTCAACACCATCAGTTGATAAGACACCAGAAGTGTTGAAACAAAATGGCTATTTTTGTAGTGATTTTATAACATATTTGTTATAATTTTTGAATAAATAATTATATATATATATATATATATATATATATATATATATATATATATATATATATATATATATATATATATTTGTTGGTCCGTTTTTGAAGCTCGGTTAATACTTTGCACATTAAGGGAAATTTAGAAGACTGTCTGGAAAAACACAAAGTGCTCATAACAAAACAGCAATGGAAAATACTGGACATGCCCGAAGGGAGTGATATGGATGCAGGACTTGAATATAACACAATACAAAGAAATTGGAGGGGGGCATGTGAGAGAGAGAAGTAACATGTTGGCTGTCTTTTAAAAAAAGGTAGCCCAAACATCTTTTTTTTCGCAGTGAGAGCCACCCTTTACAAGGCCCAGGGGTCACTCCAGGTAGAGGAGTACATTAAGAGGCCATTTGTGTATATAGATGAGGGAGATAACGATTAACTCTAGGTTAAGATTGTAATGATCAGGGAAACATCCTGTTGGGAGTCGATTCCACAGGACAGTGGTTTGCAGAAAGAAGTTGTTCGGGGGGAGGGGACTTATCAGTCGTGGAATATGGAGGGTATGTGGGTGGCTTGCTACTATGTCAGCGGCATAACATGTTCTTGCCATGAGGGTTTGCCTTGGTGGGACCAGGGAATGCAGTTCGTCTGAGCACTTTCCATGGAAGTCATAATAGAGCAGCAAGAGGCTTGCCTGTGGGGTGAGGGGGTTAAAGGGTGGAGAATAATTTGTTACCCACATGGAATCCCAACTAAATTTCTTCTTACATATCTTAGAATTTCTATTAGGTTGGTGCAAAAATAATGACGTTTTTTTACGTATTTTTAACGTCAAAAAACGCCATTATTTTTGCACCAACCTAGTAATATTATTTCCAAACAATACAACTTAGAACACAAACCCAGGGAAAAACATCAACAAACACCTCGAAAATTGCTTACAATTTAACCAAAAGAAAATTAAGGACAGCATCTCTAAACTCTCTTCTTACCCCTTCCTTTCACAAAAAAAAATAATTATAAGGACATTAGAAATACTTTAAAAAATTCATAAGATTTTCCCTTGTCCGTCACATTCAATGAAAAACGTGTAACTAAGGTTGTTGCTCAAATATACAATGTTTCATTTAACAATACAATACTAACGTGTTACTTTAACTTTTGTCTTGCTATTTTTTTATATGTAAAAAAAAAAATTGTTTGTTGACTAAGCCGCTTAGTAAACAAACTTTTGCAAATGGTTTTAAACAGTAACACTCTAAACAGTTTGCCCGAAAGCGCTTAGTCTAGAGCTTTCGGGCAAACAGAACTGTTACCATTTGCAAGGATAATTTTTTGTATTTTTGTTATAACTATAATAATTATATATGGTATTTAAAATGAAAGTTCTATTTTTTAGATGGTAAAAGTTACTGAGAGCGAGATGTGTATTCTTAATTTCCAAATACTGCCAGTACATCGTGACCATGTTCGTAATTAATATTATTAATTTAAGTGGTGTTTTCTGTTATAAGGGCTTCCGTCCAGCAAAGAAAAGACGAAGACAAAAAAAAAACTACCTTGTCAGCCTTGTTCAACAAAAGTAAAAAAAAACTTATTAAAGCGGGACTGCTGGCCAAATACATAATTATTTAAAGTAATTAATAATTACTTTATTAATAAATCCAGGCTTCGTGGTAGGGTAAAAAAAATCAAAATCAAAAGCGTTACAACGGTTATACATTGTTAAACTTAATAATAATAACAAACAAACAAACCAGACACTTTCATCGAGATTATTTTTATTACGTATCTTTTTAAAAGTATTTAGAGAATTTTTTTTTATTCACATAAAAAAAAAAAAAAAAAAAAAAAAAAGACTAACAGTGGAAGAAAGAAAAACAAAAAGGAAAACCGATATAACTTTTATGATCATTAGTAAAAAAAATATGCATTTTTAATTAAATTAATATTAATTTTTTAATTAACTTTTTTAAAAAGATTAGTAGATAACAGGACAAAAAACAGAAAGAACATATTTAAAAAATTAAAATCGCATATTTTTTTTTAAGATAAAGGAAAAAAAATGTACAAATCTTTTTTTACACTTTTAAATGACATTTTTCTTTTTTAACTGTCTAAGACCTTTTTTTAAATAAAGAGTTTTCAATTTGATAATTAAAATTGAGAAGCGTTAAGCTTTCTGCAACTGTTTTTTTTTTTTTTTTTTTTTTTTTAACTTTGTAAAAACTGAAAAGAAAGAAATGTAAAACTGAAATAAATGGTACTAGGTTTAAGGAAAAGAAACACCGAAGATAATATGGGATAAGAAACAGAAACTATATGTTATGTTATGTAGATCTCCCTTAACAAGCACCTGTTGAAAAAAGAAAAGAGAGAATTATACGAATTTAAAACACCGAAAAAAAATCTTTATACCACAATAATATCGCAGCTGATAGATCAAAATAATTTTTGTCCTTATATTCAAGAAGTTTATTTTCTTTTTCTACCTTGATCTTTTTTCTTTTTGCAAAAAAAATAAATAAAACAGGAGGGAAATTTTTTTAATTTTTACCTGAGAATATCGTCATCATGTCCCAAGAAGAATTTCTGCGAATGTTGCCGGATAGAATAAACTATGGCCACTCCAGCCACAAAATAGACAATGATGCCGGACCCTCCGCGCCCGGTTGATGTGTAATGGACATTATTCCGACACTGGTGACCACGGTAGCCGTAAACCCATTCAAGACGAAGTTGAGATTCAGGAGCAGTTCTGTCCGACATTATCACAAACAAGACTTTGTTTTTTGGGGTTTTTTGTTTTTTAAGGCAATGCAATAGTTTTTTTTTTTTTATCAACAATATAAAAAAATGTAAAAATAAGTTCTCTCTTCACAGAAGTACTACTAAAAAATTAAAGTTTTAAGTAAAAAGTTTTACTTTTTTTAAGTAAGATCACAGAGGTGAATTTTTTTAATTTAAAAAGTTAAAAATTAAAAACGTGCTTAAAGTTCAATTCATTGTACAGCTCAATTTACGAAAATATTTTGTTGTCGCTTCCTAAGAGATCATAACATCAGACTTTTTATTATTATTTTTTTTTTTTTTTTTGGCATTCAGAGACACAAAAAAAACGTTTGTGTCACCCTCAAATTCATTTCAAAGAGCCACATAAAATAAAAAAGAATTAATTGCAAGTTATTGAATAGAATACTTCACTTTGACTTAACTTCCAATACCAGTTCGAAGTAATGGTTTAAGTTAGTACTAAATATAGGTAGTCTTAACAACCCAACTACAAAAGTAGCAATAACAAAGTATTTTTTTTCTGGTTGTCAATGTCATTGTGAAAAACCCTAACGACGTAGTACACTACTGGCGAGGAGAAAGATGTTATCTGTATCTAGGGGTAACAATATAAACAATAACATCACCAATCCGGAAAGAAGAGAGGGGGGAAAGGGATAAAAAAAATAATGAACTAGTTCTAGTAGTTTAAATCTCGTTGACTGAAGAGGTCCACCGGCCAATTTTTTTTTCTTGTTACCCCTCCCTACATGTACACAGAAACAGGGGTGAGGAGGAAAACAGGCAGACACAAAAAAATAATCTGACGGAAATGAAATCTTAACAGGTGGGTAGGAGGGTTACACGAAAATGTTTTAAATCATCATGTGACCTCGAACTTGACGAATCGTTGTAAAAACCGCTAAACACAACACAAACGAGAGAAAAATAAGAAGATTGGCCCGGGTGCACGCGCTCCTCACATAACTGACCTTGTGTCGCATCCTGTCTGCGTAGGGCGGCAAGTAGATATCGAAAACCAAGAGTAACGTCCTAACTCACGCGGCTTTGTACTTTAAAAAATTGTAATGTAGTGTAACCCGGATATAAGATAGATTTCTATGGTCCCAAATTAGTGCCTGTGTTGTATAAATTAGACCAAACCCGGATATAAGAGACTTCTTCTCCAGTCCCGACAACTCTCTTATGTCCGGGTTACACTGTATTTAATTGGCTTTTTAACTCTCGTATATTTTCATTTCCATTTTAAAAGAAGAACAATCTTGGGCTTATTTTTGCGTGTGATTTTTCTTCTTCTAAATAAATTAATAATACAGTGTAACCCGGATATAAGAGAGTTGTCGTGACCGGAGAGAAAGTCTCTTATATCCGGGTTTGGTCTATTTTGTTTAGGTAATGGCTCAAATTTGGGACCAGAGAAAATCTCTCTTATATTCAGGTTTCTCTAATATCCGGGTTACACTGTAATACATACCAACAGAACTCATAGATTTTTATTTTAATATACGAATTCTTTTTTTTTTCTTTTTTTTACCACAAGCAAGGCAATAAATGTCAAAGACGTAAGGAGTTACTGAGAAGTGTGGTAATAAAATAAACACCTCCCGTCTCCCATCTGAATTGTAACCATCCTTTTTTCTTTTTATGTGCTGTGTCCTTTCAGGACGTAGGTGATCATGACTCTCCACCTCCTCCTATCCCTTGTGGCTCTCAATAAGTTTCATGCCTCTGCCAACTCCCCCAGACCACATTCTGCCACCCACTTGCCAGGTATGTCATGTGTTGCTTTCCCTTGTCTCTATTCGACCTGTGAGTATCAGATTCTCCATGCCCACCTTTCTCATTACATATCCCAGAAATTTCATCTGCTTCTTCCTTATGTTAAGTATAAGCTTCCTCCTTCTTTGCATCCTCTCCAAGACCTCATCATTGCTCGCTCCATGATATCCTTAGCATCCTTCTGTAGAACCACATCTTCGCTACCTTGAATCTCTTCTTCATCTTTGAGGAGACCATCCAACATTCACTGCTGTACAGGAGGACAGCATCCATTGTAATATAATAAACATTTTCAACCGCAAAAGCTGAATTAGTCAAATAAAGCTCTATAAGCTTCAACTTAGAGTTGTTGCTATATTGCAAGAGTAAAAGACAATAAGACTTTCAGAAACTGGAAACCCAACCCTAAACAGGAAACAAGGGATAAACCTCTACTCCTGTTCAATTGACAGGGAGGCAGTGTAAACCAGGTGATAGGCAAATAGATCTACACTCATTAAAGAAAATAAGAGAAAAAAATAAAAAAAGAAACTTTAAAAAATCTAAGAGAAAAAAAAAAATTATGCCAGAAGTATGTGATATCTGAAAAACTAATTCAATAATTTCAATTAGCTTAGATGTATTTACAGCACAAGAAAACTTGATTTTTTTTTTTTACCAAATAAACCATGGTATCACAAATTTTACAAGTACAGGGTTGATAATATGGGTTATCCCACTTTACTTTGACATAAGTGCTCATTAGGGGGCACTCTTTAAGCCTATAAATAAGATACAGTGATCCCTCAATAATTCGCGGTTCTACTACCACTGATTCAAGACTTCGCGGATTTTTAAAATATATATATGGAAAATATATCGTGGAGTTTCTGGAAAATTCTAGAAATATCGCAATATATGAACACCTAAAATTTTTCATTAAACCCATTAAAATATTAATAATAAATATTATTTCCTGGTCTAGGAACAACAAAACAAGCGTAAAATAGCAATAGAAAGGGCACCGCCGTCCGAAGAGACATAAAATACAATTATCGGCTTCACAGTAGAAGTCATCATCAGCTTCATCATTTCTACTGCGCAGCAAATTCATCACCATCATCATTCAAATTCTACTTTAGCTTCTTTCGTGTTGAATACAGTAACAATCGTTACTTTTTAATCTAAAGTGTTATTGCTTAACAGTTGTCCTTGTTATTAATAGAGTACCGTAATGGGTGGGTTGTTAACAGTACAGGGAGGGTTTTAAAAGTCCAAATACACGTTAAATAAATACTGTAAATATGGCATCCCTACTTTGCGGAAATTCAGTTTCAGTCTTGGAACCAATCTACCGTGATAAATGAGGGATCACTGTATTCTCCTTCCCTCTCTTTTTACTCTGGCTTTCAAATGTTTTTGCATGAAGGAATGTTGCTAATAAAGCACATTCACTTCTTTGGTCCTCCTTTTGTACTCTCCTACAGACGTATATACACATATATGTCTATCATACACGCTTGTTACACTCAAATAAACACACCGTTCTTGTAACTTGTTATAACATTTTTTCCTTTTGTTATTATTGTGTACACAAGTTATTCCTTTTGTTAATATGTGTTAATATGTTTGTTTTATATTTATTGTTTTGTGTTATTCATTTTTACCTTGTCTCAATATTGTTTGTGGGATAAATGTTCCAGGAGAGAATATAATTCAAACATTCTCTTTGGTTGTTCTAACTGAGCACAAGGCTGACAAACATGACCATTGTAACAATGTTTATACTTACTAACCTTAACTTCTGAACCAAGAAAAAGAAAACATCCCATAACCATGTCTAAACCTTCTAATGATAACATAAGTACAAACCTTCCTTTGGTTGTTCCAAATCTGAGCAAAACTGACTTGAGCTTGACCATTAATACAATGCTTATAATTACTTACCCTAATTCCTGGACCAAAAGGAAAACAGACATACCCAAGAGACATTAAAAACTTTGTTTCATGGCAATTTATATATAAAAGGAGAATAAACGGTCTGTTGTAGAAACCCATGTTTTTATATGTTTCTATCACCTTGGTTTACATATGAACATGCACCAAATATATAATACACACAAACATACAATCTTATTAAATTCCATACTTCTTTAATGTGCTGTGTACTTTCAGGACACTGGCAATCATAGCTCTCCACAATTTCCTGCACTTTGTAGCACTTAATAAATGTTGTCTTTTTGTTATATCTCCTAAATATTGTTCTACTATCCATTTGCTCACTAAGTAGGCTATGAATTGCTTTCCTCTGTCTCTCGTCAGTCTGTCCCTCTGAGTATCACTTTAAAAAATTTATTTATATTTGCGATAGAAATAATCTGTGAAAAATGTTATAAAGTTTAATGTACCTAGTTTTAAGGATAGCTAAAATAGCTAATGTGATTTCAGGCATTACTGTAAGTCAGCTGGCAAATGTTTTCCTTGAACTACAAAATTGTATTACCCTTTTTATTGCTAATGATGGAGGAGAAACTTAAATAAAATTTCAATAAAACCTTAAAAAATATAGATTTACTTCTTTCTAATCCTTTTTACAAATTATTTCTATCGCAAATACAAATAAAGTTATAATTTTTTAATGTGCACACGAATTTTATGGACACCCTGTATTTGAATATATTTTCTGTTTACAAGTTATTTTATATTTTTATAATTACAGAAGCTGAAAGGGTGTTGCTCTTGTTCTTCTTCTTATTATTATTCTTCTTTGTACCATGTCTTTATAGGTCGTTGATTATCATGGCTCTCCACAGTTTCCTGTCCTTTGTATTTCTTAATAAATCTGTCCTGTGAGTATCAAATCTTCCAAGCCTTCTTTCCTCATTATGTGCCCCAGAAATTTCAACTGTCTCTCCTTGATGTTATGTATAAATGTCCTTTTTGTGTCCATTTTCTCTAAAAACTTTGTCATTGCTCACATGTATCGTCTATGGTATTCTCAAGACTTATGGCCATATCACATTGAAACACTGGTTCCTGTACAATTACCAGAGTTAAGTAACATCAAGCCTGGTCACTATGTAGATTGTATGAAAAAATATGAATCAACATGATCTCCCCCCCCCGGTATGGATTAATTAGTCATATTTGTATCACTAAACCATTATTATCTCAAAAAAGAAAAAAATTCTTACAATCTAAAAATATTTCAAGGCTTTAACTAACCTGCAATGGGTTGATAAACTGTAGAAAAAAAAATCAATCAAATCAAATCTTGGATGTGTGAATGGTGTAATGTATAACAGCTTGGAATTGGAAATGAGAGATCCAAGTTCCAGTCAAGTTTGATACTTACACTTACATGCAAATACCCTTGGGAAAGGTATAAATCCCCTCCCCACTCTTGGGTTAATTGCTGTCTTTCCTACATATCCTAATAAACTGCAATATTTACCTACTCCTATCACACTCATAGAACAACCTCATTCAGTAACCCTCTACCTTGAGTGCCTCTTGGGCCTTGTATTGGGTGAACATTAGTAAAAGTATCAGCAAACATATAGCCTGACATGTCTAGGTATTCAATTATTTAAAAATTAAATTCCTTAATTTCTAACTGAATTTGTGGGATGGGCAGTTTTCATTATTTAGTTTATTTACAGGTGGATTAATGTTATCAACTTTGTTGTTATTATCCCAACATTTCAACCATTGTAATCTCTGATTTCTTCAGGAGTGCAGGATGATTTATTACCACCAATGCCTCTGACTCAACATCACTGATTCTATACTGGCCAACTCATTTCTGTGACAACTCAACTCCAGGACAACTCAACACCAGCCTACTCAAGACGAGGGCAACTCAGTAATGTGTAAACTATGAAATTGTTTTTGTCGACTTTTTAAAAACAAATAAAAGTAATTTATTAAGGATCATATTTTAATACATGAATTTATTTTCATTTTAAAAACTTGTTGAAAATTGTGTGCAATTCCCCTCAAATGTTCAGTTGGAGATTGTTGTGTAAAAAGAAGAAACAATCTGCAAAATTCTTTCAGCTTCCTTCATAGACTTCTTCACTTTAGGAGGAGAGGGATTAATTGCTCAACAAATGCATCTCAGTTTATTTGCACCTTTTGCAGCCCCGTAATGAACCTCCATATTGTGGGGTGCTCCATCTTAAGCTCACTGTGCAGTCTTCTATTTGCTGCTTCAGTATGGTTATTTGTCCACTCTTGAAAATTAAATGCCAGCCAGCCAAATCGGCTGTTGTAACTTATAAATCACTAAGACAAACAGTCAAACTTTCAAAATCTCTATGATTTAAAGCTTATCTAAAAGATGTGCACACTATGACAGCCATCACCAATCTGAAGCTATGAATTCAATGTCAATGTTGAATTGTCCTCACATTGAGTAAGTTGGTGGTGAGTTATCTTGGAGTTGAGTTGGCCAGTGTTGAGTTGGCCAGTATTGAGTCAGCAGTGATGAAATATTTCATCTCATTCTTCAGATATCTATCAATAATGATAACCTTCAGGGAATTTTGAACTGAACTCTTTATTTAATCTACAAGAATAGAATGTTCTTATTTTATTGTTTTAATCATTTCAACCCAAGCAAGATGATAATGTCACTAAGACACAAGTGGTTACTGGGAGTGGAAGAGAATGAAAAGACTTTAATGAGGAGAAAGGATAATAAAAGAACAGAAGATGGCATTTGAAGCTGAATTTAAATTTTTTAAGATTGTAGGGGGTGAGGAAGCAAGAAATTGGAAGAGAGTTCCACAGAAGAGAAGTGTGAGAAAATAGATTATTAGAATAGAACTTGTGGGGGTTACATCTAGCTGATTCAACAGTACAATAATGACAGCTATTTGCCAATCTAGTAATAAGTTTAAATTCATGTGGTCAAAGTACCAAGGAGGGAGCTCATTAAAACAACTACCATGAAAATATTTATAGAAAAGGCACAGGGAAGCTACATCATGGTAATGGGAAAATAATTGAAGTCAAGATGCCAGGTCAGGACTGATAACATTACAGATCCTTCTTTGGATTTTTGTCAAGAATTTAAGATATACAGCTAAAGCCCCAAACCAGATATGGCAGCAATATTCAAAGCAGAGACAAATAATATATTTATAAATAAGCCAGATAGAGTCTGATAAAAACAACACACAGTGAACCAACCTTCTTAACAACACACCTAGCAATTGATTCACTATAATCACCCGACTTCATGTCAGGGGAAAATGAGAGATCAAGAAGGTATAATGAGTTGCTCTCCTGGAGGTTAGCATCAGTCATGTTCATAGAATGGCAAATAAAGGTTATCTGTGGTGATTAAAAGATAAGTTTTGTTTTGGAGGCTTTAAAAGTTATAAGCCATTCATTGCCCCTGTTAACAACTGATTGAAGGTAATTTTCAAGAGCAACTGCCAGTTTTACTTTGTTGGACCTATCAGACTTATTATTAAAAAGCAAGTAAACATCAGCATAAATACCTAGTTAGGAACTGATGGCATTGGGAAGGACATTGATGAACCTCAGAAACAATGTAGCTTCCTGGATAGAGTCCTAGGAACCTCTGCATTAATGTTAAATGATCTAGAAGCATGGCCATTCAACACAACCTTCATTACATGATTTGCTAAGAACAATTGGATTAAGCTAAATATTTGACCAGGTATACTTATTATTCTCATATATATATATATATATATATATATATATATATATATATCAATTGGATCTCACATATTCTGAAAGATCACCAAATTATGAACAGAAGCAAAACAGTTGTGCCTACTATTATAAATGTCCCCGAGGTCATATCTTCCTTAATAGACAAGGTGAAGCTCTTGATCTCGATATTTGCCTCAAACTCAATATTAGATGACAAAAGTCATCCCCTCCCCTCCCCACCTTCCCATGTCTCACTGAGCACAAACTCAGTAATATATTCATTTCAGCAAGAGAAATCTCTAGACTTATCAAAAGCCTTGACCTGAAAATAGCCATTGACACAGACAAAATTCCAGTGGTTGCCCTTAAGAATATCAATCCAGAATTATTCCTGATCCTGGCAAAGATATTCAACTGCTGCTTGAAGAAATCTTTCCCAAGCTGGTGGAAGAAGGCAAGTGTATATGCAGTCTTCAAGAATACAGGGAAGTTATCCTCCCCTTCCCAGTATAGACCCATCACTCTCCTCAGTATCATTAATAAGCTTTTTGTGGTTTTAATCAAGAAGGTCATCAGACAGCTTGATAGAACAACCTCCTGTGCGACAAGCAGTATGGGTTTTGATCAGCCCAATCCACTGCTGACATCCTAAATACCATTACATCCAGAATTAGTGAGGCCCTTGACAACACACACACCTCAAGGACCATAGCATTAGATATCTTGAAGGCTTTTGACAAGGTGTGGCACAAAGGTTTGCTATACAATCTCTCCAGCTATGGAATCACTGGAAGGGTTTTCTCAATTATAAAATCCTTCCTAACAGGTAGATCCCTGAAGGTAGTTATTAATGGCAGGTCCTTCAAGGCCTTGGTGTTCAATGCAGGCATCCCGCAGGTGCCACTTTTCAGGCCCATCCTCTTTCTGCTTAACATAAATGATCTGCCTAAGAAAATACTCAGATCATTTGTAAACATCTCTGCCATTGATATGACAATATACAGGCACACCTCTAAAACTCTTGTCGATCAGAGATTGGCAGCTGATCTTTCTTCTGATCAAACACTTATAACCCAGTGAGGAAAAACTCGATGGTTACAATCAATGCCTCAAAAACCAAATTAGTTACATTCTATCACCACCAATCAGCCCTTGAACTACCAGCAGTTGTGATGAACTGATGTCCCCTCAAGGAGGGGCACCATATCATGTCCCCTCATACCATGTCCCCCTCAAGGAGGCACCATATGCCAAGAGAATATTGAACCTTACATGCAACTCTTATATACCATCCGTGGTAAAATGATCAGCTGCCTGTACCGCTCCAGTAAGTACCCAACTCATGCTATCGTCTATGCTTATAAGAGCCAGATCAGGCCCAAAATATAGTATTAATGCCATATTTAGATGGGAGCTGCCCAGTCCTCTCTTTCCAGGCTTGATAGTGTTCAAAAGGATCTCAGAGTCATTTTTGAACAAGAATTATTTTTCACCCTTCAACCTCTCTCTCACAGGTGGGATGTGGCAAGTCATCACTGTTCTATCACTAATTCCATGGAAATTTCTTGGATGAACTATGTTCCTTGGTTCCACCCGGCCTAACCTTCACAGCTAGGACCTGCCAAATGACTTACATAGTAGCACACTGCCTATAATCCCTCCATTATTACAATCTTAACCTATTTAAGTTTAGAGTTAACTATTATCATCTCCTCCTATCCAGATAAACTACCCTTTAACATAACCATCTACTTTGAGTATCCCTTGGGCTTTGTACTAACATATATATATATATATATATATATATATATATATATATATATATATATATAGTGGACTCTCCCATCGTATTCGACGTATAAAGGTCAAGCAGCTCAGTTCCTATGAATCAACAGCCAGACACCACCACATATGATTTGATTATAGTGGTGAAGGCTTTGTGCAGAACCAACCACACTTTTTGAAGGGCTGAATACAGAGACCTGGTGCACTACGTGCCACAAGGTCCCCAAATGACTCTCTGCAGGTTTTGAATTCAGAATTGTCCTTCTCTTAGACCAGTTGCCATCCAAGCCTATAGAACCCAGTCTGTCCTGCTATTTACCCATAGCTAAGGAGAAGAGGATTAATACCTTTCCCAAGGGTATTAGCATGTAAGTGAATGTAATAGATTCAACTGGAATTCGAACTCGGCTCTCAGATTCCTCAATCTGAACTGATATCAACTACTCCATCGTGCCTTCCATATATAATATATATTAATTATTTGACCCATTAGCAAAGCAATAAAGCTTCTAACATGTAAATGATTACTGAGTGTTAGAGAATATAAAGAAAATTATTAAGGGGAGATAAATAAAAGAACAAGAATTAAGAAGACAAAAGATAACAATTGATATTGCATTTAAATTTTTAAAATCAAAGGACTGGAAAGCAAAAAACAGGGAGAGAGTTCCACAAGTGAAAAGTGCGATAGAAAAAACTTATCAAAGAACTTACAGTTGCATCTAACCATTTCAATTGAAAAATAATGAGACTTTGCCACCAATCTGCACTTAAATTTATAAAGTATAGTTATCATAGGGAAAGTTCAGAATAATTACCATAAAAATATTTGTAGAAAAGGCACAAGGAAGCTACATTACAGGGGTGGGAATGTGACTGAAGCTGGGATGCCAGGTCAGGACCAATAACATTGCAGATTCTTCTTTGGATTTCAGCAAAAATCTCTAAATATTAGGTTGGTGCAAAAATAATGACGTAATAATGTCGTTTTTTGACGTTAAAAAATACGTCAAAAAATGACATTATTACGTCATTATTTTTGCACTAACCTAATATCTAGCAGAAGCACCAGACTAGATGTGGTATCAATATTCAAAGCAAGGACAAATAGTAGACAAACACAAACACACACACACACATATCATATTTGTCACACACGCACATACATAATATTCTATTCTCTCACAAGTTTTTGTCTTTCTCAGCATGGAATGCTTTAGCTGCCTTTTACAATCTTCCGAGGAATTGGAAATCTTTTTATTAAGACAGTCAGTTATGTGCCGTGCATGATACACACTTAGGCGATCATGTATCTTTTGATACATGACTGATGAGGCAGATTTTTTCCCACAGTAGGTTGCTATTTCTTTCAATATAGTTCAACTGGAAATAAAAAGTTCAACGTAGTAAAATATGAAAGAAACTCTGAATAAATGATCAAATAACAAATGTAATTATTTTATACAACGTTTTTTTAAATAAAACACTCGTTGTTTTCTTGTCAGAAATGTTACATATATATATATATATATATATATATATATATATATATATATATATATACTCGACTCTCCGTTGAATTCCAAAAGCTAAGCAAAGTATTAAGGAAGAAGAAAATTTTGTTAGAGACAAAGAAAAGAGTGCTGAACTGCTATATGATATCAATCCTCTTGTATGGCAATGAATACTGGACAATGTCTTTGCAGTTGAGGAGAAAATTGGAAGTAGTAAAAATGTTCTGCAGAAGGATGCTGAGAATTTCATGGATGAAAAGAGAAAGCACCAAAGAAGTCTTAAAGAAAATGGTTCTTTATGTCACCATTTTCTTTAAGAAAATTATTTTATTAATTATTAATTATTTTATACAACGTTTTTTAAATAAAACACTCGTTTTCTTGTCAGAAATGTTACATATATATATATATATATATATATATATATATATATATATATATATATACTCGACTCTCCGTTGAATTCGATGTATGAGGGTAAAGCAGATCAGTTCCTAGCTAGGAAACTGACAACCCTGACGCCAACACATGAGATTTGATTATAGTATTGAAGGTTTTGTGCAGAACCATTCACACTTTTTGAAGGGCTGAATACAGAGACTTGGTGCAGTATGTGCCACAGGGTCCCCAAATGACAATTCGCAGATTTTGAATTCAGAGTTTTCCTTCTCCTAGACCAGTTGCCATCCAAGGCTATAAAACCTGGTCTGTCTTTCTATTTACCCATAGCTGGGGGAGAAGATGACGATTCATACCTTTCCCAAGGGAATTAGCACATAAGTGAATGTAATGATTCAACTGGAATTTGAACTCAGCTCTCCAATTCCTCAATCCGAGCTGCTATCCATTACTCCACAAAGTCTCCTCTTTTATTAAGACAGTTTTACAAATACCACAATAAATGATATTCCAAATGTATAATATCTGCTGAACATGGTAGACAACTGTAAAATTCACAGCTTGATCATCAATAAATATATAGTGATATAGTAATTGTGAGTTCAATCCTTGAGCCAGGCAGAATGTCCATTAGAAGCAGGGCAAGCAATAACTGAGCAGTACTAAAAAATAAGAACACAACAAAATATCTCGAAACATGGGAAGTCTTTTCCTATCTTTTATAGCTCTGAGCAACGATTGTTCCCTTGCTATACCACTTAGTCTCTGTTCAGCCATTATGGAACTTGTTTGTTAGCTTCTTCTTCTTCTTCTTCAATATGTTGTGTCCCTTCAGGATGTGGGTGTTTATGGTTCTCAACAGCTTC
>OZ010610.1:36531955-36551974 GCA_963932145.1 Acanthosepion lycidas | reverse complement strand
ATTTTGCATCATCGAGTGACCATAAGTTAATATAAGAAATTTTAGTCTCCTTTTGTAGTAAAAAACACATTGATTTGGAAACTTTTGCAAAAATCAAGTATCTGTCTATATTTCTGACATGAGGTATTGTAATTAATTACACTATTTACATTGTTCAGACTGTTGTCCTTATTTTTGTTGTCATATTTATAATGTTTCGGCCATTGTACCCTCAAGCCTTCTTCAGGATCTGTCTATATTTCTGACATGAGGTATTGTAATTAATTACACTATTTACATTGTTCAGACTGTTGTCCTTATTTTTGTTGTCATATTTATAATGTTTCGGCCATTGTACCCTCAAGCCTTCTTCAGGATCTGTCTATATTTCTGACATGAGGTATTGTAATTAATTACACTATTTACATTGTTCAGACTGTTGTCCTTATTTTTGTTGTCATATTTATAATGTTTCGGCCATTGTACCCTCAAGCCTTCTTCAGGATCTGTCTATATTTCTGACATGAGGTATTGTAATTAATTACACTATTTACATTGTTCAGACTGTTGTCCTTATTTTTGTTGTCATATTTATAATGTTTCGGCCATTGTACCCTCAAGCCTTCTTCAGGATCTGTCTATATTTCTGACATGAGGTATTGTAATTAATTACACTATTTACATTGTTCAGACTGTTGTCCTTATTTTTGTTGTCATATTTATAATGTTTCGGCCATTGTACCCTCAAGCCTTCTTCAGGATCTGTCTATATTTCTGACATGAGGTATTGTAATTAATTACACTATTTACATTGTTCAGACTGTTGTCCTTATTTTTGTTGTCATATTTATAATGTTTCGGCCATTGTACCCTCAAGCCTTCTTCAGGATCTGTCTATATTTCTGACATGAGGTATTGTAATTAATTACACTATTTACATTGTTCAGACTGTTGTCCTTATTTTTGTTGTCATATTTATAATGTTTCGGCCATTGTACCCTCAAGCCTTCTTCAGGATCTGTCTATATTTCTGACATGAGGTATTGTAATTAATTACACTATTTACATTGTTCAGACTGTTGTCCTTATTTTTGTTGTCATATTTATAATGTTTCGGCCATTGTACCCTCAAGCCTTCTTCAGGATCTGTCTATATTTCTGACATGAGGTATTGTAATTAATTACACTATTTACATTGTTCAGACTGTTGTCCTTATTTTTGTTGTCATATTTATAATGTTTCGGCCATTGTACCCTCAAGCCTTCTTCAGGATCTGTCTATATTTCTGACATGAGGTATTGTAATTAATTACACTATTTACATTGTTCAGACTGTTGTCCTTATTTTTGTTGTCATATTTATAATGTTTCGGCCATTGTACCCTCAAGCCTTCTTCAGGATCTGTCTATATTTCTGACATGAGGTATTGTAATTAATTACACTATTTACATTGTTCAGACTGTTGTCCTTATTTTTGTTGTCATATTTATAATGTTTCGGCCATTGTACCCTCAAGCCTTCTTCAGGATCTGTCTATATTTCTGACATGAGGTATTGTAATTAATTACACTATTTACATTGTTCAGACTGTTGTCCTTATTTTTGTTGTCATATTTATAATGTTTCGGCCATTGTACCCTCAAGCCTTCTTCAGGATCTGTCTATATTTCTGACATGAGGTATTGTAATTAATTACACTATTTACATTGTTCAGACTGTTGTCCTTATTTTTGTTGTCATATTTATAATGTTTCGGCCATTGTACCCTCAAGCCTTCTTCAGGATCTGTCTATATTTCTGACATGAGGTATTGTAATTAATTACACTATTTACATTGTTCAGACTGTTGTCCTTATTTTTGTTGTCATATTTATAATGTTTCGGCCATTGTACCCTCAAGCCTTCTTCAGGATCTGTCTATATTTCTGACATGAGGTATTGTAATTAATTACACTATTTACATTGTTCAGACTGTTGTCCTTATTTTTGTTGTCATATTTATAATGTTTCGGCCATTGTACCCTCAAGCCTTCTTCAGGATCTGTCTATATTTCTGACATGAGGTATTGTAATTAATTACACTATTTACATTGTTCAGACTGTTGTCCTTATTTTTGTTGTCATATTTATAATGTTTCGGCCATTGTACCCTCAAGCCTTCTTCAGGATCTGTCTATATTTCTGACATGAGGTATTGTAATTAATTACACTATTTACATTGTTCAGACTGTTGTCCTTATTTTTGTTGTCATATTTATAATGTTTCGGCCATTGTACCCTCAAGCCTTCTTCAGGATCTGTCTATATTTCTGACATGAGGTATTGTAATTAATTACACTATTTACATTGTTCAGACTGTTGTCCTTATTTTTGTTGTCATATTTATAATGTTTCGGCCATTGTACCCTCAAGCCTTCTTCAGGATCTGTCTATATTTCTGACATGAGGTATTGTAATTAATTACACTATTTACATTGTTCAGACTGTTGTCCTTATTTTTGTTGTCATATTTATAATGTTTCGGCCATTGTACCCTCAAGCCTTCTTCAGGATCTGTCTATATTTCTGACATGAGGTATTGTAATTAATTACACTATTTACATTGTTCAGACTGTTGTCCTTATTTTTGTTGTCATATTTATAATGTTTCGGCCATTGTACCCTCAAGCCTTCTTCAGGATCTGTCTATATTTCTGACATGAGGTATTGTAATTAATTACACTATTTACATTGTTCAGACTGTTGTCCTTATTTTTGTTGTCATATTTATAATGTTTCGGCCATTGTACCCTCAAGCCTTCTTCAGGATCTGTCTATATTTCTCAGATGGGATATTGTAATTCTTTACATTGTTTGGACTGTTGTCTTCAGCTTTGTTACCATATTCACAATGTTATAAGCAGCGGATGATCCCTTTACACTGTATGAGTGGTGGGAGTTGAAGTTGAGGCATTGTCTAGTGAATGTTACCTTGAGGTATATGGATGTCTTGAACCCATGCTCTGTTCAAGATATCAGTACATCTAAGGAATATGAATTTGTTGTCATTTTCTCTCTCCATTGTGAACTATATCAGTGATTTTACTGAGTTCTCACGCTTACAACATTGAGCAAAATTCAGAAGTGACAACCCAGAAACATACGACCAAAAAATGGTTAGTATAAGCTGTACCCTACAATGTAACAGCTACCTTGGGTACATGGCAGCAGCTCTGACAGACTGTGATAGAAGGGCATAAGAGGATAACAACACTCAGAAAACAGCTTTGGTCTGTCTACCCTATGTGAAAGGATTATTAGAAAAAATAAACAAAAAAAATAAAGATATGTGGTCCATATGATGTCAGGATGACCTTCACAAGTGGTTCAGCACTTCACAGACACCTCTTCCGAGTAACCCCCCTCCATAGAGGAGAACATGACTAAGGACTGTGTGTACACCATCCCGTGCAGCTGTGGTAAGAAATATTACGAAAAAACAGGCCACTCCCTTAAGGTAAGACTGCAAGAACATCATAACATCTTGCAGTCTTACCTTAAGAGGGTGGCTTGTTTCTCCTTTATATTTCTTACCACTGCTGTATGGTAAAAACATTTTTTTTACATGAAATTTTGAGAAATTCATTTTTATAGAGTTTAATGTTTATGAGTTATAAGCAGAAGTCCTTGGAGAATTTAAATTGTCAGTTTTTTTGTAAAACCAGGTGCTCAGTTGCTGAAAATCTCCTCTGAATTGTTAAATAAAAGCACAATTAAACTAAAACATTATTTAATTAGAAAAGCTTTTAAGAATATATTATGGACACTATTAAGAAAAAAACTTTATCAATGAATAAAGAATTTTTACAAGAGTTGTTTTCATTATAAAATAATTTTAATTATAATAATTTATTAAGTTTTAAATCTTAAAATTCTTTATTAATTTGTTCTGGTTAGGTGATATTAAGTAAAAACTATATTTACTAATCATAAATGGAAAAGCTTACTACAATTCAGCAGCCCCCAATATTTTTGAGAGAATTTTGAATTTTGTTTTATGTGTATAACTGTGCAGATGTTTTTTTTAAGATGAAAAATTGGTTGATTTGTCAAGCTGCCCATTCCTACTGTGCAATAAGTTACATCTTCAGTTAGTGCTCAACACTAGTAACCTTGCACCAGACTTAACCATGCTTTGTATAAAATTGCCTTACCCTGAGGATAATAAAGGTGAACTTATCCTTTCTACTGTGTAGTATTACATATTCATTTGGGGCTCAGCACTAGTAGCCGTGTATCAGATAAAGCTAATTTTTATATGAAATTTTCTCTGTGGTAATGAATAGTCAATTTGTCAAATTTGTCTACTGTGTAATAAGTTACATCTTCAATTGGTGCTCAACACTTGTACCATACTAAGGTAATCTTTATATTAAATTGCCTCACATTGGCATAATGAATAGTGAGCTTTTAAGTAATCCATTCCTAAAAAGGTACTTGTTCACATGGTGCTCAAGAGTAGTAGCCTTGTACCAGTCTAAGCTAAGCTTGGCATACAACTAAATGCTTTTTCATTGTCCATCTATTTTTTCATCTGTCCAGTTTTCTCTCTTTAAATTTGCATAACTGTTGTAGCATACCTATAGACAATAATGGGTATGTCCCCATTCACACAAATACAGTAGTAAATACTGTATGTTGATCTGCAGTCAGAAATTCATCTCCAGCTGTGCTAGTCAAACTCTCTGATTGTGTGCAGAGAGGATTCCCAGATGAGGCTATGTTGAAGGGCAGAGTCTCATCTCAGGAAACAGCTACTTGACCCAGTTTTATATGGGTTTTATGGAGAATTTTTGACTGAGCATATGGGCTCGGATACCCCACATTAAATTCGGCCTTGTGCCACATCTGACCACATGTGGCAGTTGGTAGATATCCTGCAGTTGGAGATTTGTCTTCAGCAGTGCTAATCAAACTCTCTGCCTGAAGGCAGAGAGGATCCCCAGACAAGACTGTGTCGAAGGGCAGAGTCTCATCTCGGAAAACAGCTACTCAAACCTGTTTTATACAAGGTCTACAAGGAATTTTTTACCAAACCTACGGGCTCAGATGCCCCATATTAAATTTGGCCTTATGCCACACTTGACCGCGTGGAGCGGTTAGTAGATATCCTGCAGTTGGAGATACATTGTGGAATTCCCTTGACTCACTTTTAGCAGTTGACTATTTCTACGCGCTGCTGGCGAATCTTATATGTGTTTATATTTGTCGTTCATTATCAACCTGCATGTGATTTATTCTGTTCAGTAACCTTCCCTAGGTTACAACAATAATAAAACATCAGTTTCTCAATGACAATTTTACTTGTTATTTCCAACCCTGGGTATGATGATAAATTACATCCGGCAGTTAGGCCTCTCATCAGGAGACTGGAATTTTTGAAGGAGCATGGAACCACCTCTTAATTTCTGGTGTTCCCAGGTTCACCCTGACCCGGGTGGTAGCACCTGTTAGGGTCCCAGCTCTGGGAAAATAGTGAAACCCCAAACAAAAACAAAACACTATGAAAGCATAAAAATACATTTTTATAGTAAAATTACCAGCAATACATTTTTATATTGTAAAATGATCAACAGTAGCTATTTATAGTAAAATGACCAGCAATACAATTTTATAGAATTACCAACAATACATTTTATATATAACTGAAGGCTTGCAATTGCATTCAAAATATATTTAGCTGAAGCCATAAAATTGTGTTCGAAATATTTAGATTTCAGAATTATATAATCCATAGAGGTTGATATGCCACTAAACAAAATCAACCAAACAACTAAGATGAAAGAACTCTTTCATGACATTAATCTATATATCCTAACATTTCTTAAAGAAGTCAACCTGTATTCCAAATTATAATGTCAACAAAACTACAATATAAAACACACCTATTACCCCTCTAGTAATTACGTCCACACAAAAATGTATATGCACAAAAGCTGAGTATCATCTACCATGTATTCAGTTGTGAAAGCAGAATAACATATTTTTATTGCTTCAAAGCTCCCCACAAAATTAAATTTTGGCATTAGATGACACATAAGGAGTTGATATGCCATTAAACAAGTAAATCAATCAAATCAAACTTGTTCTTTTAAAAGAGAGATAATTAAATGATAATTAAATGATAATAATTTAATAATAATTAAATGAACTAATTTTGACAGAGAATGGAAAGTGTGACACTGAGATCTGAAGATAGATTGAGATGGCCAAAGATGCATTCCAAAAGCTAGGAAAAGTATTACAAAACAGGAAGGTTTCATTGGTAACAAAGAAAAAAGTACTGAACTGCTACGTGATATCTGCCCTCTTTTATGGCAGCGAATGTTGAATAAACTCGTCAAAATGAAAAAGTGACTTGAGGCAACAGAGGTATGGTTCTACAGAAGGATGCTAAGGATATGATGAACCAAACATGTGAGCAATGATGAGGTTTTGGAGAGGATGCAAACAAAGAGGAAACTTATACTTAACATCAGGAAGAGACAGCTGAAATTTCTGGGACATGTAATAAGAAAGGAGGGCTTGGAAAATCTGATACTCACAGGGCAGATAGAGGGAAAGAGGGACAAGGGAAAGCAAAGTGTGACATATTTAATGGGCTTAAGCAAGTGGATGGCAGAACAGGGTCTGGGAGAAATAACAAAAAGACAAAACTTATGGGGAGCTACAAGGGACTGGAAGAAGGGAAGTGCCATGATTGCCGGCATATAAAAAAAGAATGATAGATATTGGAAAATGCTGAATTCTGGAAAATTATAAATGATCTTGCCCATGATTCTCATTTAATCTAATTTGTTTTTAATGTCATTTTCTTTTCTTTTTTGGAAAATTTGTTTTGTCAAATATACACCTGAAAGGATGTAGAAAATAATTTTTTTTCCTTACTTACTTCAAAAATAAAATGTTCTTTCTGATCTTCCATAGAAATTTAGAAATCTTTACTATTCATGCGTCTGTGTGTATTTGTGCGGGGGGGGAGTATTTTAGCTTTTTTTATTTTTTTGCTAATGACTACAACGTGGTGGAAAAGTCGGCGTCTCTGATGATAGATTCTCAGATCCCAACAAATCCCTTATAACCAGTAATTTTTCTTCTTTTTAGCTGTTATTTTTGCTGATGTCATTTCCAGGTACTTGAAAAAACATTATCATTAACCCTCTAGCCAGTAGTGATTAAAAAAAGAAGCTATTTTAAACTTATTTACTAAGCTTACTTAAGTCTGGCAAAAGGCCACTATTATTGAACACCTGGGATTAAACTCACAACATTAACAATCATTTGTCTACTAGACCAGTGCTTCTCAAACTATCTGATGTGGTGTACTGGCAGTATTTTTTTTTCAATGTTTGAGGGACCAGTGAGGAAAGCTTTCCAATCCTGCCAGAGGGGTAGTGCTGTGCCCTCCTCCCCATCCCTGCTATTTTTTTTAGATTTGTTTTTTTCAGGGTCATTTTAAGACTATCTGTACTAAACATGGGGACATGATGACTTATTCATTCTAAGGCCAGTTATCATTGACATAACAAGTTTTACTGGTACTATATTTGTGCTAGGGACCGGATATGTATGTTATTATATAATAACAATCTAAGAAAATATTATTTTAATATTCATAGCATTATTCATATATACCAGAAATAATATAATGAATATAATAAGATCTGTATCATTTTTTTAAATTTTTTATTGATTTTGTAGAAATATATGTCCATGAAAATTGCCTTTTGGTCTTCCTAGGCGTGGTCTCCCACAGTTACATGTCACATCATCATCATTATGTTGTCATTTCACTGTTTTGATGTTCTTTATATTGCATTTATTACTTGTATAGCAGTGACTTTGAACATGAATGAGTATTTGAAAAATGTAACTATAATAAATATAAAACTAAAATGAAAATGTTATAACAAAAAAAACAAGTCGGATTTCCTGGCAGTCATTCGTGATGTGGAAACTCTCCACGTATCAGCATTGGTACACATACCATACTTTGAGTAGCACTGTACTAATCATTATCCCATTGTAATGCAATTTCATACAAAAAAAAATCTTTAGGATGCTGGCAATCATGGCTCTCCCCAATTTCTTGTCCTTTGTAACTATTAATAAATTTTGTCTTTTTGCTATCTCTCCTAAACCTTGTTCTGCCAGCCATTTACTCAAGCTCATTGGGTAGGTTATGCATTGTTTTCCTGTGTTCTTTTTGTCTTCAATATGTCCTGTGAATATCAAATTCTTCAAGCCTTCTTTCCTCATTATGTGCCATAGAAATTTCAGCTATCTCTTCCTGATGTAAATTATCCTTTTTGTTTCCATTTTCTCTAAAACTTTGTCGCTGATCACATGTTCAGTTCATAGTTTCCTCAGCATCCTTCTACAAAATCACATTTCTATTAATTCAAGTCTCTTCTTCATCTCTGACGAGATTGTCCAGCATTCACTACCATATAGGAGGACTGATATTACATAACAGTTCAGTACTCTTTACCCTGTTTCTAATTTTCCTGTTTCTTAACACTTTGCCTAACTTTTGGAAAGCATGTTTCGCTATCCTAATGCCCTTTCAGATTTCAGTGTTGCACTTTTTGTCCTCTTTTTTTCCCAGATATTTAAATTGTTATACTCATTTGATTTTGGTATCGCCAATATATAATTTGCATATTGGGTTGTTCCTTTTGCTAACAAACATGCATTCAGTCTTCTTGCAATTGATATTTAGTCCTTTCTTCTCACTTCCATTCACTACCTTCCATAGGAGTTCTTGTAGTTTCCTTTTTATGTTTGCTATCATCACTGCGTCACCTGCATATCTTATATTGTTAAGATTGTGGCTGCCAGTAATAAATCCTGGTAGGACTTCTAGTTTTCTCAGAATCATCTAACTGTAAATGCTGAATAGGTCTGGTGAGACAGCACATCCTTGTCTTAAACTTCTTTCTACTTTTGTATATTTACTGGATTCATTTTCTATCTGTATGTAGGCAGTTTGCTGCCAGTATAGGTTCTGGATTATTCTGATGTCTTTTGTAAATATGCCAAAGTTACCTAGCAGTTCCAACAGTTCTTTAATCAAGGATATCTCAACTAAATTACTAGCCATTACTTCATGGTAAAATATACTCATATTAACTACCAGAAAGTACCTGTCTTTTGTTATGCAAGGGTTAGATCAGACCAAAAAGTATTGTCATATTTGGGTTGGAGCTAGCCAGTCCTTATTTTCCAGCGTTGACAAAGTTCAAAATCAATTATGTGGGTATGAATTATTTTCCACCTTACAAATGTTACTTCTCTTTCACTACTCTTGGTATTTTTATGGTAGATGTTCACACAAGCTACATTCCTTATTTCCATCAGTTCAGACAGCTATATCTCACACACACAAAGACTTGTTTAAAAGAACAGGGCATCTACTCAAACACAAGTATCCAACTAAAATTATAACATTTAAAAAAATAATGATGAATTAAAAACAAAAAAAATGCATTATTACCTTATAGAAATTACTATATATCTGAATGATAAGATGTGGGCTACTCCCACTTGGCTTTGACAGGTTCACCAAGATACTGTTAGCTGGCACTGGTAAACAGTCTTTTAATATTTTAACAGCATTTACATGTTTGCCACTGCATTTAGTCCAACTAGAAGCAGTACTGCAAAAATGTGCATTCCTTAAAAGGATAACTCAGCATTGATAGGCTGTGAAGCTCTTCATGGTTGAGCAGTATCAATATATATATTCATATATTAGTATGTGTGTGTCTGTCTAGCAATCTATATATATATATATATGAATACATATATAATAATATATAATAGAAAATTGTGATTTGCAATAATGAAAAAATTAGCTATAGAAATATATAAAATAATGATTAAAAAACATATATATATATATATATATATATATATATAATATGACATGTAATTTTGTATAATTTTATATATCAAGAAACAGTATTTAGAAAAATATGACAAACTTGTTTTATATGTATGTGTATATGTGGCAATGTCAACAAAACTCAGCCTGAAAAAATCCTAACGGATAAAACGTATCACAAAAAAGCCTTTCCTGTTTGTCATATATATATATATTTGATATATATATATATATATATATATATATATATATATATATATAATACCAAATTGTAATTGGTAGGTATAATTCCAAGGAGTATAATAATCCAAAGAGAGCTCAATGTAAATAACAGAGCAATATAATAGTAATAAGTAAAGACAATCCTTAACAATCCATTTCATTCATAATTTATTTCATGAATATATTTAAATATTCATCCCATCAGATGAATATATACATATATATATATATTACAATGAATCATTCATACAAAAAGTAGATTAGTAAAGTTAATGATATAAAATGATATAAATTCGCAAACAAAATTTTAAAGTTGCATTAACCTACGAAATACTCAACGAATATTATGATCCATGTTTTTAATAACTACAAGCTGTATAAGGTCTTTTTTAATCTGCAAGTACTTTCAACTGTAAATTAGTAAAAAATGCACTCTCTTAAATTAAAAAAAATTCAACTGTAGCGTTGCGACTGCACATTCCAAAAGTTTGTATCAGTTGACAATAACACATTAAAAAAAAAACATATTTTGATTCGCATTTAATTTCTTCATCTCTGATGCTACCTGGATTTTACTAAAAACAAAATAATTTCCATGCCCAAGGATGACTGTATGTACAGTTGAAAGTAATTGCTTATTTAAAAAAGACCTTATACAGCTTGTAGTTATTAAAAACAAGGATCATAACAATTATCAAGTGATTCGTAGGTTAATGCAAATTCAAAATTTTGTTTGCGAAAGGATTTCACCATTTTATATCATTAATTTAACTAATTTACTTTTTGCATGAATGATTCATTGTAATATAAATTGAACTGCACCACATATTTGATATATATATATATATATATATATAATTAATACAAGTAAAAGGTATCTCTCTTATCTGATTGATGTGACTTTTAGTATTCCAAATCCAGAATTTCTTAGACAGATGCTTTGGGAATCACTGTCCTCTCATCAGGGGATATTAGCAATTGACTGTTTATACTGTTTATATATATTTCTTTTTTATATCCACTTGTCATTGGTGAAAGTTATTTATTTTTTATAGTGTATCTGTGCATGCTCATGCACCCATCTGTGTGGATGTGCGTATATGTATAATGTCATGATTATTTGTCCTTTTATTTTGTCCTTTTCATCGCTTTTTTCCCCCACCACTTTACACTCACTCCTTAACCTTTTCTCTGTCTTCATTCTTTTTCTTCTTTTCTTTCAATTGTTGCTATTTGGTTTCTGTTTTTTCCAGACAGGCTGCCATTTTTAATTTTTGAGCATTCTAGTCTTTTCTTGAGTTAGGAAAATTGTAGTATGTATACATGATTATATATTGATACTAAATATAGTGGTATTAAAACAAAACATTTAAACCAGTTAACAATTGTTTTGAGGAGTCTAAATATGAGATTCGATAATAATTTCAATAAATTATCAAATAACTGGACCTGATGAACAATTTAATGATGAATTCAGTAGTTGGGCAATCAAATAAATCCATTGAATTTTTGCGGATTTATTATATATATATATATATATATATATATATATATATATATATATATATATAATGTTTATGCATTCTTTTTATAGATACAAATATTTAAGTAAATGCTCTGTTTATAATAAAAAGTATTAACAACATTTACCAGCCTGAATGTCTGAGAAATTTTCATAGAAAATATGCATCCTCCGATAGGAATTGAACCTGTATTCTATACACAGCTGTCATATAGCCTGATGTGCTTTTACCAATTGAGCCACAGAGGAGTGTTTCGGTTAGCAAGGTCGATTTTACTGTTTATAAACAACAATTCTGCATGATTTTCTTTCATACATTCATATCTGCTTGATGTGTGTCCAAATGTAAACAAATGATGTCACACATTATGAAATGGACAAAGTCTGACAATTATTTTAAGACATTTTTTTGTGTTTATACGTTCTTTTTATAGATACAAATATTTAAGTAAATGCTCTGTTTATAATATATATATATATATATATATATATATATATATATATGCCAAATGGAAAATGTTTCATTGAAACTAGATTTGATTTCACATTTTACCTTTCTAGGCTCTATCAGATCAAATAATGAAAGAAAGAAAAGATAAAGAATAAATATTAACAACTTTTTTTGCAAGGAAC
The DNA here is from genome assembly GCA_963932145.1 of Acanthosepion lycidas. Lineage (NCBI taxonomy): Eukaryota > Metazoa > Mollusca > Cephalopoda > Sepiida > Sepiidae > Acanthosepion > Acanthosepion lycidas. The sequence continues at coordinate 36,539,692 of OZ010610.1, read as the reverse complement.
TCATTTTCTTTCTTTCTTTAATCATGGAAAACACCAGCTTAAGAAAAAAGTACTGTGATTTATTATTTAAGTATACACACAAATATGCAGATTTCTTTGCTTTTGGATCTGATGAGGCCTAAAAAGGTGAAACACATAATGAAATCTAGTTTCAGTGAAACGTTTTCCATTTTGTCAAATTTCTTAAAACTTTGTCAGGATTCTATATCTTATTTTAAACACACACACACACACACACATAATATAAGTTTTTGTGATGAGTTTTATCTGTTAGGATTTCATTGGACTGGGTTTTATTGATGCTGCTATGTCTACACATATGCACAAATTGAGTGACACTGGATGTTTCAAAATTTTTCATGTGCATGTGTAGATGTGGCAACATTAACAAAGCCCAGTCCAATGAAATCCTAACGGATGAAACTCATCACAAAAACTTATATATATATATATATATATATATATATATATATGTATATATATATATTTGTGTGTGTATATATATATATATATATATATATATATATATATATATAGCAAAAACTTTTTTCAATTTATGATACTTTTTTACTAAATACTGTTAATATATAAAATTATACATTATATATTGTTATATCATATATATATATATATATATATATATATATATATATATATATATAATTAATACATATATAATGTGTCACCTAGCTGATAGATGTCATATTCAGCATCTCAACTACATTAAGTTAAAAATTAATGTATTTACTAATTAATGATGCTAGATTTTCGCTTTGTGTGTGTGTGTGTGGTTGTTATATGTGCGTTTATATATATATATATATATATATATATATATATATAATAAAAAGGCTTAAACACTAATATTCCATGGTCATAATTTATTCCATCAGAATCGTAAATTTACGATTCCAATGGAATAAATTATGACCATGGAATATTAGTGTTTAAGCCTTTTTATTATATCCTTACTCTATCCTGGACATTGAGTTCTACCTGGATTCTATCCTCTTGTAATTTTTTTATTCAAAAAAATATATATGTATGTGTATGCATGTATGTATATATATTTATATATTTTGCAGATGTATGTGTATATTTACCACTAATATTATCTATCTATCTATATATTTATATGGTAATATTAGTCATTTCCTTATAAGGAAACATTTGTCATTTATTTATCAAAGACTTTTTTTTTAAATCGGTATCACTCCAAGCCACTAAATTCCAAAGGATTACAGAGTGTGGAACAATTGGGAACAGAAACATTAATAATGAGCAGACAAAAAAGAGGACAGTAGATAGTGATTGATATAGCATTTAAATTTTTACATATTAAAATTGGCTGGAAAGAATAGAGCCAGAAGGAAGTTCCACAAGCAAGAAGTGCAAGAAAAGAAACTGTTAGCATAGAATTTACAGTTACATCTATCCAGCTCAACTTTAATCTGATGAGATCTTGACACCAGTCTAGTACTGCATTTAAATTCAAAAAGTCTAGATAGCATAGTGAAGAACTTATCTGAAGAATTACCATGAAAGTATTTATAAAAAACGCACAAAGAGGTAACCCTACAGCAGTGGATAAGTTGCTGAAGCTGAGCCACCATATCAGGACCAATAATATTGCTGATTCTTGTTTGGATTTTATCAAGGAGCTTAAGGTAAATAGCAGAGGCACTGACCATATGTGGCAGCAATATTCTAAACATGGATGAATGGCAGACTTTTAAACATGTAAGATAGATTCTGGAGAGAAAAATTGCCTTACAAAACACAGTGAACTGACTGAGTATTTTATTAACACTACCACCCAATGTGTGATAGTATATATATATATATACATATATATATATATATATATATATATATATATATATATATATATATATAATGCTAAGCTCTTCACTAGGAATTGAGCCTTCTAGTAGCTAGTAATGCATATATCTTGTATATAATGTGTTCAAAATTCCCTTTCTTCCAAGTGAGCACTGATGGCCTCAGGGGTGAGAGACTTTGACCAATGTCAAATCAGTAGGGTTTTGATCCCAGCTTGAAGCAATCACATGTCTTGCAACACTGATGAGCTGTGATACAGCGAAACGGTCCGTCTGTGGATGACTATATGTGTGTGTGTGTGTGTATGTGTGTGTGTGTATGTATGTGCATGAATATACAGACTTCTTTGTCTAGTATGTATGCGGAATCTATTAAAAGTTGTATTCCATTAGTTCCCCATCTTTATTTGGCTTCTGTCATATCAAAATAGAGATTTTCAAATTTTCTTTTGCAGTTATCTGCTCCCGAAGGATATGTAATTTGAGATAAACAATCCAAAAAGAGAAATAAAAAGCCAGCAAGAGTCAAAGAAAATAAAAATAAAAATCTTGTGCATGGCATTTAATGCTCACCCACCTCACCTGACAAACAAATGATTTGCTCCTTCTTGGCAATATTTATTTTCCTTCTTTAGTTATCTTATTTTATGAACTTTTCAATTTACTTCTTCCATTAATACTTATTGAAGCATCCTCTTCCCATACAGCTTCATTCCCTGTTCACCGATTATTCTGACTCCAAGACAATCCTGCAGGCCTAAACAGCGTAATCACTTACTTGGGATTACCTGACATCATGTCACAATCTTAGGAAGATAAGCCATTGATACATAAAAACTATACATTTGTTTGGTTTACTTCAAGCTCTACACACATACATGCACATATTTATATATGCATAAGAAAAGGAATAGACAAATAATATATATATATATATATATATATATATATATACATATACATATATATATATATATATACATATACATATATATATATATATACATATACATATATATATATATACATATATATATATATACATATACATATACATATATATATATATACATATACATATATATATATATACATATACATATATATATATACATATATATATATATATACATATATATATATATATACATATATATATATATATACATATATATATATATATATATATACATATATATATATATATACATATATATATACATATATATATATATATACATATACATATATATATATATATATACATATACATATATATATATATACATATACATATATATACATATACATACATATATATATATATATATATATATATATATATATATATATATATAGTCATTCACAAACAGACTGTTTTGCTCTATCACAGAATTCAGACAGAAAAGAGTAACCAATGTGACGAGTATGTGAATGGATGTTAGAATATATATATATATACATATATATATATATATATATATATATATATGTATATGCTATAGGCCAAAAGTTTGTGGCCACGCTCTGGACTGGATTTCAAAAAATTGCCTCAAAGTTGAAGGTTGCATGCCTTTTTCAAAACAATTTATTAGTTCACTTAGAGGCAAAGATTGATAAGATTCAATAGTGGCACTCTTAAGAATTTTCCTTCTAAGTAAGTTACTTTCTCTAAGTGTGACATTCTTTAGATCAAAGTTGTGGTTGAATCTATTTCTATGTATAGCTAATTCATTTGATAAATTGTTGTGTATAAGATCCCGTTCGTGTTCATAGATATGTTTTTTTTAATTTCTGAAAATTTCCCGAATATATTGTGAAGAGCAGTTCTGGTAATTTATTATATAAAGGGTGTTTCATTAAGGCAGACTATATATAAGGGTGTTTCATTAAGATGGATCAAAGTCAGTAGTAAATCAATCAGTGTTATTGCTGAAAATTTATTTATTTCTCTATTGGATCATGTTATTTAAGTCATGGCAATTATATGTGAAAAATAATATTGCCCAAGTATCCACCAAATGTGAAAGAAAAAGAAAAAAATCATTAGATGCTTAAACTTAATTCACATTTAAAATTGGTCCAAGATATTGGAAAACCTTTTATATACCTGCTTTAGAATTATTACTCCTATGGGTATTTTTGGTTCTAATAATATCCATAATAATTTTGGATGTGATTGTAATTATTTTCTTGTTGTTTAGATTGGATAAATTGTTTTGGATAGAGGATGTTACGTAGTTAGTAGGTAGTATCAGTCCTTATTTTTGCTGTTAATAATATTATCTTTTTTGTGGTTGTATGTTTTGTATGTCTTTCTCTTAGCATTGTGGAAGAAATAATAAGGATATTGGAGGTTCTTGAAAATATATTCTAGATATATTTCTTCTTTGGGCAAGTATAAGGGGCTGCAGATAGATTGGGTAAGTATTAGGGGCTGCAGATTCTTAATGCTCTTAAATAGAATCCTATAATTATTCCAGAATTGATCTTGTTACAGTGGTGGGGATAAAAATTGATAAGGTCTTTCTCAGTAGATTTTCTGTAAACCTCAAAATGAAATGATCATCACCACAACATCCTAAATAAATATGAATCGAGTGAATTAAGAAATTCGATCAATTACAATAAGAATAAGCAAATGTGTAATTTTGGGAAATTGCAAAAAGTTGAACAGAGATCCTAGAACACTCAGAAAAGAAATTTTAAAAAAAATGAACAAGATATTATGAATAATCAAGAGTGCTCTCCCTTTGTTTTGTTACTCTCCTCTTTGAGAAAGCTATTTCTGTTTACTGGAACTATAAAAGGACACTATACGTGAACCTTGTATTCTCGGTTGAATAAAGCTTTTTTAAAGCCTACACCTGCATACTTTTGTCATTACACAAGAATAAAGACTGGCTTTAGGAATATGTTGGCACAAAAAGAGAGTTGAGAAAAATTCAAAATGCTAATAAGAAATAAAAGCATATTGACAAGCAAGGAAATATTTTTAAGTTGGTGTTGTGAATACAAATAGGGAGAAAATACATAAAATATGAAGGACATTAGCTAAATACATGACATCAACCAAACTATCACCTTTAAGTAAACATCACAGAGAGTAAAATATATGAAGTAAATGAAAACTAATTTCTTAACAGCATTTTTTAGTGATGAACATACAGACTACAAATCAGGCTTATCATAGAAATAGTAAACCAGCATGAAGGGAAACCAAATATTGCAAGCTGTAAAATTATCTATTTTCTTCTCTATATAAACACATTTGCGAAAGAATTAAAAGTAAAACTCATGCACATACATACAAGGGTTGCACAAAATAATTGGAACAGTTGCACAATCCACTCCTATATTTCAAAGACCTATTATATTAGGTTGGTGCAAAAATAATGACGTAGTAATGTCGTTTTTTGACGTTAAAATATACATCAAAAAACGACATTATTACGTCATTATTTTTGAACCAACCTAATATTAAGAACTTTAACTAAAACTTCATAATTGCAATTTATATCTATCGTAAATACATTTATTTATCTAATTTACTGTCTTTAACATATTTATTTTTAGAAATTAGTAAAATTTAAGCTAAATGCGTGACCTCTCCGAGTTCAAAAAAGAGCAGATTGTTGGAGCTCACATGGCAGGAGCCTCGATCACTAAGGTTGTTGAACTGTTTGGTTTTTCAAGAGCTACAATATCAAGAACACTAATGCAATTCGAGAAAGAAGGCAAGACCTCTAGCAACTGTTGCAATTCGGGCCAGACTTGCAAACTTACTGACATGCATTGAAACGCAATGTGGCAAAAAATCATTGGACAAATGTGGCCAAAGTGACTACTGAGTTGAATAACCATCTGAATAGTTCAGTTTCTACTAAAACTGTTCACTGTGAACTCCATAAGGCTGCATATCATGGAAGAGCTGCTGTGAGGAAACCTCTTCTCTCCACTCACAACATTCAAAAGAGGTTGAAGTGGTGCAGAGATCACAATGCCTGGTCTGCAGACAAATGGAAGCAAGTCATATTCTCAAACAAGTCCAGTTTTTCTCTTTTCCCAACTTCAGGGTGAGTTTATGTGTGGAGGTGGCCCAAAGAAGTTTACAACCCTGACTGCCTTCTTCCAACAGTGAAGCATGGAGGTGGATCAGTGATAGTTTGGGCCACCATATCATGGAAATGTTTCAGTCCAATAGTTGCCCTTTATGGTAGAATCAACAGCAAAGATTACCTGAACATTTTGGGAGATCATGTTCATCGAATGGCCAAACTTTATTCTCTGATGGTGACTGCATCTTCCAAGATGATAATGTTCTAATACATACTGCTCAAGTGATTAAGAATTGGTATATAGAGCATGAAAGTGAGCTAGAACACATGAAGTGGCCTCCCCAATCTCAAGATACCAATATTATTGAACATTTGTGGTGCATTTTGGAGCAACAAGTTAAGAGCCACTATCCTCCACCGTCCTGTCGTAAAGAGCTGGAGAAGGTTTTAATGGAAGAATGACTGAAAATTACTCTGGATGAAGTCAGGAAGCTGTATGATTCCATTCCTAGACATATTAAAGCTGTCTGTGAGGCTAAAAGAGGACCAACTCCATATTAAATAAATTTTCTTTGAATTTAACAAGTGTTCCAATTATTTTGTCCAACCCCTGTATGTGATTAAATAAATAAGATAGAAAAATGGTATTATGATAAGTTTTGTTCAGAATTAAAATCTTCAGACAAGTAACTAGTTTATTAATGAAATCAATCCTATTTACAAAATGAGAAAATATAATAAACAGTGGCTACAGTTTACATAAAAAAAAATTAAAAAATTAAAAAAAATTAAAGAGCTTCAACATTTAAATCTTGAAATCTGGTTTATCTAAATTTTAAAATTCATTCTTTGATTACTTTTATTTTTATTGTTTCTAATTATCGTATATTGTATTAGCACATTTATGAAGAAAGATGTTATATGATCTTGGATGGAAATTTACCATAGAGGATTCAGAAATTAGTGCACTTTCAATACATTTTTGTCTTGATAAATTTCTTGTTTGTTTTCATCTTTCCTTGTCAATGTGAAGCAGACATTTCCCAGTTTTTTTGTGAATGAGAATGGAGACACAATGTGACCGATTGGCAGAAAACTGTGTTGAAGGTCCAACTATATGTTTACACTATACCATGAGTCAACTGATGGTTGAAAGATTTAAATTTAAATGTTGAACCTCTCTTTATCTCTGAGATGAGGTATTATGATTACTTACATTATTTACATTATTCAGACTGTTATTCTATTTTCATTGCCATATTTACAACGTTTCAGCCATTGCATGCTCCGGCCTTCTTCAGGTGATTGGAATTTCAAACTGAACCCTTTATTTCATCCACCAGGGCAGATTGTTCTAGCTCCACATGCCATACCTCTTCTAGATGTCTCTGTTATTTCCCTTTAACTTAACTCTCCAAGTATTTTGGTTCACCAGTGCTGTAGCTAGGTATTGGACTCACAACTTTTTGTGTCTAGTCACTGGATCTAACCAACTCCTTTATCCACTGGGCTATGTGTATGAATTTTTGGGATTTATAAACCTAATGTTGCAACCATTTTTTACCAATGCTCATACTGCAATTTTTGTTGTTATTCATTGCTTTTCTCTAGCACTCCTTATTACTGGTTCCTATATTGTATTCATTTCTATGCTTGGTCGGCTCAGGAGATTTTTGTGGCCTAGCATATGTGCCTATTCCTTAAGTTTTTGTATTTTCCAGTGATGTTCTCTGTCTATTATTTCAACCTCATCCGATCTTTAATGTTTTGATGCAAACTGCAGCCACTCTTTATTGTATTTTCAACTTTCAATATACTTAATGTCTATTTTCTAAATT
>OZ010610.1:36511955-36526955 GCA_963932145.1 Acanthosepion lycidas | reverse complement strand
TGCAAACAGACTATGAGAAATTTCCATCTTTGTTGCCCTCCCCTGTGACTTGCTTAGCATTAATTTATCCCTGTACTTCCTATCTTTAGACAGACAGACAGACACACATATATATATATATTTCTTTTTTCTGTTTCTTTCAGGACCTCTTCCATTTTTTTTCTATGTGCCATTCCCCCTCATAGCTTGCCATAATTTCCAGTCGTTTGTAGGTCTTAATAGTTTTGTCTTTTGGTTATCTCTCCTAAACCCAGTCATCTGTTTATACAAGCTTGTTAGGTAGGTATGCACTGTTTTTCCCCTGACCCTCTTGCTTTTAATCTACCCTGTGAGTATCAAATTTTCCAAGCCCTCTTTCTTCATTATGTGCCATAAAAATTTCAACTATCTCTTCTTGATGTTAAGTATCCTTTTTGTTTCCATTTTCTCTAACACTTTGTCATTGCTCATATTTTCAGTCCCTGGTATTCTCAGCATCCTTCTGTAGAACCATATTTCTCCTGCTTTAAATCTCGTTTTTATCTCTGACGAGATTGTCCAGTATTTACTGCTATACAGGAGGACTGATATTATGGAACAATTCATTACTCTTTTCTTTGTTTCTAAAGAAATTTTCTTCTTTCTTAATAGTTTAACTAAACTTTTGGAAGACATTTAACTATACCAATGCTCCTACAGATTTCAGTGTTGCACTTTCCATCCTCTGTTAAAACACTTCCTAGATATTTAAATTATTGTACTTACTTGATTTACTTCCATTTTGTTGGGATGTTCCTTTTGCTAACAACCATGCATTCTATCTTCTTGCAATGGACGTTTAGCCTTTTCTTCTTACTCAACTTCACTACCTACTGTAGGAGTTCTTATAGTTTCCTTTCTCTGTCTGCTATCAATATTGTGCCACCTGCATATCTTACATTATTAAGATTAATATCTGCCAATAATAAATCATTGCAAGAATTCTAATTTTCTCAAAATCCCCTCACTGTATGGGTTAAATAAATCCAGTGAGAAGATACATCCTTATCACAAACACTTTTCTATTTCTGTATATTTACTGAATCCATAAGCAGGCAGTTTGCTACCATTATAAGTCCTGGATTATTCTAATATCCTTCTCAAATATGTCAAGGTTAATAAGCAGTTCCAATAGTTCTTTGTGATGTATTTTATCAAATGCCTTTGCATAATACATAAAACATAAGTAGATATACATTTGCATTTCTATTGCACTTTCTGATATCGTTCTGAGTATAAAATATCACATTAAATGTTCCAGTGTCTTTAATGGGTATGCACTCTTCTTGTCATATTTCTAATATAATTTTGTTGCATGCGCTATTTATCAGAATTGGATGAATCTTTCTATCAGTGTCCAGACACACACGCACACACACACACACACACACACACATATATATATATATATATATATATATATATATATATATGTAAGCAAATATATGGATATAGATCCGACAGTATGAAGAAAAATATACGGAAAAACAAACAAAAATCCTTATATGCAATTATGGTGTTTTAATGTTAATATAATGTCAACGTCGGATAATGTTAATTATATTTTATGAATATGTCCTGAAGATGGTTTATTAAACCGAACCGTCCAATGTGACATTATATTAACATTAAAACAGCATAATTGCATATAAGGATTTTTGTTTGTTTTTTCCGTATATTTTTCTTTATATATATATATATATATATATATATATATATATATTCCCCTGTCTGTTCATATCTATCTATTCTCCTCTCTGTTCATATCTATCTATCTATCTATCTATCTCTTCCCTTGTCTGTTCATATTTCTCTGTCTTTCTCTCTCTCTCTTTATATATATATGTATGTGCGTGTGTGTTTGTGTGTATATATATATATATATATATATATATATATATATATATATATATATATAGTTTATGAAAAGCTAGGTAATCCATATGGGTAAACCCAAGGAGGATAAAATCCAGAGAGCTTAATGTAAATCCAGAGCAAATAATTTTAATAAAAACAGACCACTTTAAGGTTCCATGCAATAAATTATTTCACCACAGCCATTTTAAAGGACTGCGGATCATCAGACTTTACTTCCAAAGTTTGAAACAAAAAATGAAAAGAAATTTACACATTTTTGACGGGCCGTATTAAGCATATGTAAATTAACGAAGTGAAGAAGTGAGGTGGGAGAGAGAAGACATGAGTGAGTATATATATATATATTATATATATATATATATATATATAATCACCTGTCTCTTTGTATCTATCTCTCTATTCCCCTGTCTCTTCATATCTATCTATCTATCCCCCCAATCTATATATATGAATCTGTTCATATATATATATATATATATATATATATATATATATATATATAAGCACCTGTCTCCTTGTATCTATCTCTCTATTTCCGTCTCTTCGTATCTATCTCTCTGTTCCCATGTCTTTTCATATCTGTCTATCTATCTCCCAATCTATATATATGAATCTGTTCATATATATATATATATATATATATATATATATATATATTATTATTATTCTCCCATCAGTTGTTATCTATCTATCTGTCTGTTTCTCTCTCTCTCTCTCTCTCTATATATATATATATATATATATATATATATATATATATTATTATTATTATTATTTTTATTATTATTATTCTCCTATAAGTTGTTATCTATCTATCCATTCCCTTGTCTCTTCATATCTATCTATCTATCTATTCCCCTGTCTCTTCATATCCCTCTATATATTCTCCTGTCTCTTCATATATTCTGGTTTTTACATCTATCTATATATTGCCCTGTCTTTTCATATCTATCCATCTATCTGTTATGAATTTAAAATGATTCAAGAACAGCATGAAGACGGCAAAAACCTTGAGAAAGTCTTTATTCAACAAAAGAAATACTATCATCTGTGTCTCTCCATGTCAATCTCCTCCCCAGGACCCAGTAGAATATATAAAAGAAAAGGTATGTTCCTTTGCATACAAGAAATTTACACACAAAGAAAGAGTTAATTTCATAACACTCTATCCTCCTGCAGGAAGGAGAAGAATGTTTTGTTCACATAACAAAATCCTCATACTTTGTTGGTGCTTGTTCATGTTCTTGAAGGAATTTTGGGAGTACCCTGAAATTGATTAGAGGCTAGTATAAATCATTAGAAACTGACCCCGAATTATCATGCTGGGACACTTTTGAGGTCAGCATATCAGGACCGCCCGGGTCTTCAAAATCATGTTAGATATTTATGATACTTATTTTCCCTTTCAATTCAGTGAATGTATAAGGTGCCAGGTCTTGAAGAGATACTGTGTACTCTCATCCATCAGGGTACTTTATATTTGTGTATGTAAGATTTACGTCAAGCAATTCCCCCTGATTGACAAGATTATCATTTTTACTTGACTCGACAAGGTTTCTCAGAAGTAGAGGTCCAGGGATAAGCTTTGATGGTAAAGATGAGCCAACCAAAGGATTCCAGGGAAAATTCTACCTGATTGACAAGATTATCATTTTTACTTGACTGGACAAGGTTTCTCAGAAGTACAGGTCTGGACAAGCCTTGATGGTAAAAATGAGCCAGCTGAAGGGTGCCAAGGAAAATTGAAGAACCTTTCATGTGGTGTAGTATTGGTAGATGCCAATAGTAGGGACCAAAGTGAATGGAGAGCATTTGGTAGAACTAGTTCCCAAAGTTTTAGGCCATTTTGTATGTTCTTAACGCCAGGTGAATATTTCTCTAAATAAGTCCATTGTACCATTTAACTTGTGAATTACCTATTGGGTGGTATGGAGTAGACATGCTTGTAGCTATTCCTTTCTGAGTTAGGTAGGAGTTTAATTCTTGGCCAATAAAGGATGCACCTCTACCAGAGAGAACCTACAAAGGCTGAATATTTGGCCAAGCCATTTTATCATCATTGCTGAACTGGCATCCAGACATGAAATGGGAATATTGATCTATAGCCATTAACAAATACTTATTACAAATATTAGACGGTAAGGGCCCTTTAAAATTTATGCTTAACCATTTCATGGAACCTAATGCTCTTATTAAGTTCCCCAGTGTAGAAGGTCTGAAAAACCTTGGCTTCAGTTTGGAACAAATTTGACACAGAGAGGAAACTTTCTTCACATCTTCTGTTGATTATGGAAGGTTTTTGCATTTAACAAAGTGTAACATCCATGTGACTCCTGGGTGATATAAACTACTATGAAGTTCATTTAGAGATGAGCTTGTTAAGACTGCACAGTGAGTGCATGTTAGGCCATCCAGGACAAAATTGTCCTGGTCTATATTCAATTGAATAACTAAATTCAGCCATCTCTACTCTGAATTTTACAGTTCTTAACCTTTCTCCACTTTCTATTGTCATACACGAATACAACGGAATGTTGATCAGTTATTAAAGCGATTGCACTGAGTGTAAGTGTTGCCACTTTCTAATACCTTTAATAATAGCTGTAGCTTCTTTTTCCACTGAAGGGTCGTTTAATTCATTCTTATTTAGGCTGTGTGACATGAAGGCAATAGGGCGGCCATTTAGATTAAGAGTTGCAGACAAAGCGACATCAGAGGTATCACATTCTACCTAAAAATGAATATTTTCGTCAACAGAGCTAAGCATTGCAAAACACTATTCTTCTTTGAGTTCATTAAAAGTTACTAAAGCTTCTTTACTTATTGGAAAAGATTTAGAACTGATCAATAGACGGATCTTATTAGAAAACGAAAGAATCTATTTGGAATAATATGAAAATATACCCAGGGTCCACCTCAGTGAGACAATATCTGATAGTGGGTAGCAACATCTGGAGTGGGCACAGGTGGTCAGGATCTGGCCAAATAGTATTATAGCTTATATCATACCCGAGTATTTTATTAAATTCAGAAGATATTACAGATTTTGATTAATTTAATGTAAGACTGCAGTTTGTGCTGCTTGTTGTAATCTCTAATAATTCTGATCTTGTTGTTTTCAATCATAACCACAAATGATGATGTTGTCTACATTAGGATATGTATCTCTAAGGTTCTCTTTTTTAACAAATTCGTCCATTGCCCTTTGAAACATAGAGACCCCATTGGTTACACCAAAGAGCAACCTACAAAATTGGTATAGCTTCCCATTGGCCTCAAAGGCAGTAAACTTTTTATCTGCCTCAATTATTGGGATCTGATGGTAGGTGCTCTTCAAGTCAAAAATACTTTGTACATTGCCAGACTGTTTATCATATCATCAATCTAAGGCATAGGGTAGACATGTGTATATAGATTAATCATTTGGGAATAATCTACACAGAGCCTTTTATTGTGCTTATCGGCAAGGTCATTCGCAACAATCAACTGGGGCCTCCATGGTGAGTAGAAGGTTTCAATGATGTTATCTGAGAGTAACTGGGAAACTTTTTTCTCAATGAGCACCTGATCCTCTCTACTAAAATGCAAGGATTTGGTAACAACAGGGTGGACATTCACAGATATACTGAAAAATAGTGAGTCATCTTTGTTCCCACCATAACTGAAGATTATGTTTTTGTGTAACCTCTTGAAACTCATATCCAAGAATTCCCACCACACATAGGTTATCCAAAACCCCACATTTCACTCTTCCATATTTCCTGCTATCTACTTCTATATCAGTAAGGCAAACTCTAGTATAGTTGGCTTCCATGGTTTCAAGGGCCATAGACATTTTTCCTGCAGGGGTGGAGTTTCAGACTTAATATGTTGAATGCGTTTTCACCAATAGTTTTCTGAAGAGTCTATAAGAGCTGTAAATTGTCTGCCTTTTATGTTGATTGTTGTAGTTGCATGAGAGATTTTTTGGGGGTGGGGGATATCTGGGATTACACACAAACTTAGTTTAGAATTAACTACCATGGCCGTCATTCCAGATGACTTAATCTTAGATTGCCAAACCTTTGAAAGGTGTCTGGTTTTTCCATAGTTAAAACATGTAATGCTACAAGCAGGACAGACTTTCCTTTATGAGCTGCATTAGCACAAAATTGGAACTTTTTTCTGGTAAGACACTTTAGGCAGGGCTATTGTGGAGCAGCTACTACACCTGGGTCCAATGACGTGTTTGTAGGGAAGTAAAGTTGCAAATTTCTTTAAGCGAGATCACATGCACATGCTTCATTGAAGGCCAACGATAAATCCAAGGTTGAATTTTCTAGCAACTGCTGCATAATATCCATTGTTCCACTGTGACTTTTTTATAGTTGCAATATTTACTAAGATTTCAGAGCTCCTGAAGAAAATTTTCAAGGGACTCCTCTGGCTTCTGTCTTTTGGTCAGAAACTGATGCTTAGCAGAGATCTCATTAGGTGGCATGATATATAGCTGGTCCAATGTTTTGACAGTTTCCTCATAATTTGTACAATCTTTGATGTACTCATACACTCCAGATGAAACACAATTTATCAGAGATTGGAACTTGTCCAGCACTTCCTCCCCACATTCCAGAATAAAATTTTCAAATGTTCTTTTCGAATGCTTGCAGTCCTTAAAAGCATTAGGGGCATTATGATCTAATTCCAGTCGATATGTTTTGAGTATTTGGGACAGGTTAAATTTGACCTTCTTTTGTTGAATAAATTATTATGGATTTAAAACAATGCAAAGAAAGCAGGAAGACGAGATGCAATAGCCTTAAGAAAGGCTTTATTTAACAAAAGAAACAATGGCTAATAATGGCTAAGAGTATAGCTGAAAGCGCTTGGAATTACAGAACATTTGGAGACTTTCTACACACTCTGTGTCCCAAAAAGAAAATACTTGTTCAAACACAAGAGAAATTAAATAAAAAGCTTAACTGTAGTACTTTGTCTGTTGTTTTTAATGAAACATGCATATATATATATATATATATATATATATATATATATATATATATATATATATATGCCAAAATTTTTTGGGTCACCCTCTGGATTTCAAAGAGTTGTTTGCTTTTTTAAAAACTAATTTACTATCTCAATTCAACCCAAAGGAACTTTCCTTCTCTGAAGTTTTTTTATGATATATTCAATAATAATAATAATAATAATAATAATAATAATAATAATAATAATAATCCATCATCACTACTACTACTACTAATAATAATAATAACTGTAATAATAATAATAATCACCCTCCATCTTCATCTATTACTACTACTACTAATAATAATAATTCTAATAATAATAATAATAATAATAATAATCCTCCATCTTCATCTATTACTATGACTACTACTACTACTAATAATAATAATAACCCTCCATCTTTATCTATTACTACTACTAATAATACTAATAACATTCAGTAATAAATGAAGCCAACAAATTCAAAAGGGAATTTGAATTCGGTGAAGAATTGCAAATAAGCCGTAATACACTTACTGCAGCGGAAATGAACCTAAAAAAGAAAGCAATAGCAAATGCAATGTACCAAATGCAGAATCGATGACAAGATAAGCCTCTTCATGGTCAATACTCTGTCCATACCAAAGAAGCTGATGTAGACAAACTCTTTACCCATCAGTGTTATGTAGTGCAAGGTTAAAAGCTGAAACCAAAAGTTTTATTTTTGTTGTACATGACCAATGCTTACTAACTAGAAATTACCAAGCACACTTATTGAAAAACTGTGTTAACCCAAAATACAGATTCTATGACAAATATTCAGAAACAACTGACCATTCTGTATCAAGTTACACGGTATTAGCACCCACTGAATATAAAACTACTACTACTACTAATAATAATTGTAATAATAATAATAATAATCCTCCATCTTCATCTATTCCTACTACTACTACTACTAATAATAACATTCAATAATAAAAGAAGCCAACAAATTTAAAAGGGAATTTGAATTTGGTGAAGAATTGCAAATAAACAATAATGCACCTACTAAAGCAGTAAAGAACCTAAAAAAGAAAGCAAAAGCAAATGCAACGTACCAAATGCAGAATCGATGGCAAGATAAGCTTCTTCATGGCCAGTACTCTGCCTGTACAAAACAAGCTGATGTAGACAAACCTGTACCCATCAGTGGTATGTAGTGCAAAGTTAAAAGCTGAAATCAAAAGTTTTATTTTTACTGTACATGACCAATGTTTGGTAACTAAAGATTACCAAGCACACATGCTGAAAATTATGTAAGCCCAAAATATGCAGAAACGATTGACTATCTTGTATCAGGTTACATGTTATTGGCACCCACTGAATATAAAAACCTGGCATGATAGAGTAAGGCCAATATCTGCATTGGAAAATATGTAACTTCTACAGGAAGGAAACTGCAAGAAATTGGTAGGAACATCACCCAGACCCAGTTGCAAAGATTGAACCTGTAACAATTTTATGAGACTTTACAATATACGCAGACAGAAAAATCAAAGTTAATCCCCCAAGCATCATAATCAGAGACCACAAAAACAGAATTATACCTTCTTATTGACATGGCTATCCCTGCAGATTCTAATGTATCTTTGAAGATCTTCAAATAAAACTATCAAAATACAAGGACCTTGAAACCCAAATCTCAAAAATGTGGCACATGAGGACACCAACAATTCCAGTTTTAGTTGAAGCCTCATTTTGATTGGAAAAGGTTCCAATAGACTCATTGAAGAGATCCCTGATAGCCCAACCCTTAAAGAAATACAAAAAATTGTACTCACAAGTACAGCTTACATCTTATGAAGGGCTTTATCAATGTAAAATGTGTGTGATCTTAATTTTGAGGGGAGGGGGCTAAATGTTCGATGGAAAATGTCATGAAGCCTTGCTGACCTTAGGTCTCTGGTTGAGACCAGGAAAGAAATGAGTATACACCAGAAATCAAAGGAAATATAATAATAATAATAATCATAATAATAAAATTAAAAAAATAATTTTATTTAAAATTTTGGCCTTTTTTCCTGACTAATCTCCCTTGCTGGTTAATCATAATATTAGGACTAGCAGTGTTTAAATTTTAGATGAACACCTCTCTAAAAAATTGGATTCCATTCACTAATAGGTGAAATAGTTTCGGCTTTCTAACTTAGAAGTTAATTTAACTAAAGTACATATGACACTTAGTAATTATTAAATCCAGATGAAATTAATTATTAAGTGACCAATTATCAGAATTTATTTTTGAATCACTTTTTGGTCGGGGTTGACATATTACCAGAACTCCCTTGTGCATGTGTGTGTGTGAAATATACAAATATGGATAAATAGATAGATAGATTAGATAGATAAGGACTTAGGTAGATAGACAGATAAGGACTTAGGTAGACAGACAGATAAGGACTTAGGTAGACAGATAGATAAGGACAGGTTGACAGATGAATAAGGACTTAGACAGGGATAAGGAAAGATAGATAAGGTCTTAGGTAGACAGACAGATAGACAGATAAGGACTGAGACAGATAAGGACTTAGGTAGATAAGGACAGGTTGACGGATAGATAACGACTTCGGTTGACGGATGGATAAGGACTTAGATGGTTAAGGAGTTAGACAAATAGATAGATAAGGACTTACCTATAAGCAAACTGAAATAGATATGAACAGCTAGAAATAGATATGAACAGACATTGAATTAATGAAGGAAAGAAAGAAACAAATGAAAAGAAACAAATGGAGAGAAAGAAATGATAGAAAGAAAGAAAGAAAGAAAGAGATGGAAAGAAAGAAATGATAGAAAGAAAGAAAAGAAAGAAAGAAATGATAGAAAGAAAGAAATGAAAAGAAAAATGAAAAGAAAGAAAGAAATGAAAAGAAAGAAATGATAGAAAGAAAGAAAGAAATGAAAAGAAAGAAATGATAGAAAGAAAGAAAGAAATGGAAAGAAAGAAAAAAAGATAGAAAGAAAGAAATGATAGAAAGAAAGAAATGGAAAGAAAGAAAGAAAGAAATGGAAAGAAAGAAAGAAAGAAATGGAAAGAAAGAAACAAAGAAAGAAATGGAAAGAAAGAAAGAAAGAAATGGAAAGAAAGAAATGAAAAGAAAGAAAGAAATGGAAAGAAAGAAATGATAGAAAAAATGGACAGAAATAAATGATAGAAAGAAATGATAGAAAGAAAGAAATGAAAAGACAGAAATGGAAAGAAAGAAAGAAATGAAAAGAAATGGAAAGAAAGAAAGAAAGAAATGAAAAGAAAGAAATGATAGAAAGAAAGAAAGTAAGAAAGAAACAAATAATAGAAAGAAATGATAGAAAGAAAGAAAGAAATGGAAAGAAAGAAAAAAAGAAAGAAATGGAAAGAAAGAAAGAAATGAAAAGAAAGAAATGGAAAGAAAGAAAGAAACTCAGATAATTAACATGCTCAATATGACAGAAAGATAAGTTTCCCTTGTAAGCCACAAATAAATAATTACACACCAAACAAGTTTCTGTCAAGAGTGCTTTTGTTTTAAAATGGATAAGTAATTCTTGATGAAATTACTGGCACCAAGCAAGAAGAGGTAACCTCCTCTTCACAGGTTTGAATTTGCACATACAGGAAAACAATCAAAAAATCCTTGTTGATTTACATAAGTGATCCTCTATACTTTACTGGCTTTGGGAACGTTTTATCATTGAATTATGAATTATGGAAAAAATAATACAATACCTTTTATTCAGCCAATCCTGAAAGTTCACAGTTGGGTGTGATACAAAAAAAAAATCTTCCCATGACTAACTTGTCATTAACGTCTTTCTCAGGAGTTCATTTAGAGAATTTGCTTACCTGGTCTTGTCATTGGAGAAAGTTTGATTTTAATCTGGAAAATTTTGGTAAGTTATATTTTTATTGAATTGATTTTTATTTATTATGTATATATAAAAGTCTCCAGTGGTAATTTTTGTAAGTTAGAGGCTGAGTGCACCATTGAAAACTGGTTTTATTTCAATTTATTTTTAATTTTTATTTACCATATTCTTTTTCTATTTCCTATAATTTTATAGTTATAGGCTGCTAAAAACGGAAAAAATTATCTTGCAGTTTTCTAGTGTGTTTTGCCACCCATAGAAGTTAAACCGTTAGCAATAGAATAAAAAAATAACATTGATCATAATCATCTGATGACTTACCTTGTGAAAAATGTTGAAATATTTGTTTTACAAAAATTACATGAGACCTAGTTGAAAAAAAATTGCAAAAAACAAAAAACAAATTTTAGGCCTTTTTTTGAAAGTTTGGTAAGTAGCATAGACAGCTGAATTCAGGATTTATAATTTGCTCAATTATAGATCTATCCTTTATCTTTCACTCATAAAACTATTAAAAAAAACCTTCTTTGATGCTACCTTGGTAAATATGCCCTCAGCATTGAAAGATACAAAAAAAGATTTGCTTTAAAATTCAAACATATTTTGTGCTTTCAATTCAGTAAATTTTATATATACTTATATTTAGAATATTGATGGTTTATTTTAGTATGTTGTATCCATCTATGAGAAACTAAAGCTCCTAAAATTTTAGCACATGGTAGGCAGATATGAGAAACTAAAAAGCCTAAAATTTTAAGTTCCTTAAGTTTCAGTAGTCATGGCTTCTTGAATTTTGGTGTAAATTTTTGCTGATTTCAAAATAGCATAATTTACGGAATTTGGCACTTCATAACTTTGCATTCTAAGAAGACACCAATTCATATTTGGTAGCCCTATAGTTTAATATATGGAAAACACAAAAACTATAAAACACTTCAGTTGTTATTTCATTTCTCTTTTCTATAGTGTTATAGTTATGAGCTCTTACAAATGGGGCAAATTGCTACTTTGCGGTTTTTTGGTGTGGGTCTTGTCACCTACAAGCTAAACCATTAGCAATAAAATAAAAAACAACATTGATTATAATCATCTGATGACTTACCTTGTGAAAAACATTGAAATATTTCTTTTACAAGTATTACATGATTTCTAATTAACAAAAATTGACAACCCTTCTTCAATAAAAATCAAATTTTAGGCTTTCTTTTGAAAGCTTAACAATTAGCATAGACAGTTGAATTCAGGATATATAATTTGCTCAATTTTAGATCCATCCCTTATCTTTCATGAAAATTTAAAAAAAATGCTTATTTGATGCTAACTTTTTAAATACACCATTGAAAATGATAGACCCAGAGAAAGATTTTGCTTTAAAATTCAAACATATTTTGAACTTTAGAATCTATTGTGCTTATTTGATGCTAACTTTATAAATACACCATTGAAAATGATAGACCCAGAGAAAGATTTTGCTTTAAAATTCAAACATGTTTTGAATTTTAGAATCTATTGTGCTTATTTGATGCTAACTTTATAAATACACCATTGAAAATGATAGACCCAGAGAAAGATTTTGCTTTAAAATTCAAACATATTTTGAATTTTAGAATCTATTGTGCTTATTTGATGCTAACTTTGTAAATACGCCATTGAAAATGATAGCCCCGGAGAAAGATTTTCCTTTAAAATTCAAACATATTTTGAACTTTAGAATCTATTGTGCTTATTTGATGCTAACTTTATAAATACACCATTGAAAATGATAGACCCAGAGAAAGATTTTGCTTTAAAATTCAAACATGTTTTGAACTTTAGAATCTATTGTGCTTATTTGATGCTAACTTTATAAATACACCATTGAAAATGATAGACCCAGAGAAAGATTTTGCTTTAAAATTCAAACATATTTTGAACTTTAGAATCTATTGTGCTTATTTGATGCTAACTTTGTAAATACACCATTGAAAATGATAGACCCAGAGAAAGATTTTGCTTTAAAATTCAAACATATTTTGAACTTTAGAATCTATTGTGCTTATTTGATGCTAACTTTATAAATACACCATTGAAAATGATAGACCCAGAGAAAGATTTTGCTTTAAAATTCAAACATATTTTGAACTTTAGAATCTATTGTGCTTATTTGATGCTAACTTTATAAATACACCATTGAAAATGATAGACCCAGAGAAAGATTTTGCTTTAAAATTCAAACATATTTTGAACTTTAGAATCTATTGTACAGTTAATTTAATGTTATTACTTTTATAATAAATGACTCTCAACCAGGATTTTATTGTTTGCCGGAGTGTGGGACGGAACCTGAATGGATTCAACCATCCAGGCTCCATCTCACACTCCAATACAAAAATTAGAGTATGTTCTTCTCCATGCTCAATTTTATAAAAAAAAAAAAATGTCAATCCATCTCTTACACCTTAAATAGTATTTTTTCACTTTATGTATGAAACATTCTCAGTATGCTAAAGACTTTCATACTTTTTAATATTAGTGAGATATTTCAAGTTCCCATGTTTTTGCTCAACTGAAATTCTTATTTTTGTGTATTGTTTTCAATAGTAGATATCATAATTGAAAATTTTATTTACAAAATTGATCTGCTTCCTATCCAGCTTCATCTCAATAAAAAAAAAAAGAAATTCATGTTTCAGACAAAATGAAGGCTGTCAAAATTCATCTTATAGTAAATTTGATATATTCTCATTTTTCTTGATGATAATTGGGTAAAAACATTGAAAGTAGATCCAAGTCTTCAAGTTCTCACTAAAACCAGAATTCTTTAAAAGAAGCAGGAAAAATTAATATAAAAATTAACAAAGTTCTCTTTGTTGATCACATTCAGTACTACTTGTTTAAGAGAAAAACTACTGCTTCAATACACATACACATACATACATATACATATATTAAAATTTTTTTTTCTTTACATATTGACAGTACAGTTAAATTCCCAGATCAATTCTATGGACAAGACAAATTGGTATCAGATGACAACTGGAAAAAAATCTTAGCTTTTTGCCCACATGTTTCATCGTCCAACTTTTCAAGGCAAAAATATAATCAAAATGTTTTTGTTGTTATAGTTACACTGCAAAGTTTCTCTTTTTTAAATTTGGATTTAAATTAAATTAATATATGTATTTATATATATATATATATATGTATCTATTAATATATATATATATATATATATATATATCTATTAATATATATATATATATATCTATATATATATATCTATTAATATATATATATATATCTATATATATATATATCTATTAATATATATATATATATATATCTATTAATATATATATATATATATCTATATATATATATCTATTAATATATATATATATATATCTATATATATATATCTATTAATATATATATATATATATATCTATTAATATATATATATATATATCTATATATATATATCTATTAATATATATATATATATCTATATATATATATATCTATTAATATACATATATATATATCTATATATATATATATATCTATTAATATACATATATATATATCTATATATATATATCTATTAATATACATATATATATATATCTATTAAGATATATATATATATATATATATATATCTATATATATATATATATATATATCTATTAATATATATATATATATATATCTATTAATATATATATATATATATATATCTATTAATATATATATATATATATATCTATTAATATATATATATATATATATATATATATATATATCTATTAATATATCTATATATATATCTATTAATATATATATATATATATCTATATATATATCTATTAATATATATATATATATCTATATATATATATATCTATATATATATATATATATCTATTAATATATATATATATATATATCTATATATATATCTATTAATATATATATATATATTAATATATATATATATATATATATATATATATATATATTAATATATATATATATATATATATATATATCTATTAATATATATATATATCTATTAATATATATATATATATATATATATACACGCACACACACACACATGAGAGAATATAATATAATATATACATTTGTACAAATTAGAACAATGTTAGACAAATGGCAAAGTGGAAACATTTTGTGTAATGTGTTTTGTCCTCTAGAAAGACTTTAGACTAAATTAATA
>OZ010610.1:36496955-36506955 GCA_963932145.1 Acanthosepion lycidas | reverse complement strand
TTAGTACAGGGAGACAACTCTGTCAAGACTGGAAAGTGAAGACTGGTCAGCTCTTGTCTTCACTCTCCAGTCTTGAGAGAGTCTAAAATTGCCTCTGTATCCTTGTGGGTGATGTTCTTTTTTTTTTATTTTGTAGGTTTTACTCCAAGGTTTGCATTTTGTTTTTTGGAGTGATTTGTAACACATTATTTATCATCTCTCACTTGCATCTCTATCTTTGGGCAGAGTGCTCTCAGGGGCAACTCCATCAAAGGACAGAGTCACAATGGAGTAAAATTATACTGAGGTGCCCAGCTCTGGGGAACAGCTGCCCAAGGCCGCACCTTCTCATTGCACCAGAGAGAGGGGTTGGTGCTCACACTGAGGCCAACACAGCTGATGGTTGTGGGGACTGCAGGCAACTTTTGTTCCTAGCCCAGGTGTACACGCTTGGGTCACCACCTTAAAAACTGACCTTGTGTCACAACTCGTCTTAGTGAGAAGACAGTAAATACCTAGTATAAGTCTTTGTTTAAGATCTTGCACAGACAATACAAAATAAAAGTGTCTGGAAAGTGATGTGATGGAATAACCTGCCACTCCCATGAGTGACTGCACTATAGGTGGTAACTACCGATAAGTATCCATGAGGACAGCAGACGGCAGAGTTGAGCTGGGATCTGCAAGACTAGTGGCCTTCCAATAGCAGCACACACACAACTGTACTGACTTGTAACAACCATGTGCATAACTATTACTTCCTTGCTTGGTGTACTATTTTCTACAATAAACCTGTTACTATTTATCCACCATGTTTGTCCATTCCATATTCCTATTAGCACGGAATATAACAGAAAGCATCAGTATTTTTCTCATCTGTGCTCATAAGTCCCTAGAGCTCAGAGTTATACAGAAACATACTTGTGTAGTGAATGTCTTGATTTTGAATTAATGACAAATGATGTTTTTTTTTAAAAATCATTTCCCCCCAAGCAAGGCAATAACACCACTAAGATGTAAGGGGGGTATTGCTGCGTGTTAGAGAATATTAGAAAAAAGGAGAGAGAACAATAAAAGTACATGAATTAAAACAGATAATGATTGGCATTCCATTTAAATTTTGAAGAACTGGAAAGGAAGAAGCTGGTAAAGAGATCCACACTGAAGAAGTGTGAAAAAAGGAAACTTAGCATAGAATTTATGATTACATCAACTTCAACTGTAAGGTGATACCTTGCTGCCAATCTAGTACTGCTTGATTTGAAAATGTACTCTATTATATTGACTGTAACAGTTTTTTTATATTTCTTGCTATCTTAAGAAGGCTGCCATGTTTCTTTAAGTAGCTAAAGAATCACAAGTGTAGGAACAATGTCTGATGGCATGTAAAGCCCACAAGTATATAAGACACCCAATTTAAGCAAAGAATATTAAGAAAAGTTTTAGTATATTTACAGGTAATAATTTGCTTTCTCCGTTCTGATTTTATTTTTGTTGTCAGTAGTGACATCAAAACTCTTGCTGCCATTCTTACTGTGTGAGTTATCCGACTTGGCTTCATCAAAACATCTGATAGGAGGCGCTGTGTAAGCCTATAAAAAGGCAATGATATTCACTCTCTTCTTTTCAACTCTTGCTTCCAGATGTAGTCAATGTTGATAAAGAATATTGCTGACTAGGCACATTTGCTTCCTTGGTCCTCTGTTGACTTTTGAACTCTTTCACACAAACACATTCTCATGTCTTTTTCCTTTTGTTACAATTGTCCACACCTGTAATTCCTTTTGTTAATAACATGTATTGTCATTTATTTTTTTATGTACTGTTGTGTTTACTCTTTTTTTTTTAACCAGACTCACATTGAGTCCCACCAATATTGTTTACAGGATAAATGTTCCAGGAGACCATAAATGTTTACTATACAATGTACACACACTCATATTCAAATTTCTATCCAAACATACTAGTATCACACAACTGTGTACATATGGTTACCACCTTTAGTTTGTATTCAATAGTATAAAATCACTTACCTTGTATTGCTATCTTGAATTGGGTACTAAACAAGAGCATTCATATCAGAACATCTAACTTTAATTGTTGTAATGATTCCACTTTTAATTAAAGTACATTTAATAATAATAGTAATAACAAAGTTAAATTAAATATTAGAAAGTACCTAGGATTTGTTTTCTTCTGCTTAATACCAATATTTGTTAAGCTTCTCAGATCTCACTTTCCAGTCTTGATAAGAGTTCAAAAACATCTGTGAGTCCTTGTTGGAGAAGAATTATTTTCCCCACTCCAACCTCTCTCACACAGGCAGGATGTGGTGAGGCTCTCACTGCTCTGTCACTACTACCATGTAACTTCCAGATTGAAGTTGCCAGACTGTGAAACATTCAGGTCACCATGGTGTGCACCACATTTATATATCATACAAATTAAACTAAGCAAAAATATTATTAAAGTATTAAAAATTTTTGCAGATTTTTATGTAATTATGGTGTTTTTTGGTCAAGATCCATTAATTTCTTTCTTTTTTTTTTTTTAGCAATGGCAGCATTTATTTTAATACCTAGAGTTTAAATTTGAACAAAATAATCTTTGTTTATATTTCTGAGATGATTTCGCTCACTGGGGTAGAATGTTCTAGTTCCACGTGTCATGTTTAATGGATGTCAGTTGTCAGTTATCTCCTGTTAAGGCAGTGGAGAACTTGGAGAGGGGAATTAACAGGAGATAACTGACAGCTGATATCCATTAAACATGGCATGTGGAACTAAAACAGTCTACCCCAGTGAGCGAAATAAAGGGTTCAGTTCAACATTCAAACCACCTGAAGAAGGTCGAAGCGTACAATGAGCGAAACATTGTAATAAATATGGCAACAAAGATGAGGACAATAGTCCAAATAATGTAAATAGTGAAAATAATCTTTATATAAAAAGTAGGTACCACCAAAGATTCGCAAAAAAATGAGCATACCATGATAAAGAAATGTCCCAAACTTAAAACTTAATTTTATCATCAAAATCTAAATGTTATTAAGACAAGAACCAAAGGATTTTTTATTATTAAATCATATTTTTGATCCTTTTTAGAACGTCAGAAGGCTAAAAATCTTGGGATTGTTTTTGTATCAGTGGGCGGCGAGCAAAGATTAGTAAAGGAAATTTTGTCTTTTTTTGCACTGAAAAACACATTGATTTGGAAATTCTTGCAAAATTCAAATAGTTATCAGATTCTAGTGAAAATTTCAGGACTTATTTTAGAAATGTTTCTTTTTTAGAAAATCTGGGAAGAAATATTTTTTTTTACATGTTACCTCACACTTATTTAATTTTATGGAATTTTGAGGAATTAATTTTTCCACTGCTTAATGTTTATTAGTTAAAAGCAGAACTCATTGGAGAATTCAAATAATTTTTTTTGTAAAATAGGACATCCAGTTACCAAATATCTGCTTTGAATCATAAAACAAAAAATAAAATAAAACTAGGCACTTCCACAGATTCACAATACCTAAGGTTTAAAATTAATTTTTAAAAATGAAAATCTTCATTGAAGTTTCAAGCTAACAGATTAAATTTAATATTTCCAATAGGCAAAATAGTTTGCCGTAGGTACCTCCACTAATTTGCCAAATATTTAGCATACTATACTAAAAATGCCCCAAATTTATTAAAAACAAAATTTAATCATCAAAATCTTTGTTTTTATTAAGACAAAAGAATGCAGGATTTTTTGATTATTAGATTATATTTTATTTTATCTTTTTTAGATCATTTGAAATTTCGTTAAAATTTTAGTGTCTTTTTTGCAGTGGAAAACACATAGATTTGGAAATTCTTGCAAAAATCAAATAATTGTTGGATTTATTTGAAATTTAGAGGATATTCATAAATGAATGAAATTATTTTACAAATGTTTTTTAGAAAATCTTGGAAAAAGTTTTTTTTTTACATCAGTTACCTTTCCTTCACTCATTTAATTATATGAAATTTCAAGAAATTAAATTTTGTAGAGTCTAATGTTCATATTAGCTAAAAGTAGAACTCCTTGGAGAATTTAAATTATCAATTTTCTTTTGTAAAACAGGACCATCAGTTACCAAAAATCTGCTCTGTATTGTAAAATAAAAATGCAGTAGAGTTAATTAGAAAAACTTTTAATTGCTTATGTGAATAAAATATATTCTGGATACTATTGGTTTATAAAAATAATTTTTCAGTGAATAAAGAATTGTTTTTATTTTTTTTCATTTTAATTAGAATAATTAATAAAGTTTTAAATCTTTTAAAATTCTGTATTAATTTGCCTCTGGTAGGAGATATTGTTATTAAGTAAAAACTATATTTACTAATCATAAACACTTTCTAAATTTAGCATCACCTTCCCACCCAGTGCCTTGAAATTAATTCTGAATTTTTTTCATGTGTACAATCATGACTATTTTTGTACATAAAGTTACAATAAGATTTGTATTTTATATGAATACTATCATATAGAAATTGAGGTGTAGAGTGAGAGGCCCCATATTATAGATTAGGCAGAGGTAGATGAGACCCTTGTGATGGCCTTACAGGCCACTTTTATGCCAGTTATCATTGGAGCATTAGGGCCTATACTTTTTTATGCCAGTTATCATTGGAGCATTAGGGCCTATACTTTTTATGCCAGTTATCATTGGAGCATTAGGGCCTATACTTTTTTCTTCTTTTATGTGCTGTGTCCTTTCAGGACGTAGGCAATCACGGCCCTCCATCTCCTCCTGTCCATTTTATTAGGTTGGTGCAAAAATAATATCGTTTTCTCACATAGTGACATATGTGAGAAAACGATTTTATTTTTGCACCAACCTAATAGATCTTAAGTTTTGTCTCTTTGCTACTTTTCCCAGACCCTGTTCTGCTCAAGCCCATTAAGTATGTCCTACGTTGCTTTCCCCTGTCCCTTTTTTCTTTCTGTCTGTCCCTATGAGTATCAGATTTTCGAAATCCTCTTTTCTTATGTGTCCCAGAAATTTCAGCTGCCTCTTCTTGATATTAAGTATAAGTTTCCTCTTTGTTTCCATTCACTCGAAAACCTTGTTGTTGCTCACATGTTTGGCCCATGGTATCCTTAGCATCCTTCTGTAGAACCACAATTCTGTTGCTTAAAGTTTCTTATTCATCTTTGAAGAGATTGTCCAACATTCACTGCTATACAGGAAGACAGTACATTAAGAAAACTGAAATAAAGCTTAGTATACTATGACTTAAGAAGTTTACATTGTTTGGCTCTGCAAATATTCTGTGTAAGGTGCTATCTGTTTGAGGTCATGCAAATTGATGAAGAACACCTGTAATACCTGGTTGAAAGTGAAAAGCCATGCTAGAGAAGATAAATAAATAATAATGATAGAAAGCAAAAACAAATGCAATGCAGAAATTATGGCAAGATAAGCTTCTCCATGATCAATACTTTGCCCTGTATTCACCAATGGTTACATAGTGCAGGGTTAAAAGCTGAAACTGAAGGTTTTATTCTTGTTACATATGACCAATTCTTGCTAACTAGAAATTACCAAGCACACATACTGGAAAATTGAGTGAACTCAAAATGCAGTATCTGTGATAAATATCCAGAAACAATTGACTTGTATCAGTTTGCATGGTATTAGCACCAATGAATATAAAATTTGGCATGACAGAGTGGACCAATATCTGCATTGGAAAATATGCAACTTTTATGGAAAGAAAACTGCAAGAAACTAGTATGAACACCACCTAGACCTGATTACAGAGATAGGACCTGTAACAATTTTATGGGACTTTACAATACACACAGACAGAACAATCAAAGCTAATCACCTAGATGTCATGATCAAAGCCCACAAAAACAGAATGCGCTTTCTTATTGACATTGCAGCTCCTGCAGATTGTAATGTATCTTTGAAGATCTTTAAAAAATTATCAAAATACAAGAACCTTGAAGTGGAATCCCAAAAATGTGGCACATGAAGACATCAATAATTCCAGTTGTAGCTTGGTTAGAAAAGATTCCAATATACTCATTGAAGGGATTCCTGGTAACTCATGCCTTAAGGAAATACAAAACATTGTACTCACAAGTACAGCACACACATTATGAAGAGTTTTAATGATAATAATGTTGATGGTGATGATTGTTGTTGTTGCTGCTGCTGCTCTGACCAGGCATAGCTTCTGATCTTAATTGATTGAAAGTATTAACATGTACATGCATTGTCTTAATGACTTATGACATGCTCTCCCTTTTTCTCTCTCTCCTTATTTTGTCTTTAATCAATTCACCCCAAGCAAGACAATAATACTACTAAGATGCAAGGGGCTAATGGAAATGAAAGTGAATGAAAAGACTTTAGAAGGAACTAGAACCCCAGTCCTAAACAGGAAACAAGGGATAAACCTCTACTCCTGTTCAAAAGACTAGGGAGGAGTAGGAACTAGATGATAGGCAAAATTGTCTACTCCTATTAATTTACCATGTCTGTTCAAAATATGGTCTCTTATGGTTCTCCACAACTTCCTGTATTTTGTTGCTCTAATTTTTTTCACCTTTATGGCCCACTTTATTTTTGTGATACTTCTGCCATCAAACTTGTCAAATTATTTCTTTACTGTTTTTCCTTAATTCCATCGCTATCAATGTGCCTTGTGAATGCTAAATTCTCCAAATATTCTTTCTTCATTATGCTACCCAAAAATGTCTCTTTCTTAGTGGGAGATTCTTTCAAGATCCTGTTCTTGAATTTTTCATTTTTCAAATGATCTTCCCTTGTTATCCTTAGCAGAACCCTCTATCTCTATTGCTTCAAGATGATTGGTTGGTTGGTTGGTTAGTTGCCTTTGTTTAATGGCATATCAACTTCCATAGGTTAATGCTGAAAATCTAAATATTTTCTAAACAATTTTGGGTGGGGATAATAATGGTTTTAATGATACAAGTCTTACTAATTAATAGCTGGGGGAGAAGAGATGGATTTATGCCTTTCCCCAGGGTATTTTCTCATAAGTGAATATAATGAACTTGAATGGAAATTTCAAGCTATTATCCATAGTGCCACATGCATAATCCAAGCTTACAGCACCTGGTATTCACAAGCAGTCACCTATCTAGGTATTGACCAGGTTTGACATTGCTTAACTCTGGTGATCATACGGGAACCTGTGTTTCAAAGTGATATGGCCGTAAGCTCTTCAAGATGATTTTTCATCTATGAAGGGATTATCCAGTATTCACTTCCATTTAGGAAATTAGATTTTAAATGGTAATGCAGTACTTTTATTTGGTTTTAAGAAAATTTCCTGACACCTTAATACTTAGTTTCTGAAAGACATCTTTTGCTATTCCTACATACCTTCAGCTATCATGTTACACTTTCTTAAATTAATTAGTTAAATTTTTTCCCCTTTTAATTTTGATGTCCTGATACATAATTTGCAAATTAGGCTGTCTTTTTGCTTAAGGTAGATGGTTACATTGTTCCCTTACAGTTAATACTTACACATTTTTTTCTTACACTCTATGACTAGCTTGTTGGAGGTACCAAACAAGTAAAACAATTCAAACATCTGGAAAGTGTTTTAACAGAGGACAGAAAATGCAATACTGAAATCCAAAGTTACAATGAGATAGCAAAAGGTCCCTTCCAAAACTAAGCGAAGTATTAAGAAACAGAAAGACTCGATTAGAAATAAAGAAATGAGCACTGAACTGTTATGTAATATCAGTTTTCTTATATAACTGTGAATGCTGGACAACATCCTTGGAGATGAAAAAAGAGACTTGAAGCAACAGAAATGTAGTTCTGCAGAAGGATGCTGAGTATACTATAGACCAAACATGTGAGCAACAATGTAAGCTCTAAAGACAATGGAAACAAAAAGGACACTTATACTTAACAACAGAAAGAGATAGTTGAAACTGGTATAGCACATGAGGAAAGTGGGTTTGGAAAATTTGATAATCACAGGACAGATCAAAAGCTTTAGTAGAATCCCTTAATGACAAATGCTAAGAGAAGGTAAAGGAATAAGACTTTAGTAGATAGAGGAGTAATGAAACCCAAGAAGCAACAATCTGTTACTTCTGCCCAATAATGGCAATCAACAGAGGGACAAAGAAATTACACCCCAGCTCAAAGCTTCAGAGAGATTATGAATATTGCAACAGATTGCTGGTTGTGACCTAGGGTAGGATTTTCCGTCTACGGTTTGGTAAATTTTCCGAGTTAGAAAAACCACCGTATAGATAGAAGTAGTGACTCCAATGGAAAAAGAACAAATCTAAAACTGCAGCAAAAAGGGCTGCTTTTAATAAGTCACATAATGCCCCAAATTTGCATGATCAGTAAAATAAAAACGATCACAAGGGAGGCAGGTGATTTTTTTTTTCTTCTCATCCTCCTTCTTCTACTAGTAAGCTTGAAAGTAAGTTTGTTATTCTTTTTTCGATAAAGCAATATGGACAGAGGAAAACAACCTACCTGGCAAACTTGAGTGAACGGATGGTGGAGCAGCGGTTTGGGAGAGATGGTGGATAGATAAAATTTATTGAGAGCTACAAAGGTTAGGAAGTAGTGGATAGCTATGATTGCCAATGTCCAGAAAACACGTAGTACATAGAAGAAAAATGTGTCATTTGCAGGGTGTATATTGTTACGGTTATATCTACCAATAATAAATCCTGCTAGGTTCTTTACTTTTATTGAGTTATTGGACTTTACTGTTAGTTACAAATGATATCTGCATGATTTTAATTTTCTGAATATTTTTACCTTTTTAAAATTTTTATTAATTTTTTTTTTTTGTATGAGTTTTTTTCGGAAGCACATGGACAACCACTTGAGATAAATAATCATTTGTTTGAAATGAAGTATAAACTTAATTGATGCAAATTTTTATTCTTTAATTACGCATGTATATATCCATTTATTCTTTATTTAAAATCTTTTTGTAAGCTGCTGCCCAACCAAAGAAAAATAAAGCTAAAGTCCCAAAACTCTGTAAAAGTCAGGGATTGATTTTATACTATCAATGTTATAAACATGGTCCCACCCACTTCTAAATCAATAAAAAAAAAGAAATCAATATTTTTTATTCTGAAAAATATTGCAACCTATGGAAGGTATAAAGAATGCTAATTTACAAAAAATATTTCTCCAAATTTTATTTATTTCTTACATGTCAACCAATCTATTTTCATAGTTCTGTATATATATATATATATATATATATATATATATATATATATATATATATATATATATATATATAACTATGAATGTAAAGAGCCAGGCAAACCTACCTAGGTTTCACCTACACGGATCGTCAGGGTACGCTGGCCAAAGAGGTAAATTAGAACAGAATATATATAGCCTACAACATAAAAGCAACCATGACCACGTGACTAAAAAAGAAAAAAAATGAAAAAACAGTAACTCAACAACAGGGGGGGGGGGTATAATTCATATTTATTCAGTAACTAAAACAATAACAAATATAAAAAAAACAAAAAACAAAAAACAAAAAGAGTAGAAAATCAAACCTATTCTAGTAACGAGCGTTTCCTATGTCTACACTTAATCAGGACTTCAGATTTTAGATTTAGCAAATTATCAGGTTCTTTATACAAACTGATGACTAACTTTTCCTCTGTGCATAGTGAACAAAATTTATTACCCACTTTATACTTATGACATTTCTTTAATATTTCCTATTTTAACCAGAAGTTGTCTGTGGCTGAATAGTCATAGCATGCCAGGCTTAATAATGGTTCTATATATGATACAGGTTCAATTCCTGTCGGAGGACACATATTTTCTACAATATTTCTCAAACATTCAGGCTGGTAAATGTAATTAATATTGTTTAATTAAAAGAACAGAGTATTTACTCAAATAATTGTATCCATGAAAAAAACGTATAAACAGAATATATACATATATATATATATATATATATATATATATATATATTAATGCATGTTTCATTAA
>OZ010610.1:36109455-36491955 GCA_963932145.1 Acanthosepion lycidas | reverse complement strand
TCGCTGCCCAGCTGAGTACCTGGTCATTTTCCCTCTATATGCTTTAGTTGCATGTTGAGTCTCTGTGAATCAAGAGTAAAATAAGCCAAAGATCACAAACCATTTGAATGAACTAAAATCAGATGTTATTCTTTCTTTGACAGTCAAATATAGATTTTTTATAAACAAATCATTAGCCAAACTGTAACTGTGGATTGGTTATTATAAACAACCAATCAGATTAAGACACAGAGCAAAAAATATTCCATTCAATCTTGGCTTAGACTTAATCTTATTTGTTTAAATGCTACATTCAGTGGCTTCTGTTTAATATCAAATCACTTCCTTAATTTATGTTATCACTATTTGGGTGGCAACCTATCTAAGAGAAGGAAAACTCTGAATTCAAACCAGCCTAGAAAGGGTTGGGCTCCGTCAAGCTATTTTGCACAAGACACACCACTTCTACTCTGACTGCAGTACATGGAGTGCTCCTAAGACCCTAATGGGTTATGTGACATGATCATGATATTATCCTCATCTTCCTTGTTATTATCACAATGTTTTGACTGCTGTACTCTCCAGCCTTCTTTGGTTGTTTGTTGACCCAGATAACCATCATAAAATTTTGAACATTGTTTAATCTACAAGAGTAGATTGTTCTCATTCCAATGTCCATGTAAACTTGATGACTGTCATTAATGAGTTCAATCCCTGGGCCAGGTAGTGCAGACTTATACTCAGTGGAAACAGGACAAGCAATGACTAAATAAAAACAAGATATCTATAGACATGGACAGAGGAAAGAGAACAGTCTACTCCTGTAGATTAAATAAAGGGTCCAGTTCAAAATTCTCTAAAGATTCCCCAGATTGACAAACATCTGAAGAAGGTCAGAGGGCACAACAGCCAAAACTTTGTGATAATAACAATAAAGATGAGGGCAATAGTCTGCATGTAAATAAAAACTCCCCATCCCAGAAATTCAGACAGAAATTGTAAATGCTAATTGCCACAAAGTTTATTAATAAGCATATTACCCATCAAAAACAGTTGGATTATTTACATTTGTATTTATACTTCTATTTAGGATCAAAGTATCACTTCCAGGCATCTCTGCTGAAGGTCAGTGTAATATCTGTGCACTCAATGAAAAGTACTAGAAATACTATAGCAATTAACTATCAGCTGCCTATCTGCTCATTTCTAAAAGATATCAGAATTGAGAAAGTAGCTAGTATCATTATTTCATTTTACGTAGATTTTTATTAAAGTATCACCACTAGTATGCTACTAAGGCTGATGGAGTTGAGTGCAGACAAGCTAAGGGTTTCTGTTTATCTTTTTTTTATATTTCCTCAAGGACGCATGGCACAGTGGATAAAGGCATTGGTTAGCTCCAGTGACAGGACCCAAAGAGTGTGAGTTCAATACCCAGTTAAGGCAGTGGAGAACTTTCAGAGGGAAATTAACAGGAAATAACTGATAACTGACATCCATTAGACATGGCACGTGGAACTAGAACAGTCTACCCCAGCGAGTGAAATAAAGGGTTCAGTTCGACATTCCAACCACCTGAAGAAGGCTGGAACGTACAACGGCCAAAATGTTGTAATAAATATGACGACAAAGATGAGGACAATAGTCAAAATAATGTAAATAAACCTAAGGGTTGTTCCCTACTAATAAGAAAACACATGGAAATGGTTCTTCAATTAATATTTATTAGAACTAAAACTGTTCCTTGAACAGACATTGCTTTTACACTTAATAAAAAATGACTCTGATCCAATTGAATTGGAAATAGCTTTATTCACTAGGTTTCTGCATTTTGACTGTGCTAACAAAATTGTGCTACAATGTACCACTTTTGCTGTTTTATACAAAAGTATATACAAAGTACAGAAATTAAATCATTATAATATAGTTCCATATATTATTCAGACTAATATCTTCATCATTACTGATTTATTACTATGTTTTGGTTGACGCATTCTTTGAATAAAATGAATGTTGTGATAGAATCAATAAGGTTTAAACTATTAGAACAAACAACTTGTAGAATTGATCATTGCAATTTGACATCGCAGAATTTTAATACTATTGTATTTTGTTCCAGCATGACACTCTTTATAGCACTTCCTGATATATTAAATTGATCATCATGATCTTTTTAAGACAACCTCTTCATACATTTGTAATCATAACAACATCTGAATTATTGGCTAGTATTTCAATTAACCTCATATTCTCGTTCATTGTCCTCATATGTGAACAAGGGAGAATAGAACATTTAAAATGAGTCAAAATTAAAAACCAAGAAAATTATTTCATCCTAATTGTCACTTTCCTAAGGAAAAGACATATTTGTCCAATTTTAGGTTAAATGTGAAAATACGCAGGTTCAAAGGCTTTGATTACTGAGAAAGATCTCATGATTTCCAGAAGTTCAAAACACTTACGACGTAAATATTTTCATGACTTTGAGAACCAATCATTTCTCTTTCTTTTTTACTAAGTATAGACAAACCCAAGATAGAGTGAAATCCCTAAAAAATATCTTCCTAATCTGGGGTAGATGAACAGATTGGGAATAACAATGATTATCATGCAATTTTATATTTATATTATTTTTAATCAATTCACCCTGACCAAGGTGATAATACAACTAAAACACAAAAAGCTACTGGGATTGAAAGAGAATAAGAAGATTAGTGAGGGGAAAGGACAATAAAAGAACAGGAGTCAAGAAGACAAAAGATGTCACTTGATGATGCATTTAAATTTTTGGAGAGAGAAGTGATTTGGAGGAGTTCAGAAAGTGTGTTAGAAGTTAAATCAATACTATGAAGAGAAACTGATGCCATTTGTTTGTGGGAAAATTTAACTAATATATATACACACACATACACACACATATATACAGGGTGCCATGGATAAATTGTCATCTAAATTATGCAAAAATGAAAATAACAGTGATAACTTATTCTAACAGATATATTTACAAAAATGGCACAAAAATATCTGGAAATACTAAAGACTAAATTTATTCAATAAAATTGCCATTAGCTTCAACCATGGCCTCCAAATGACTTCAGAATCTCCTGCAACTCTTCTGGATGGTCTCCTTGTTTAAATTGGTGAATGCTGCCATAATCCTTGCCTTCAGTTCATCTTTGGTGTTACAAGGAGTTTTGTTGGTCTCTCACTCAACTGTGCCCCAAACATAATAATTAAGGGGGTTACAGTCTGCGGAGTTGAGTAGTAGGATGTTATTGGTGATGTAATCACAGAAATTGTCTGACAGCCAAGACTGGGTTCTCCTACTTGTGTGGCAGACATAGCATCTTCCAGTAGCCACCCTCTTGCGCCAGTGCAGCACTACCTCTTCAAGACACTTGATGTAGGCCTCCATATTAAGTTTGTGGCTCTAAGGAAAGATGAATGGAGGTATAATGTTGTCATCCCTAATGACCACTCCATACACCTTTGTAATCATCATTAGACTCATCCAACTCTTTCTGAATCCTCTACACTGTCCTCAGATTGACACCCAAACACTCTGAACTGTTCATATTGGAGTTTTCAGTGAAAATGCTAAGCAGTACAATATGCCATTTCCAAATTTCTGGTTGAGTGTATTGCATCATGATACTCTTTTTCTCATAGATGGTGCCCAACTGACTCTACTATACTATGAAGTTGACAAAATCGAAAACATACAACACACATGTACAAAATTAAAAATATAAAATGGCAACAATTTACCCATTGAGAGTTTCCATTTTTCTTAATAAATTGTGAATGAAACTTTGCAAAATGGTAGTTGTTTATGTACAAAATTTCCACAAACTTTTATAATGACCGTGTCCAAGCTTACATTTCTCTTGACTCATACTTACGGCACTGTAATTAGTTTATTATGTGAAAAACAGTAAGTAGTGTATTTAGTGTAACATTATATTAAATTTAATAGAACCAATCAAAAATGCAGGAATTCACATCCACCACATGTCACATCAAAATGCATAGAACTTGTGTGATGATTTGTTTTTTATATAAAATGGAAAATACAAGGTTGGCAACTGTAATTATTTTATTAATGCATAAGATGTTTTTGTCTGGTTCAGATAGCTTTAATAATTTTTAGTCTATTTTTTTGATTGGATCTGTGTATTATTTTAGTGTAGTTTATAAAGAGACATCTAATGCTACTATGATTATTATGCTGCTTATTAATATTCCATGTGATAGAACTTTGTTCTGATAAATGGCACATAAGTCTTTGAGAAAAAGTAGTAGTTGTGTAATCTATATAAGACATATATCATGAAAGATCATTGACAATTTGGAGAGGAAGATGAACAAACTCGACAGGGACAAAATATGTATACTCTTTAATAATATATAGGCACACACATATATATGTATGGATATGGGATAACGATATATAAATTTTTTATATATCAAGAACAATTTTAGGAGAAAGATGTATGAAAAAGCATAAAAAGTTTTTGTGTGATGCATTTTGCCCTTTAGAACTTCATTGGACTAAGTTTATGAAACTTTTTTCACTAATATATACATGTTAATAATTTATATAGATGAGAAACAGCTGAAAATTCCTCAAGTTGAATCACTTTCTCAAATCTGATTCAATATCCAAACATCAGAATCCCTTCTTAGTCACATCAAGAACTTTTCAGCAATCCTTATATCAGTGTTTTGATAAATGGCATGTAAGCCTTTGGGAAAGAGAAGTTGTTGGGTAACCTATATAACAGATATATTGTGACGGATCATTCACAATTTGGAGAAGAAGATGAATGAAATCAATAGACAAAAAAATGTGCATACTGTTTAATAATAATAATAATATATATATATATATATATATATATATAAAAGTCAACACTTAGAGGCAACAGTCTGTTTCATGCTATATGCAATCGTCAGGCCTAACGATTGCATATAGCATGAAACAGACTGTCGCCTCTAAGTGTTGACTTCTATGTTCACTTTTATATTTACACACGCTCTATCTCTGATATTGAGCACTTTATTCCATAAATATAGCACACCTTAAGACTATATTTCTTTATATATATATATATATATATATATATATATATATATCCGAAAATTATATAAATATATTATAAAATCATTGTGATTTTATAACATATTTATGTTATAATTTTGCATAAATTATATTTGCTCTACTCTTTTGGAATTTATTCTGTATACACCAATCCTATACTGGTATATATATATATATATATATATATATATATATATATATATATATATATAAGTATTGTACATTGAGTTTTCAATCAACACCTGACAATTACATTATGCATAATACTCAGAGTTGTGATATGAATGATATATATATATATATGGGTGTATGTGCATTGTATACGTGTATATATATATATATGTATGTGTTTATATATACATGTATAAATGTATATATATATATATGTATGTGTGTATATATACATGTATAAATGTATATATATATATATATATATATGCGTGTGTGAATATTTATAGATATATGTGTATGTGTGTGTGCATGTGTGCATAAACGGAAGCCAGTATTATGCCAGCATCTATCAACTTAAACAAGGATACTGTCCAGAGGAGTTTAAGGAGATTCCAAATTCATCTAGGGGCTGTAATTGAAGCCAATGACAATTTTATTGAATAAATTTACTTTAGTATTTTTGTGCAATTTTGGTAACTATATCTGTTAAAATGAGATGTTCGTGCTATTTCATTTTTGTGTAAGTTAGACAATTTATCTATATATAGATCTATATATATTATAATTATTTTTTTAAAAATATGATTCCTTCGCTACATAAGACTTCTCATATTTAAAAAATGAGAGCCGAAACCATCAATATAATTCTTAAAATTAAATTGAATTAAAGTAACAGGCCCTGTTTCATCCTCAAGTGAAAATTTAGGAATTACCAATTTTGAAGTTTACATATTGTTATAAGCATGTTCATTTGTTACTATGGAAACGGCTGGGGCAACCCTTTTTGATACGGGGCCTAAGAGTTCATTTTTATCCATATATCAGTCACCTTCAGGGAGAGGTCAAGCTGAGGTAGGGTGGGGTGTCTTTTTCAAAGTGAATGATGTCTTTCTTGTATGCGCATCATCTGTTCATTCACAGAGAAAGATAGATTTTGACACCATAGTATGTTGTTAAGTGTCTGGATAATTTTATTTTTTTTATTTATTTTCAACAGGTTGTTTCATATATAAATGCATCGCACTGAACTACAATTTGTTTTTTTTTGATGACTTCATAAAGGGTTTTTCCCTTTAATGATTGGGTTAAGCTTTTTAGCCCTTTATTAAGCTATGAAATTTGATTTTTTTTTTATGCTAATTATTTAATGTGAAATTTTGTTGATGTCAGCGGAAAGCCATTAACTCATGTCTATGGTTTAATAAATTTTCATTATTTAGAAACTTAATTATGTGTAGTTTTTCATGTAGGCCTAAAGGACATGGGTCATTCCAGGTTTTACAAGTTCTTGTTCTATTTATTATTTTCCATCTTACTTTTGGTGTTTTATTCATTTCATTTCAATGCCAAAAATATTTGGATAGAGATGTCTGATTTTTACTTCTAATATTATTGAAGGAACTTTTTTGCTGCCTCCACCTAATTTTAAATTCATTCTTCATTGACCCAATGTATATCCTATTGGTGTTAGGACTCTCAATGGATGAGATAGTGCATTGGTATACTACGGATTTTATGAGGCATTTATTTTCCAAAGGGCAGTCTTCAGGGTTTCTACAATCACATAATTTTTCAATATTTTTGTTTGATTTTAGTTTAGGATTTTTATTAATACTGTTTTGGCGCACATATGTTTCCAGGATTTTATTATTATGTTTTTTTATGATTCTTTCTAGATTTTCAGTGCAACTGTAACTTAACTTTAAGATGTTTTTATTAAAGATCTCGCTAAGTCTACTTTTAGTAGGGAAGTGTTTTTTGATTAAAGCTAGGAACTTATGTCCTAGCTTAGTACTAACCATTTGGTTGAACGGAGGGGTATACCAGATGATTTTTCTTTTCCTGTTTTTCTTTCTGTTAGTGCTATTGTTTCTATAATTTATGTTAGCGTTCTTGTATCCAATATTTTTTAGGGCTGTGTTATAAAAATTACTATGTTGTTGGAATATTTCCTCATTAACAGAGTTCATGCTGATTCTTTTCTCTATTGATGTAGGTATATGCTTAATTATAGATGGAGGGTGGTTTGACTTAGGGTGTACATACAGGGGATTAGTGTTAGGTTTTCTGTAAGGTAGGTATATGTTGTTCATTAAGTCTAGAGTTACATCGAGGAAGTTTATCCTTTTTAATTTAGTGTTGCCTATAGCTTTTAAATTTAGTTCTCTGAATTCACTGTATATTATCTTTCTAATTTTATCTATTTTAAAATGTGTGGATCTATATATGTATGTGTGTGTATATATATTGATATAATAGGAAAGATTAATGATTAATGATCCAAAATTCTTTAGTATTTATGTTTTATTTTTAAAAAACAGTGCTCAATACAGAAGTAGAGAGTCTGTCTATATTTCTGAGATGAGGTATTATGTACACTATTTACATTATTTGGACTATTGTCCTCATTTTTGTCGCCATATTTATTACAACATTTCGGCCTTTCAGTATCTGTTTATGTTTCTGAGATTAGGTATTATGTACAGTATTTACATTATGCGGACTATTGTCCTCATCTTTGTCGCCATATTTATCACAACGTTTCGGCCGTTGTACGCTCCGGCCTTCTTCAGGTGGTTGGAATTTCGAACTGAACCCTTTATTTCGATCACTGGGGTAGACTGTTCTAGTTCCATGTGCCATGTTTGATGGATGTCAGTAATCAGTTATCTCCTGCTAATTTTCCCTCTGAAAGTTCTCCACTGCCTTAACCGGGTATTGAAGTGGATAAAGGCGTTGGTTAGATCCAGTGACAGACCCAAAGAGTGTGAGTTCAATACCCGGTTAAGGCAGTGGAGAACTTTCAAACTTTAAAACCTTCTATTATTTAAAATAAACAGATACATAAATTTATCCAACTAAAATGAGACAATAAATAATATTTACATTAAAAAAGGGGGAATATATATATGTAAATTTATGAATAAAAAATTGTTTTCATATTTATTTCTTTTTAATTTGGTAAATGATAAAGATTGCATTGTATTGGTTTTAATACAATTGTATTAGTTTTTAGAATGTTTTAAACAAATTTATTCTTGTAAATAAACAATCTAATAAATAAAGTGTTTAATAATTTTTTTGTAAATTCTCAAGAACAAAGAAAATATATAAATTCATTTTCATCCTATGTTTAGGTTTTATTTCAATTCTAATCATTGCTTTTTAAAACAACAGACATTTTCAAGGAGTCTAACTAGTTAAAATAACAGCAGCATCATCAGAAAAACTGGCCTTTTAACAATAGGTTTTTTGTGGGCACAAATGTCCAAGGTTGCCAAAATAAATATAATTATTTTTATATAATCATTCTATACTATTATATAATAATTAATTTTATTATTATTATATAATAATTTTAAAAATAATTGAATATACCATTACAACTGGTCTAGTGCTTCTGCTATGGATTTAGAGATCTTAATAAAATACGAAGAAGAATCCGCAATGTTATGGGTCCTCACCTGGCATACAAAATTCAGTCATTTTCCCACCACATAACATAGCTTTCCTATGCCTTTTCTATAAATATTTTCATAGTAATTGTTCTGATGAGCTTTCCTCTTTGATTTATGAATTTAAGTGCAGTACTAGACTGGCAGCTAGGTCTCATCATTTTACAGTTGAAATTGCTAGATAGAACCCTAAGTTCTATGTTAACAGTTTCTACTTGTGCACTTTTCACTTTTGGAATTCAGTTCTGGCTTCTTGCTTTCTAGACAGCTTTAAATGCAATACCAAGCATTATTTTCTGCTTTATTAATTCCTGTTCTTTTATTGTTCTCTCTCTCTTTAAATTTTTTTTCTTTTTCACATATTCTTTCACTCTCAGTAACCCCTTGCATCTTAGTCTTTTTATTGCTTTTCTTAGGGTGAAATGTTTCAGACAAAACAGAATCTGCAATAAATTTTCAGCGTAAAAGAATTTACAGCTTATTTTTAGTCTGTAATTCACAATAAAAGAATTTTAGTAAAATAATTTCTAATTAAGTTTTATAATAGAATAATAATGAAAACAGCAATAACAACTAATTTGTAAACTTAAGGAATCAGCACATATGCTAGGCCACAGAAATCTCCTGAGCCAACCAAGCATAGAAATAAATACAATATGGTAACCAGTAATAAGGAGTGCCAGAGAAAAGCAATGATAACAACAAAGTTGCAATACAAGCTCTGGTAAAAACATGGAATGATAACAGCAAAATTGCAATATGAGCAATGGTAAAAATGGTTGCTGAAGACATTAGGTTTATAATACCCAGACATTCATACCCAGATGTCCTCAAGGACACATGGCACAGTGGATAAAGGCATTGGTTAGTGACAGGACCCAAAGAGTGTGAGTTCAATACCCGGTTAAGGCAGTGGAGAACTTTCAGAGGGAAATGACATCTATCAAA
This sequence comes from Acanthosepion lycidas, assembly GCA_963932145.1. Classification (NCBI taxonomy): domain Eukaryota; kingdom Metazoa; phylum Mollusca; class Cephalopoda; order Sepiida; family Sepiidae; genus Acanthosepion; species Acanthosepion lycidas. The sequence continues at coordinate 36,482,301 of OZ010610.1, read as the reverse complement.
CATGGCACATGGAACTAGAACAGTCTACTCCAGTGAGTGAAATAAAGGGTTCAGTTCAAAATTCCAACCACCTGAAGAAGGCTGGAGCGTACAACAGCTGAAACATTGCGACAAAGATGAGGACAAAAGTCCGAATAATGTAAATTTTTTAAAAGGCAATTTTTCAGGAAAACAAATTTTTCAACTTGTTACATACAAGTTGAAAAATTTGTTTTCCTGAAAAATTGCCTTTAGAGAATGATTTTATAAATTTTAAATGAAAGCAGTATTGGCTGGATCCAGACCCGGAATCCTGAAATTTTGGATTCCCAAGGTTTTTTTACTGCAATTGTTTTTATCCATTTTTTACATGATTTTCTGCGACAATTTTTTTTTGTAATATAACAATTTTTATAACTTGGAAATAAATTTGGGAATAATCAAAATTAATTGCAAAATCCAGTGAAAATCACCCATTAAATAAAAATAATTGTTTGTACAGGAAGTAAGGATCTATGTACATTAAACTGTCTTTAAATTAAGTGGCAGCAGAAGAATTATCGTTGAACTTTTAAAAGGAAAGCTTAAATATTAATGCAATACTTAAATGCATTGATCAATTATGAGTTCTTCTGTAGTTTATTGTTGCCTATCGCATCTACTGCTCCCTGTCTATTATGATAAAGGGCCAATCAAGTGCTCTCTGCAGAAGCTAGCTTAAATGCCACTCAATAGGGAGGCTTTTAAACTAGTAAAACTATAATTTAATTGCTTTATTAATGATTTTATGCTAAGAAAGCAGTACAAAATAATTTAACTAAAGAAATGAATTGCAAGGCAAATAAGTTTACAATAGGAATGCATTGAAATGATTGTCTATAGTTAGGAATTATTTCAAGTATAACTGCAGGATGTATGTATAATATATAAGCATTACTAAGGATTTTACTATCAATTAAGATCTTTTTTTTAAATCAGTCCTTTACTCTACCATAAAGCCATACTCAAATGTGTTTGAAATTAGATATTGATAGCTATCAAAGAAAGCAACCTCCATCAATACTGGAAAGTAGACTTGAAAAACCCATTTTCTTGATTAATTGATTTGTTTAATGGCATATCAACTCCTTATGGGTCATTTAATGCCAAAGTTTAATTTTCTTGGGAGCTTTGAAATTGTAGGTTATCCCACTTGGTTTTGCCAAAACACGTGCCAGGGGGTGCTCTTTAAGCTTATAAAAAGGCAATCTATTCTCTCTCTTCCTCTTTTTAGCTCTTGCTTCTAGATGTAGTCAACATAGTTAAAGAATGAAGACAATGGGGCACATTTCATTTCTTGATCCTCTGTTGACTTTTGAACTCTCTCACATACACACATGTAGACCATCACTAAAAAGCACAATCCTATAGCTATTTTTAATGTTTTTCCTTTCATTACAATTGTGTACATAAGTAATTTATTTTGTTAATAACATGCATTGTCATTTGTTTTATATTTATTGTTTTGTGTCTTATTTTTACCCAGACTCATATTGAGTTCACCAATATTGTTTGTGGGATAAATACTCCAGGAGCCCATAAATAGTTAATATAAAATCTCTATATGTATATCACAACCAAAGAGGTGATACTCACAACATAATGGCAACTTATTTCTACCCAAACAACATACTAGTATCATGCAACAAAGTAATAAAAATATGATATATGTTATTCTGCTTTCACAATTGAATACATGGTAGATGATACTCTGCTTTTGTGCATATACATGTTTGTATAGGCATAATTACTAGAGGTGGTGATGTGTGTGTTTTATGTTGTAGTTTTGTTGAAGTTATATTTTGAAGTACAGTTTGATTTAAGAAATTGTAGGATATTATATGGATTAATGTTATCAAAGTTCTTTCATGTTGGATGGTTGATTTTTGGTGGCATATCTCCCTCCATGAGTTATTTAATACTGAAATCTAAATATTTTGAACACAATTGTATGCCTTCAACTACAGATAAAATATATTGGTTATTTTGTTATAAAATGTATTGTTTTTACAACAATGTATTGATGATCATTTTTTATAAAGATGTATTGCTGTTATTTTTACTATAAAAATGTATTTTTATACTTTTATAATATTTTGTTTGGAGGTTCCCTATTTACTCATACAGGTGCTACCACCCTGGATCAAGGTGGACCTGAGAACAACAGCAATTAAGAAGGGGTTCTATGCTCCTCAAAACCTTCATTCTCCTGATCAGAGGCATTGCTGTAGTATATCGCCATACTCAGGATTACTAATTTCATGAAAAATTATTTCAAGATAAAGAGTTTATAAATTTTAGCTAAAAGCAGAGCTGGATGCTTGGTCAAAATATACCAAACGTTTCCTAATGGCTAATATTACCATTGCCAATCTCCTGCAAGTAGCAGTCCAAGTAAAAACCTGAGTCAAAGTAGTTAGAGGAGTTAATAAGAAATCTTCCTGGGCTTAATCTATTTTCTGACAAAGACTGTCTTGTAAAATCTCAACTATATCTCAATTTTAAAGATTGGTATTTACACTTTATCTGTTTTCTTCCTTCCCTTTTGTACTTTTTTTTCTTTGTGAATGAGATGAATATTTTTTACAAGGCTAAATTTTAATTTCTTTAACTCTCCACAGAATCATTGTTGAACCTGACTTATATATTTCTTCATTCAAGGCATTGTCAACCTCTTCTTGTGTTTTTCTTTATTTTAATATTTGTAAATTAAATAACTGAACCCTTTTTTGTGTTCTTGCTGAGCTCCAATAAATACAAATACTGTTTTATTTTTTTTATTAGTGTGAATTTATGAGGTGATTTTTTATATTTATTTTCCTTTCTTTCTTTTAGTATTTGCACAAATGATAAGTTATAATAATTTCTATAATTACATACACTATTTATCAAAAATTAAATTCAAAGACTGTTTTTCTAATTGATACAAAACTTGATCTTTCCTGTCTTAAATACAACCAAGCATTTTCTGTGTGGCTGACATATAATCACTCAACAAAATCACTCAACAAAACATGACAGCCAATAGCCATAAACATTTGCCGAGTTACAATCAAATTCTCATGATGTCTAGAAAATACTCATTAGAATTTTATTATGATTTTTTATTGCGTAGATACTTTGTGGGAAATATTCTAGTCATCAAAAACTGGAAATTTAAGTTCACAACGTTTTTCTTGCTTGTCTGATTCTTATTTGATCATGATGTATGGAAATTAACAGCTACTTGACATTAGTGTTAACATTATTATTAATCTGTTGGCTTCCACGGGAGACCAAGTGACAACAAGTATCTCCACTCTTTGAGCACTCTCCTCAGTATTCTAGTTGATTTCAGTGATGTTGTCACTTGATTTATTTCAATTCTTCATCATTTCCTTTGCTTTCACAGAAAATCAAGTGACAGCAAGTCTCCCACTACTCCGCACCCTCCTCAGTATTCTAATTGAGTTCAGTAATTCTGTCATTTGGATGTTTTCAATTTATCTTTGGATACCATTATTCTTATTAATACACATTGAATCTTCACAATAATGGCTTTTATAAGAGTAAAAAGTTGAAATTAGTTCCGAGTTGAAATTAGTTCCAAGTTGAAATTAATTCTGCACTCCTTATTAATAACCAAAAGGGTAAAACTAGAAAATAAATAGTTAGTCTGAAAATACAAATAATCAAGGTTAACAAAAAAGAAATATGACAAAAGTAGTCAGAGATCATAAGGAAGGTAGCGAATACTTTGTTTTACATGAATATATACAAAGTTTGCTACAAGAATACATCCCACTGTTGTGGTGAGTTCACAGCAAAGAAAGTTAGAAGGTAACATCAGCGCTATTACACTTTTGCACGCCCCCAATGCTTTCTGTCATTCAGCAATAGGTTGTCCCAGGTACAACAATCTGGACTGATATGTGGGCCTCATACAATGGGTTATTTTTGCCACTACATCATATAACACGCATGTGTTGGCCCCGCATTAAATTGGCCTTATGTCTAATTTCCTCTCCTTATTTGAGGCAAATAAATGCAATGAATTATGCTTGAACATATCTACACTTCAACAATTTTAGTTTAAGTTAAGAAGCTGGTGATTTTCTCAAATTTGATATTAATTTGTAGCGGGTCATGTATCTGTACACATTGTGAGATGAACACGTGTATCCCCTGAAGTAGGGACCACTACAAACAAGACAAATTCAAGATGAGTCCATCTAAAAGAAATGTCAAAAAAAAAAAAAAATATATATATATATATATATATATGTGTGTGTGTGTGTAAATATATAGAAAAATAGGAAAGAACACGTTAGGTAAATAATCCGAAGTTCTTTAGTATTTTTGTTTTTATTTTAAAAAATCAGTGCTCCATACAGGAGTAGAGCTTAAATTATGATTATTTTTTTAAAAATATGATTCCTTTGCTACATAAGATTGCTTCAGCTGTTTCCATACTAATTAATTTTACGAATGAATATGTTTATAAAACTGCATAAATTTCAAGATTAGTTATTCCAAAAATTTCGCTTGAGGATGAAACAGAGCTTGATAATTTAATTCAAGTTTTGGCTCTTGTTTTTTGAAACATGAGAACTCTTATGTAGCAGAGGAATCATATTTTTAAAATATATATATATATATATATATATATATATATATATATATATATATATATATATATATACAAACAAATATATGTAAGCAAATATATGGATATAGATCCAACAGTATGAAGAAAAATATACGGAAAAAAACAAACAAAAATCCTAATATGCAATTATGCTGTTTTAATGTTAATATAATGTCAACGTCGGACGTTTCGGTCTAGTAGACCATCTTCAGGACATATTCATAAAACATAATTAATGTGACTTAAAATATGTGGGTGAAACATGTAGGTCTGTAAAATCTCGTGTTTTCAAACATAAACGAGATATTCGCCTCGGTAATTTAAACAATGCTTTAGTTGTACACACAACTAAATCTGATCATAATTTCGATTTTGATTCTGTGAACATTTTAAAATATATTGATAATAAAAATCTTAGACAGATTTATGAGGCAGGCATAATATCTATCTCACGCACGGTGAATACTAGACCCGGCTTCTTTAATATTTCCTCTTTTCTAGCAAGATTAATGCTCGACAAACGTACATATAAGTTTTAGATTAAAATAAAATTCTTTTCATTTTTCATTCCAAATACTCTATTTTTGGAATACATTTTCACAACATCGGCCACATGACGCCGACGTGATCATATTGAAACGGAACGCTGATCTTGAAAAATTTCAGTTGTCTGTTTTGATTAGTCTTACTCTTATGTCCATCGTCTTTTCATGTTGAATTAAATATAGTCTAATGTTAATTATGTTTTATGAGTATGTCCTGAAGATGGTCTACTAGACTGAAACGTCTGACGTTGACATTATATTAACATTAAAACAGCATAATTGCATATTAGGATTTTTGTTTGTTTTTTCCATATATTTTTCTTCAAATATATGTGTATTAACAAACAAACAGATACAAATTATAAAAACAATGATGTGTATGTGTAACAAATAATTGTGTAAAGTTTGTGTTTCAAGAAATGTGTGAGTGAATGTTTGTATGTATGTGTGTGTGTGTGTGTGTATATGTTTCATGACATTTCCCTAAGGAAGCAACATAGCACCCTCTCCCAACAAAGGGGAAAATGCAATTTTTTATGAGAGCCTACATTGTTGTAGTGTCCACTGAAAATGAAAAGTTAAAAAGAGAGGTCGAGGCAGGGTCTCATCAAGTATATATAGTGTCGGGAGAGCGCCCCCTAGGAACAATTTGAACAATTAAGAAATTAAGGAGGAGTTAACTCCGACAAATTAACCAGTAAATTTAAGTTTATCTGACAAAATTGAAGGTATTTTACAAACATTGATTTTGTTTATCGAGATTTATATGTTAATTTAAATTTATATTTTATAATTAATAATAACAAACAGAACTGTTTCCAGACTGTTGTACCAAGTGCAACCCATTGCTGAATGAGAGGAAGCAACAAGGGGTGCGAAAGTATAATAGCACCGGTAACATTTTGCAACGTATATGTGGACAATATTCAAATAAAATGGAAATAAAATAGATAAATGTAGAGAGAGAAAATGTATTAAAAGTTACAAACCAGTGATGATAAAGATTTGTGGGTAAATTTTAGGAGGACGATAAAACTACCAACTACATACTTGGTGTCATGCTTTTATTGTGAGGGATTCTGATGATATACTATGGCCGAACCGGAAGTGGTCAAAACGGTGACCAATCTCTTCGTTCGGTATTACTTAAATTAATTATATGTAAATATGAATTGGAAAAAACACAACACAGGCACATATATATATAACATAGGCACAGTTTCAAACTTGACATTTGTAAATAGAAACAAAGTACAGATAACTCTTTAAGAATCAGAGATGCATTTCACCCTGTATTTATATTATGAATTTCTGTATTTCTAAAATAATCAATATTTTTTTATTATGAAAAATGAAGGTCTAATAAATGCTAATCTACAAAAAATGATTCCACCCAAAATTATTCCATTTTTTTTTCATTTCTTATGAGTGGACTAATTAATTTAAGTACTAGCCTTTGTTTTCGATTTTCTTAACAAGATCACAAAGTCCCAATACTGAGTGTTGCAATCTATTCTTATTTTGATAGGAAACAAATAAGACTGGAGGCAAACTGTATATTCTTATTGTTGTGAACATTCCTTTTCCGCACTGTCTTTCATTGTAAAATGGATTCAGTCAGTCAGTTATGTGCCATGCGTGATACAAGCTTAGGCAATCATGTATATTTCGATACATGACTGATGAGGCAGATTTTTTTCCTGCAATAGATTGCCATTTCTTTCTGCAGTAGACCAGTTGCCATCCAAGGCTATAGAACCTGGTCTATCCTGCTATTTACCCATAGCTGGGTGGTGGGGAGAAGAAAAGGATTCATACCTTTCCCAAGGGTATTAGCACATAAGTAAATGTAATATATTCGGCTGTAATTCAAACTTGGCTCTCTGATTCCTCAATCTGAGCTGCTATCCATTACTCCACTATGGCCTGCTCCATTACTTCACCGTGACTCCAGACTACTCCTACTTATAAGTAGTCCTATATACACTAACTATTCATATATGCTGAATAAAGCCTAAATGAGGTTTCTCTGGTGCAGTTTCTTTTCATTACACTTATCAAGGAATTAGCCTCCAAATAGTGTTATGGTAATTCCTAATATGGAAAAACTCAAGTGCTAAAATTAGCACTCTTCTATATCTGTCTATATTTCTGAGATGAGGTATTATGTACATTATTTACATTATTCGGACTATTGTCCTCATCTTTGTCACCATACTTATTACAACGTTTCGGCCATTGTACGCTCCGGCCTTCTTCAGGTGGTTGGAATGTAAACTGACAGAACTCAAAGAGTGTGAGTTCAATACCTGGTTATGGCTGTAGAGAACTTTCAGAGGGAAAATTAACAGGAGATAACTGATAACTGACATCCATCAGACATGACACGTGGAACTAGAACAAAAGGTTTCAGTTCGACATTCAAACCACCTGAAGAAGGCCAGAACATACAACAGCCGAAACATTGTAATAAATATGGCGACAAAGATGAGCACAATAGTCCGAATAATGTAAATAATATAGTACTCTTTTATTGTGAGTTCCTATAATATTAAAATATAAACTCAGTTTCCTTATTTATTTTTTGACAAAATTTTATATGTAATTTTGATGTCTATTATTTTGCCCTCATTCAAGAAGGAGTAGTTCTCTCTTTCTCTCCCCCCCTCCAAACATGATCTGCCATGACTGATTTCATTATCTTAAAACTTGGATAATGGTATTTCAAAGTATTTTTAAAATATTTTTCTTTAGTGAATGACTTTTTTTAATCCTTTCACTCCAAGCAAAGTACGAAGATGCAAAGGTTATTGATTAAATATAATGTACTTGAAATAAAATTCATAAATTAATTTTTTTTTACAGTTAGGTAAGGAATGTTAAATAATAGTTTCAAACTATTATTTTTTGGTGGCAATGTATTTTGGCTCAGACCTTCTGAGGCTGACCTTTAAGGTCAGATGGTAGACAAAATAGGGATGACAGTTTTGATTGGCTGAGCTGGACATGGGAATGTTAGAGAGATAGAAAGAATTTTCAGGTAGTTAAGTTTTTACATGACATACAGATTAGATGTGGTTATTTTGTGTCTCAGAGAACTTGCTCCCCAGTGGAGGTGATAGAGTGATCCCACTGGCTAGTTAAAAATGTACACACTGACATGTTTAATAAAGTAGTAAGTCAAAATCCCTTTTATTGAAGTTCTCATTTTACCTTTGAACCAAAAACTAGTGTTCACTGAACCAGTAGAAGACGGTTGAGAGAAAAGAATGCAGCTTTGTTATGTAGTTGACCTTGTCAACCAAAAGACCTCTCCAGAATGAAAGGGCTATACAATATATTGAGTGGAAGAGAATATGAGAAAAAAGATTATTAAGGAGAGAAAACAATAAAAAACAGGAATTAAGAAGACAGAAGATAATAATTGACATTACATTTAAATTCTTGAGATATTTTCATGCATTTTATATAACTAATAAATGATTAACAAAAAAGAGAGAAAACATACTAGTGTGTACACAGCTGAAACAGAAGAAATGCATTAAAGCTTAGCAATTAAGAATTGTGTGTTTCCTTGTATGTGATACATAAGTGTGTGTGTGTGTGTGTGTGTGCATGTAAAAGTTCAGTCGTCAGTTACCCGGGAGAAAGATATTATCCACTACTTCATTCTAGATGAAAAGAGAAAGAGAGAGATTATGTTTGAGCTTTTATAGTCCTTTTACAGATCAGAATAAACAGCGGCTTGCATTTGATTCTTCATTAAATTGTCAGAATACTGAAATCAATTCTTTATTCCTTTTTTAATCATTTTTATTTTCTATCTTATTTTCTGTTGCTTTTTATCACTACATTCAAGCCTGAATAACCTCTGACTCTCATGACAATAAACTTCAATCATTATTTTAGATATTATATTTAGTGGATACATATGTATCAAGTAGATATAACTATTTTTAAATAGTGCAAACTTATGTTTACTGGCCTGTGCATTTGAGAGTCTTTCTTGAAAGTGTTTTGATGGAGGACGGTAAATGTGACATTAAGATCCATAGACGTAGATGGCCAAGGTAGCATTCCAAAAGCTGGGCAGAATATTGCAAGACAGGAGGATTTCTTTGGTAACAAAGAAAAGAATACTGAGCTGTTACATGACATCTGTCCTTCTTTATGACAGCGAATGTTGGACGATTTCCTCAAAGATGAAGAAGAGATTCACGGCGACGAAGATGTGATTCTGCAGAAGGATGCTAAGGATATCATGGACCGAACATGTGAGCAACAATGAGGTCTCAAAGAGGATGCAAACAAAGAATAGGCTTATACTTAACACCAGGAAGAGGCAGTTGAAGTTCTTGGGACACATAATGAGGAAGGAGGGCCTGGAGAATCTGATACTCACGGGTCAAAAAGAGGGAAAGAGAGACAAGGGAAAATAGTGCATGACATATCTTGTGGCCATAAGCAAGTGGATGACAGAATATGATGTGGGGGAGATGGCAGAGGGAAGGAACTTGTTGAGAGCTGCAAAGGATAGAGGGAGGTGGACAGCCATGATCATCTACATCCTGAAAGGACATGACACATAGAAAGAATAAAGAAAATATGCCTTCTAGCAGGGTTTGAACCTGCATTCCTTTTATAAGGGAAGCTCTTGACCACTCAGCCTTTCACAACCAAGCAAGGTTCAATTATCCTAGCTAAGGAAAGCACAATTGTTGTTAGGAACCCTCAAAACCCATATCAGGTAACTTTATTTTTTTTGTAATGCCCAGTTGTAGGAGAGACTTTGTAAATTACAGACACAACAATAGTAACACCTTCAACTAAATCCCGTATATATATTTTTCCTTTACTCGTCACGTGATCTAATTATTTCAAGATGAGGTTGACTGTACTTGCTCTTTGGCGATCCATATTCAAACCCAAGTGTCGGCAGTGACACTTTATTCTTTATGACAATTTTCATAACCAAAATATAAACAAAGTAATTTTTAATGAATTAATGGTTTTATTTATATTCTGATATTTTAATCCTGACGCATTTTCATTATTCATTTTATTTTAGCTTTTATCCTATCATTTTAGCTCAGATATCTTCTGACTGTTAAAATAAGCTACAATAAAATGAATTTGGTAAAAGTTACTATTGTAAATAGATCACTGAGACAAAAGTAGAAGCATCCTTTTATGATAGATTGCATAATTTACATGCTAGATGAAATAATGTCACAGAAAACAAGGGAAAATTGTTTGCTGATGCAATGAATTTGTATGAATAAAAGATTTTGTCAAATGAAAGTTGCAAATTTTGCAGCCACCTAATGCCTTAAAGTTGACATTATGTCATGGCAAGCCAGAGAAAATATTAGGATGATTCAGTATGGTGTTATGGTGATTTTCTAAGCATAGCTTAGATATGGCACAAGGCCAAATGTATGGGGTACAGAGTGAGGATCAAACTCACTACACAGTTGTAACAATGCTATATAGTTAAACAAATAAAATATTTTGTTACAAAAAGTTGCTGAAAATTTTGCATTAACATACTAAGTAGTTGGGATAAATTTATATAGTCAGATAAACAAAATGGGTTTAAATTTATAGAGCCAGGTCAAGGTTTATAGAGTCAAATAATAATGGTTTAGATTATTTATTTTCAAATATATAAACTAAAATTTCAAATTTATATAATCAAATAATAAAGGTTTAAATTTATATAGTCAAATAAATAAACTAAAGTCCTAGATTTATGTAGTCAAACAAAAAAGGTTTAAATTTATACAGTCAGATAAATAAACAATGAAAATTTATATTTGCAGAATAAATTCATGTAGTCAAAAATTATTTTGCAGAATAAATTCATATAGTCAACAATAATGAATTTGCAGAATAAATTCATATAGTCAAATAAACAATGAAGTTTGAAATTCATATATTGAAATAAACAAGAATGGTTTAAATTTATATGGTCAAAAATAAGATTTAAATTTATAGCTATTTATATAGTTAAATAATAAATTAGTCAAAGTTTTAAATTTATATATTTGAATTGACAATAAAGTTTGAAATTCATATAGTGAAATAAATGAACAATAAAATTTTAAATTTATATGGTTAAAAATAAAACTTTAAATTTATACAGTCAAATAAACAATAAATGTTTATATTTATATATTTAAAAGATAATAATGGTTTAAATTTATATAATCAAACAAATGAAAATTTTAAAATTATTTTGTCAAATAAACAGTATAGTTTACATTTATAGAATGAAACAAATTCACAAACTAATGCTTAAATTCACTAGGCTGTTGTTCCGTGGGACAATCCCGAGTTTAGATCTTGGAACCATAATGTTACCAATTTTAATAGTTGGGATGATATTAGACTGTGAAAATTATGATTAAATGAATTTGGTGGCATAATAATTGTGTGTTCAATTCCTGAGTCAGGCAATGCAGATGAAGACACAGTAAAAATGATACTATCAATAACTCAGCAATACTAAAAACAAAAAACAAGACAAAATATACTGAGATAGAGGAAGTGGAATGAGAACAATTGACTTCCATTAATTAAATAAAAGGGTTCAGTCTGAAATTCCATGAAAATTACCAAGATCGAGATATAGCTGAAAAAGGTCAGTAGGTGCAACAGCCTAAACCATGTCATAATAACAACAAATATATGGTGTCCCATAATTATGGGATACAGCAAGTATCTTGGACTATAAAAATGACATAGAGTACCAAATATGTTTATTACATAAATGACATACAAGAGTTCAACATATTATCTAGGATTTGAATATTACATACTTTAGATGAGGACATGCATGAGGACAAATACGGACATTATGAGGGTCCACTGACAAAAAAAAAGATATTAGATACCTGTAGGAAATAGCAAAATCTTAGATTGGCCATAGGCAAACTGCGGCCAGTGGGCAACATGTAGTCTGTTTGGATTTCTGAATGGCATACCTAATTTTATGAGGAAAATAATGTTTATTAAAATTTCATTTATTTCATTTCATTCTCACTTGTTCACTCACACACTCTTGTACTTAACAATATACAGAAAGAATAATTAAGTGCAATGTTTACTGAATTTTGTAATTTTCCATTTAAGGTAACATTTTCATCATTTTAAACTATTGACTATTTTTACTTAGGAATACCATATGTGTTTACTGAAGAAGATTTATACTGTGCCGTTAATATTTTATATGTATTTCATACCTATTAGCAGACTATATAGAAGGTCATTACTATTAGCATTAGACTTTGCAAGGCTTTTTATAGTGTTACTTATTTACACTTCAATGAGAATGAAAAATAGAACCAAAAAGAAATCAATTATATATTAATAGATGAAATAAGGTCATAACATGATACTTGTAAAACTTGTTGTTTGTGAAAATTATTTTAAGACTCTGATTTAATTAAACTGTTTATTTCCTCATTATATAGTTACAAGGTTACAGGTTGCCTGGTTGAGTTGTTTTACATCAAAAAAATATTTGTTTTAAAATTACGTTTGGTTTATGAGATATTTGTTTAGTTTGCTCTAAATTTCAATTCCTTTTGACAAAATTAAAGAAGTAAATACACAAAGGATCAAGTTTGAATTTTGTCTATTTGAACATTATCTTTATCTTGCAAAAGGTGACACAGTAAAATGTCTGGATACTGACAAACAAGACAGTCTTCAATAAGTATTCTGAACTTTTCATACTGATAAAATTCTGTTCAATAGATGGAATTATATATATATATATATATATATATATATATATTAATAACCACTTTTGGTTCTCACCAGTTGAGATGCCTGTACATCGAAACAAAAATGCATCTTTGTCATGAGTAATTGTTTTTGTCCGTATTCAAAAATTGATAAAAAAAATAATTACTCTACTCTTAGTATTAAGCCATCTTTTGAATTAATGCTGTGAATGATAGAATTTATATTATTTTTGTTCTCATTACATTCGGATATATATATATATATGTATATATATATATATATATATATATATATATATATATATATATATATAGAGAGAGAGAGAGAGAGAGAGAGAGAGAAAATATGGCCTGATAATTGTGCTTAGCATGAAACAAACTGTCACCACTGGGTGTTGACTTCAATATACACTTTTATATTTATATATCCTCTATCCCTGATATTCAGCACTTTAAACCATAAATATAGCATACCATAAAAATATATTTTATCATTATATATATATATATATATATATATATATATATATATATATATATATTTGTTTGAATAAAAGCAGATCACTTTAAAGTTCCATGTAATAAGTTATTTCACCACAACCCTTTTAAAGGGCTCTGGATCATCAGACTTTACTTCCAAAAGTTGAAATGAAAAATGAAAAGAAACTTACACATTTTTGACGGACCGCACCAAGCATATGTGAAATTAACGAAGTGAGGAAGTGAGGTGGGAGAGAAGATATGAGTGAGTTAGATGTACCATTTTCAATTCCTTCTCCTTAACCCCACTCTGTGTAGGCTAGATGTCGAACTTACATTGAGCTCTCTGGATATCATCCTCCTTGGGTCTACCCATATGGATTACCTAGTTTTGCATAAACTATATATATATATATATATATATATATATATATATATGGGGGGTGATAATGAGATATAAATTTTTTTATAACCAGAAAATTTTGGAGGAAAGATGTATGACAAAGTAGAACAAACTTTTTGTGATGCATTTTGTCCTAAAGTCCTAAAAGATGAAACATCTCATACAAAAATTTTTTCCACTTTGTCAAATATATATATATATAAATGTTGGCATTGAGGTCAACATTTAGTGGCAACAATCTGTTTCATGCTTAAACACAATCTTTTGACCATTGCATTTAAGCATGGAACAGAAAGTTTCCAATTGGTGTTGACCTCAATATCCACTTTTATATTTACATACACTATCTCTGATATTATTCACCTTAACCAAGAAATATAGCATAACATAAGACTATATTTTTATCATATATATCAAAATAAAAAGAAAGAACAATCAGATTAATAATCCACAATTCTTTAGCATTTATTTTTTTAAAAAGTGCTCAATACAAAGTAGAGCCTAATATAATATTATTATTTAAAAATAGGTTTTCATCATGACACAGAAATTACTGTTTCAGAACTAAAAATTAAAATTAAAATTTTTGTTCCATTATCAAGCAATTTTGAATAACTTCAGAAAAAAAATTATTTACTTTTTTAAGCAGAGTAGTATTATCTTTAAGAGTTTAAGTTGCAAGGTGTTATGGTGACCTATCTACATTAGAATGAACTCTTCCTCCTTCATAAATACTAACCTGCGAGACTTCCTAAGTGAGGTAGTCAGGATGCAGTGTAACCTGATAGTTTGGATGGACATTTCTATCTGCTGATTAATAACACTCTTATTTTGTATATATGTTCTGTTATTTCAATACACCTGTTCAACCTATCTTCTTCTTTCTGTTTCTTTCTGGCCCCTAACAAGCCACAACAAAAGGGGAATGAGATTTCAAAATTTTAAATGAGTGTTGTCTATTTTGACGAATCAGAAAACAGGTATAATCAAAGATGGAAAAGTGAAAAATGTGGGTTAAATGTTTGGTGTGGGTATGTAATTTCTGCTTGTCGATATGCGCTTTTGTGTATGAGACATGTCATCTTGTCTACATTTTATCGAACATATATAAGATACATTAAAATGCAAGTAGTTATTTTTATCAAACCACAGGTTAATTTGGACATTTTTATTTACTTTTTATTTTTATTTTTTCCAAATATATTTCGGGCTTTCTTAAAGGGGCTTCAAGTATGATTAAATCATATTTTATATATTTATATTTTTAATTATAAAGATCTAAAATGCTATATTTATTATATTTAATGGTACATTAGATATGGCATTGTTAAAATTTAGAAATTAAGTACACATTTTTTTAATTGTTATCAAATGCTAGATATATAATTATGAAAGTTATATTATGTTTTAAAGTGAACATAATCCAATGCCTACAAAAGACAGTTATTTCTTTTCATTGATTTAATAAAACTTTATTTTTAAGAAACTTAATAATATATAACTTTTCATGTCGGCACAAAGGATATGGATCATTTAAAAATGTACAAGTTCATGTTTTTTTTAATAATTTCCATTTTATTGTGGCAGTTTTATTTGTTCCTTTTAAATGCCAAAAATATTTAGATAGGAATGTTTGGTTATGATACTTATTGTTTTTGAAGGAAGACAGGGGCTGGTACCATCTTAATTTAAAATAATTTTTAGTGCTACCAATATAAAATTTTTAAAATCTGGATTTTCAATAGTTGAAATAGTACACTGGTAAACTATAGATTCTGTAAGGCACCTATTATTCAGTGGACAACTTGTATGTCTTTAAATGACCCATGTCATTTGTGCCTACATGAAAAGTTATATATTATTAAGTTTTTTTAAAATAAATAAAAGCTATTATTTCTGTACATTTTATATCCTGCCAAGTATGCTCTTATCTCCGTGAACATGAGACTAATTTCTGCTGCTATGATGTGAGTGAATCACCCACAACACATTTGGTGACCACTGATGTGAATAACAAAAACAACCTATTATTCACCCACATCATTTGGTGTACCCGACATCCATAAAACATACTACTACCTCACATTTATTTGTTGACTCCTGAAGTGTATAAAAACCAACTACAACTGTTTTCTTTTGTTTTATTAATTTGGATTCTTTTATTGTTCTCTCTCCTTAATAATGATGATTTTTTTTCTTATATTCTTTCACACTCAGTAACCCCTTGTGTCTTAGTGGCTTTATTGATTTGCTTGGGCAGATGTGAGTGAACAAAAAAGTATTAATGCATACATTGTTTTCAGGATTATCATAGAAAATGGCTTCAAAGAAAGAAGTTACAGGGGAAGCCAAACACCAACTAGGTCAATAGTGAAATAGGGACATTATTAACACCATCAATACTAAAACTGCAAAGGACTCAGCATGTGTAAGATAGCAGCTAAGCTGAAAATAGACTCATGATTGTCAGAATGATTGTACATGATGACTTGCACCATAAACTATACACCACAATGCTAAGGCACCTCCTCAAAATAGAAGATTGGAAAGGTGTAAGAAAATGCTCATGTACTTCAAGTATCATGGCTCAACCATTAAAATATTCTTTGGTGTGAAGATCTTCACAGTCAATGCTGTTTAAACAACTGATACCTTGAAGAGTCAAAACTTAATGTTAAGTGCACTCACTTATTCTGACCCTCATCCAGTCTGTATGACTGATTTGTTGGGTGTTTTTGAGTAGTCAAATTGAATAAATTGTTAATTATGATATTATTTATAAGTTATATTAATATTAGTATAATTAATATTAGTACCAATAGGCCTATTTAAGCATCTAAGTGAGTTTTGAAGGTCACAACATTTTTACAAGTTTTCTACTGAGGTCAACACCCAGCAGTGACTGCTTGTTTCATGTGTGAATGTAATCATCAGGCCATGTGTGTTGTGTTTTGGCTCAACTATTTATATATCCTGGTCAGTGTTACATTATGGGTAGAAGGTTTATTGTGTTATCCTAATGGTTATTGGATGGTCAATTACAGTTATATTTCAAATTATTTTAGAGGTGGTTGAGTAGAAATAATTGTGGATCCAAATGCAGTTAAATGTAATTATTGATTACTTTATTATTTGCTGTTGATTATTATTATTATTACTTTTGTTTATATGAGCATTTGCAGGATGTTAATTTGTTTATTATTTATTAATTTGTTTATTTATTTAGATTTGGGATATATATATATATATATATATATATATATATATATATATATATATATATATGTCTGTCTGTGTGTGTGTGTGCATGTATTTAGGCAGCATATTTTCATTCAAAAAGGTTTGGTTAAATTATTTAGACATATCATTTTGATTTATTTTGGTTGTGATCCTTTCAAGTTCACGGATTAAATTCTTGCTAGCCAATAAAAATTGATTAAGAAAAATACCAAATTTTTCTTTCAAATAGTTTTTATTTTCCCAAGTACTTTCAATCTCATTTGATACCATCTTCAGGGGGTTAAACAGTCAGTGAATGTGTATATGTATTTCTGTAAATTTGAAATAGTTCAATTGTTTTTTTTTACTGTGTTATGAAGCGTTCTAAATTTCAAAATTCAAAATTCATATTGTTTTTTCACAGTATAAGGGAGGTAACTCTTTTCATTTTTCTTTATATATATATATTATGAAAATCTATGACAAAATGGAAATTATTTTTTGTATGCTCTCTTCTTGTTCTTGTAACGGCATTCACCCGAGGTGGGTTGAGCCGGCTCCAATATTGGAGTTTCATGGGAATTTGGAATTCACAAGGGGTCCCCAACCCGCATATATAGCACATGAGATTATAGTGGTGAAGGTTTCATGCAGGACTATCCACACTTTTTGAAGGGCCGATTACAGTGACCTGGTGCACTACGTGCCACAAGGTCCCCAAATAACCCTCCGCAGGTTTTGAATTCAGAGTTTTCCTTCTCCTAGACCAGTTGCTATCCAAGGCTATAAAACCCAGTCTGTCCTGCTATTTACCCATAGCTGGAGGGAGAAGAAGAAGATTCACACCTTTCCCAAGGGTATTAGCACATAAGTGAATGTAATGGATTCGACTGGAATTTGAACTCGGCACTCCGATTCCTCAATCCAAGCCGCTATCCATTACGCCACTGTGCCTCCTCTATTTGTGTGCTGCATTTTTCTCATTATGAATTCAAAGATTAAATAATATTTATGATGATGTGACTACACATGCATATGAAGGAGAGGGGATGTTGAATTTTAATCTTTTAAATTTTTTTTTTTTAAATTAGTTTTAGATATATAGCCTTACCAATTTCCTTTAGTTACTTTTTGTTTATGTTTTTAGTACTTTTGTTATTAAGCATCCCACATTGTGATAATAGAAGATCTGCCAAGAAAAGTGAAATGTTGGACACAAATTTATTGTGGATGATCTGGTAATTAAAGCACTTTCTATACATTTTCATCTTGCTAAATTGCTTTCTTTTTAATTAGAGTAGCACTTTTTAAAGATCAAAATTATGGTCAGACTCCTTATGGTGAGCAACTAATGCATTGAGTATGTGTTTTGTAAAAGATTCCTTTTAATCAGTCTCTCCCATGGACAAAAAGAAAAGTTTGGTTTGAAATTCCAACCACCTAAAGAAGGCTGGAGCGTACAATGGCTGAAATATCAGGAATATGACAACAAAGATGAGGACAACAGTCTGAACAATGTAAATAGTACACTGTAAATATACTTGCAATATATCATCTCAGAAATATAGACAGAAATCTTTATATATCTGAAATTAAAAGATAAATATAAATAACTATGCTATTATATATATTTATTTAGACTAAGATGAACAGCCTTCGAGATATATAATAAAATGTTACCCTGCCTAGTTATTGTATTTATTCCAATGATGCAACTATTTATTACAGTCTTAATAGTAAGTTTGATAGGCCCAGCAAAGTAGAACTGGCAACTGCTCTCAAAAAAATGAACTACAATCTGTTGTTAACTGGAGCAAAGAATGGCTTGTTAATTTCAATGCCTCCAAAACAAAACTGATATCTTTTAATCATCATAGAGAACCATTTTTGCTTTTTATAAGCATAGCTGATGCTAACCACCAGAAGAGCAACTCATTGCACCTTCTTATTCTCATGTTTTTCCACTGACATGGAGTGATTGAATCAACTATTAGTTCTGCTGCTTGGTTCATTGTCTTGTGCCAGACAATTTCTCTCGTTAGAATTCATCTTACATTTATAAATCTACTTTTTGTCTATGTATTAAATATTGCTGCCATATCTGGTCTAGAACTCCTGCTATTTTTCTTCAGATTCTCAACAAAATGCAAAGAAGGGTATGTAATGTTATCGTTCCTGACCTGGCATCTCAACTTCAGTTACTTTCCCACTGCTATAATGTGGCATCACTCTGTCTTTTTTATAAATATTCTCATGGAGTTCTTCTCCTTGTTACCTTAACCACATGAATTTAATCATACTACTTTATTGGTGGCTAGGTCTCATTGTTTTACTGTTGACTTAGCTAGATGTAATCATAAGTTTTATTATAATAGTTCTGTAGGGATAAATAAGACGATTATCTCCCTTTGGTACAGATGAAGTCATTTGGATTGCATGATGGTCACTTAGTGGCATTATTGTACAGTGATGAAAGTGGTAGTCAGTCAGCATCAAGGAGTCAAACACAGTAGTAGCTTTCTTAGTGCAGGCTTCTCAGGCTGAAGCTAAATCTGTTTTCCTGTGGAAATACATCTTCATCTGATATAGAAAATACCTCCTGCTCACAGTCCTCATGTTGGAAAAAATACCATGGAAAAATATAATGCCAATAATGGGGGAAAATATAAACTGGGGGAATATTCACTTTCTTCCGTAGCATACCCATTATCTGGGTCAACCTGATGTGTCATTATATTATTTACCTCAATTAGTTTTTTTTCTTACACTTCTCACCTGTGGAACTCTTTTCTGGTTTCTTGCTTTCCTTCTGTCTATGTTCTTCAAAAATATAAATGCAATGTCAATTGCCATCTTCTGTCTTCCTGAATCCTGTTCCTTTTTTGTCATTCTCCTCACTAAGGTCTTCCCATTCTCTTTCACTCTCAGTAACCCCTGGCATCTTATTGCCATTATCACATTGCTTTGGATAAAATGATTAAAAAAAAAAATCTACTGACAAAATACTAAAAGTCACATGATTTAATTTTCATATAAATGAAAATATATCCTCAAAATTTTATTTGAATATAGGTTTGTTGAGAAATTTTTTTGTGAAATCATTGACTTGCATAATGCAACTTGATATAATATTGTTAGCAATTATGACTAATTATAAGTTGCATGCTCCTTGGATATACAATTGATGAAATTCAACAAAGGAAACTTCTTCAGAATTTATAAAGATATTTGTTTATATACCTGGAAAAGTAACCAAGTTAATCAAAGTCATAAATGGAGATCATGTTTTTTTTCAGAAAATACCCTAATGGAATCAGCAGAAATTGAACCTGAAACCCAGTGGACTTAACCATTTACTCAGCAGATATCATCATAATAAATTCATGTAAGACATCAGCAAATGTGGCCAAACTGAGCAGGAACAGTTGTGTTCATTTTTATTAAGAATAGGACCAAATTTTGAGTAAGAAGGTACCAAGTTCAATACTGGTCAAGGTAAGCTGTTTTTTCTTTCTCTGATAATTAATAAAAGATTGCACAAAATTTTGAAGAACAGTTTAATGATCTCAGTACTGTTAAACAGAAGCTTTTCTTTCTCTCTCTTATAATGAAATACTGCTTATCAGGATATGAAACATTACACTATCCAACAAATGAGAGCTATGAGACATTTTAAACTTCAAACTTGCAGTGCCACTATAAACTTGAGACTTTGAAATTCAGGACATTTCATACAAATCACTAATCTTTCATTTAAAAAAGTACAGAATGAAATAGCTTTTTTTCTAACTACACAGATAGATGTTGCCATCATTTTGCAAATATCCTTTTGGCATTTAGATTACAATAAGTATTTATTTTATATGATAGACTCTTCCATTGAGTTCAATGTATGAGGTTCCGATAACCACAAACTAATAAACTGCATGCCTATTATATATATATATATATATATATATATATATATATATATATATATATATATATATATATATATATATATAGAGAGAGAGAGAGAGAGAGAGAGAGAGAGAGAGATAACAAGGTGTTTGGTAATCTGTATGGATAATTCCAAGGCAGATATAATCCAGAGAGCTCAATGTAAAAACAGAGCAAATACTAATTATTATTAAGAAACAGACAACTTTAAGATTTCATGGCAATTATAATTTATTTCCCAAGGACCAAAATTCAATCCTAATTCCTCAGATTGACCATTTTCATACAAATAAATGGCTGACAAATATTCCAGAATATTAGTTATTTCCTTTCCTAATTTTGTTTCCCTATCTTTCATCATCCACTCTCTCAATCAACTTATCCCTTTCAAGAGATATATATCTCCTTCATCTCCTCCTGTCACCAATCTAAACCTGCCTCCTCAAACAAATGTGTGCATAAATTAAAAATGATAATACATAATTCTTCTGCCTGGAATATTTGTCACCCATTTATTTGTATGAAAATGGTCAACCTGAGGAATTAGGATTGAATTTCGATCCTAAGGAAATAAATTATAATCATCATGAAACCTTAAAGTTGTCTGTTTCTTAATAATAATTTATATATATATATATATATATATATATATATATATATATATAGATATAGATATATATATGGCCTGACGATTACATGAAACAGACTGTCACCTCTAAGTGTTGACTTCTATGCTCACTTTTATATATATATATATATATATATATATATATATAATGTTGATAATGTAGGCTTATATAGAGATGATGGTCTTATGGTAGTAAGAAATTCTACTAAAATTAAGGTTAAGGAAATAAATTATAATCATCATGAAACCTTAAAGTTGTTTGTTTCTTAATAATAATTTATATATATATATATATATATATATATATATATATATATATAGATAGATATATATATGGCCTGACGATTACGTCTAGCATGAAACAGACTGTCACCTCTAAGTGTTGACTTCTATGCTCACTTTTATATATATATATATATATATATAATGTTGATAATGTAGGCTTATATAGAGATGATGGTCTTATGGTAGTAAGAAATTCTACTAAAATTAAGGTTGACAAATTAAAGAAAATGATTCATAGAGAATTAAAAAGCTTAAATCTTAATGTTAAGATAACTACTAATGTTAAACAAGTAGATTTTCTTGATGTTGCATTAAATTTTGTTCATGAAAAATAATGCTAACTCAATACATATTCACTCAATTCTAACCACACTCCATCTGTAATCAAGCATATACTCTCATCTATAGAATATAGAATTAGCAACAACTCATCTGACAAAGATATGTTTGATAAATATAGCAGTTTTTATAATAAAAAATATTGGCTACAAGTACACTGAAATCAAGTATATAAAATATGATAATACTGATCTAAGGAAAATAAATATGAATAGGAAAATTATTTGGTACACACCTCTATTTAACCAATTGATCAGTTCTAAGTTAGGCCAGATATATTTATTTATTTAATTTATATTTAAATATATATATATATATATATATATATATATATATATATATATATATATATATATATAGGTGCAACGGATAAATCGTCATTTAAATTATGCAAAAATAAAAATAATACCGACATCTCATTTTTTTACCAAAATTACACAAAAATATTTCTAAATACTAAAGAGTAAATTTATTCAATAAAATTGCCATTGCCTTCAACCACAGCCTTCAGATGACTTCAGAATCTCCTGCAACTCTTCTGGATGGTCTCCTTGTTTAAATTGATGAATGCTGCTATAATACTTGCTTTCAGTTAATCTTTGGGGTTATAAGGAGTTTTGTTGGTCTCTTCCTCAACTTCACCCTACACATAATAATCAAGGGGGTTGCAATGTAGGGAGTTATGTGGCCAGATGTAATGGATGATGAGGTTGCAGAAATTGTCTGACAGCCATAATTGGGCTCTCCTGCTTGGGTGGCATGGTGCAGAGTCCTGTTGCCAGACATAGTGTTTTCAATCAGTCATTCTCTTGACCCAGGACAACACTACCATCTCAAGCACTAGATGTAGGCCTCCATGTTGAGTCTGAGGTCCTGTGGGAAGATGAATGTCAAAAAACTCTCAATAGATAAATAGTGATAATATTCAATAAATTGGAAAAAGTTTCATTGACTTATCTGGTTAGCTGACACAAGAGTTTTACATCAAAATGCTCATCAGAGCCAGATGTATAATAAATTAACCATTATCACAACTGTTTTTGATTTATTGAATATATATATATATATTTTATAATTATTTTTTAAAAATATGTATTCATAGAAATTACATGTTTTGAAACCAAAACCTAAATGTTAAATTAAACTTAAAATTCGAAGTTCCATTTTCAAGCGATGCTGAATAACTTTTAAAAAAAATTGATTTACACTATTTATAAGCCAAATAGTATTATATATTTTAAGTTGGGAGGTGATGAGAATTCAAAATTTTTTATTAAGTGGGTGTTGTTTTTTTTTTGACAAATCAAGATACAAGTATATTTTTATGTAGCAAATTGAAAATCAGTTAAGTTTAGGTGGGGGTTTGACATTTCTGTCTGTTGATACTGACTTCCTTTCATGTGAATGTGCGATCACAGTCTGGGTTTTTTATTTTATTTTGGGTTACACTACAATACAATTGGTATTTTTAATTATTTTTTATTAATTTTCTTATTTTTTAAACTACATTGAGATTTTCTTAAAGGGGTTTTCAAATATGATTAAATCATATTATTTATATTTATATTTTTATTTATAAAGATCTAAAATACTATATTTATTATATTTACTAATAAACTATATAAGGTATTATAAAATTAAAATATTAGAATTATGCATTTATAAACTATTTTATTTATGATCAAATAATAGATATATAATTATGCAATTTATTTTTATAATTAATTATTTTTTCAAGAAAATATGAGACAATGTCTACAAAAAACTGCTACACCCATTATTATGTGGGATGTTGTAGCAAAAGCCAAATCTCATCATGGGAAAGGTAATAGATGCAATTTATGCCTTGTTGAAAAATTAGTTATCTTAATACACTTAAATAACCCGAGCTTATTAAACAAGAGAAACAAATTTATGGTTACATATTGGCATAAAAATAAATATCTGTCGAAATATGTTGATCCAGATTAATTTTTAATGTAAATTATGACATTTCTATTTGTTTGTTCGTTTTTCTTAATTTTAATTTTTTTTTTCAAAAACACAGTAATCTCCCTTTATGATTAATATAAAATTAATATTCACAACTTTAAATAAATTTTTTTCTTTTATATATATATAAAATATAAAGGCAAAATATATTTTTTAAATAAAAATCTGTAATCCTCATATAAGGATTACACAACTAAGGATTAACATTGCGTTAACCAGGGATTTTTATTAAAATTTAAATTACATAACAGTCAGTCTATAATCTACATTTGAAGATTGCATTGTGCATGAAACTCTGAGCCATGCTACCAGTGAGAGATAATGTATATTTATTAATATATACTTAATAGCTCTGTTATAGTACAATGAGCTCTGTTTTATTGACACCAATACTATCTGTGCAATATGTGTGTGTGTGTGCATGAATGTGTGTAAAACTGGTAGTATGCTTAAATTTTTTATTTCCTTATTGACATTCTGCCCCCAATGAAAATTATCAAAATGTAAAAAAAAAAACTAAGGAAAAAAAAATGCAACTATGCTACTTAAAAACTGTGGTTAATTTGAAAATTTTCAATAGTTAATAAAAATAAAAACTAAAATAAACTAGTTTTTAACCATTCTGTCTTACATTTTTCTCTAATCAGTTCACCCCAAGCAAGGCAATAAATCCACTATGACACACAGAGCTATTGGGAGTTACAGAGAATAGGAACTGGAAATCCAATCTTAAACAGGAAACAAGGGATAAACCGCTACTCTTGTTCAATAGACAGGAAACACATGATTTGAATGCCTCATATCAATTATTTATTATTCATATACATACACACATATTTCTAAAGAATTAATGGATTTATTTTTTAAGTAATATATATATATATATATATATATATATATATATATATATATGTGTGTGTGTGTGTGTGTGTGTGTGTATGATCATCAAATATAAATGTATATGTGAATATGATGTGTTTCACTAAGAGTGTCTGTTCTCTTTGGCTGCCTCATGTTAGAATGAAATAAAGACAAAATTTTATATAAGGAAAAATGCCTTAAGATATCTGATTATAAGTTGTGACCATAAATAAAATAAAATTTTATTATCACTTTCAATGTCCAGACTCAAGAGAGTGCCTGTCTTCCTGATTGTTTGTTTTATCTACATCTATATTAGAGCTGTTTAGTGTTGTTGGATTTCAAATCAGTCCACTGGAACTAGATGTATATACCATGTTTTAAGAAGCAGTTTTTCAATAATATAATTTTGATGATAGATAAGGAATGTTTAATTTTATTTTTACACTATACTTCATTAATAGCCAAAATTAGGGTTGTAAACCACCTTATCACCCACATTTTTTTATAAAGCATTTCACTCTAAGCAAGGCAGGAGTACCACTAGCATGCAGGAGTTTATAGAGAGTGAAAGTGAGGGTTTAAGACAGAATGTAGAGGGGATTGAGGAGAGGATAATCAAAAAACAAAAGATGGTGATTGACTGTATTTATATTCACTGCATCCTGTCATATAGTCTCTTGTATATAAACAAAATGTTACCTGCTATTTTTAATCAAACTTCAAATGTTTTTTTTCTATTTGTCTTTTTTTTCCTTTTTTTTATTTCTAGTAAATTTAATTTCTGGAAGAATGCTTAGACGTCACCTTCACAATCAGATCTACCTGATTCCAGGAATCCTGCACATGATGACGTCCTTATGTTTCTTGATCTACTGCATTCGTCATTTTCACTCAAGCACATTCATTGTGTTCCCTTCTCTTGCTCTTGTATCTTGCATTCTGGTAAGTTTCCAACATATTTTTTTACTTTCACTTTTTGTGTTTAAAGACAAAATTGCTGCAATCACTTATATTTTAGCACAAAAAATGTTCAGCTTATTTCCTCAACTATTTTTTAAAAATTTTATTTCTGCCTGAAAATACACTGAATTGATTGATTGATCTGTTTTTTTACTGTTTATCAATGCTTTATCAGTTATTTAAAGCTGAAATATATTTTGAATTATAAGAATAAATCTTTTTTTTTTTTTTTGGCAATTGAATATTGCATAAACAAGTTTTTGGAGATAACAGGTACAGAATTTCTAGATACAAGCAGTGCTTTTTAACCCATAGATGGAGGGAGAAGAAATAGATTCATACCTTTCCTAAGGATATTGAATAAAAGGAAGGCAGACCTAACTGAAGTATACTAAGTTTAGTTTGGTCAAACTCTGGATTGATGATAGACTGATTTGTTTTTTTTATGGCTTAACCTTTTGTAGGTTGTTTAAAGCCAGAAAATATTTTTAGAATGTAAGAATTCTCTTTTTGAGATAATAATGGTTTAGTTATATAAGTCTTACTAATTAACCCATAGCAGGAAGAGAAGTGAATTCATGACTAATCAGAAACAAGAAATTATAATGTGAATATAAAATGGGGGATCAATTCTATATTATAATCAATATATAAACTGATCCATCACTTTGTGTCCAAGGTAGTTTCTACACATTTATATTCAAGAGAATGTAAATAAATCTAAAAGACATGCCTGTGTATTTGATTTGATTGATTCATTTTCTATGGCTTATCAACCCTTTGCAGGAGAATAGAAAGGAGAGTAAAAAGACACGTAATGCTAAGAGCTACAAATGATAGGAAGTTATGGAGAGTCATGATCGCCTACACCCTGATGAGATATGGCACATAATAGAAGAAAATAAAAGAAAGTATCTAAATTGAAGAAACTGTGCTAACGAAGATTGGCATGCAAACATTTGATTATAATATTGAGAAAAGGGTTTTATTTAAATATTGACATAAACGAACATTAAACTTTGAGATGAAGAGATAGATTTCTGTTATACTAGAATTTTTTTGGCAACTCACTGACACATGTTGAAATCCTCACAGTATTTAGTATTGTTGAAGCTATCACTATCATTTTTTTTTCCTCAAGATTTACAAATTATGTTTCATTCAATTTCACAAACCAATCAATGAAATTTGATTAAGTTGATTTGTTGGGAAAAATACTTTGATAGGTGACTCACTTAAATAAAAAGTCACAAAAACTATAAATAGCTATGGCTATTACCTATGAGGCAGTTTAGTGCATACTACTTCCAGTGAATAGGTAACATTACACAACAATGGTGTTGCTGATATCTAAAGAACTGAATAAACAATTATCACTTGACAATTATGAATATGCACAAGTGTGGTTTAATATTCTAGCAGTTAAAGCTAGGATGAAAAAAAGCTAAAGGATTCAAAATCAATTGGAGGAGAAAATAACAAGCTTCTTGTTGGCAACTGCTGGTTGTGAGGCCATTATAAAAATGTCAGCAATTGCATACCCAAGAGAGTTTGAGGAAATGATGTTTGATGATATAAGTCAACTGATAATGAAAAACATAACACTTAAGAATAAATTAGTGAATGCAGAGAGAACTAAGTTTATGAATATTTCTCAAAAAGTGAATGAATCAGTTATTGAATATGTTCTTCATTTAAAACAGGCTGCTAAATATTGTGAATTTGAGAAACCAATCAATCGAAGAGGATTTTATCCAAATGAAATTGGTAAACAGCCTTCAAAATGAGGAGTATTGGCAAACGACTCTAATGCATTTATAATTGGGAAAGTTGTCACTAGAACAGTATGTTGAATTTGTCCAACAACAAGAACTAATTGGAAAATTTAACAGGACAAAAATTATCAATCTGGTTGAGGAAATGGACATATACACAATAAACAAAAAATACAGAATAATGTGTACTTATTGTGGATATCAACATTAAAGAGAAAAACAGAAATATCTGGCATATAAAAAAAAATGTGAAAGTGTTTCAAAATGAATCATTTTAAAGATATATGTAAATCCAAAAAGAAAAAAAGTCGAGACAGTCCAACAAAATGAAGAGGCAATAAGTATGGACATCTTGTCATTAAAAAAAAAAATGCAAAAGGCAATATAGAAAGTGATGTGATTTTGATACCCAGAAATTTCTGAAAAAAATTAGGAAAACCAAGATTAAAGTAAAGCCATGTCAAATTGAATCAGCTTGATGGATTCATGAAAAAAATGTTAGGCTATTTTAAAGCCTACATGGAACTAAAAGATAAGTTTCACATATTACCAATTAAATGTGAAAAGAGTCACAGGCTAATAGGAAATGTTGTATTGAACAAAAATTCTAGAAAATTAGTGAACAAAATCAAGTCAGAAGAAATTGGAATGTTAAAAAAACTATGAAGCAAAGTTAAGACTAAAGGAAAATGTCTCCCCCCTCATATTTTGAAGCACGAAAAGTGCCAATCCACTTACTACCAATAGTTGTGTAAAAAAAGTAAAAAAATTACTAGAACAAAATCTACTGGAATGAGTTCCAACAAGAATGAGAAAATGGACCTTTTCATTAATAATTTTAACCCTAGAACACTAATCATCAATTAAAGTTACACCACTACTAACCATGGGTATATCAAACCCAATTTTGAAAATATCAAAAAAAATATTAAATATAAATCTTTATTTGAAATATTTTGCTTGCAGGCACTTCAAACTTTGTACTTTGAGTTAACATTAATAGGAACTGAAAAACATTATTTAGGTAAGAAAATCAGGTACTGAAAGTTGTAATAAAAATAGAAAAATTTGCACTGGGTACTATATACCCATGGTTAGTGTTCTAGCATTAAAAAAAAAGAATAAGGATCTGTGCATATGTGGTAACTACAAAATAGTATAGGGTGAACGTTACTGTAAAAAAAAAATCACTCTGTGAGTTAGATGTTCGACAGAATCACTTATACATTTTGAAAAAGTATGTTTTCATTATTTCTTCAGCTGAGTAGATTTTGTGTGAGAGTTATATCCCTAATTTTTTATGGTATTTTGCTTAATTTCTGGTACATATAATGAGGAAAGATAGCTTGGAGAATTTGACACTCACAGAAAATATCGAAAGCAAGAAGGATAGAGGGAAACATTGAGAAATATAATTAACATGTTTAAACTGTAAATGGATGGCAAAACATGAACTGGTAGAGATATTAAAAAGACAACCATTATTTAGAGCTACAAAAGATGGTGGAGAGCCATGACCGCACACATCCTGAAAGGACTCAGCATATAAAAGAAGACTCTTGTGTATCAAGATTAGATTATTCCTTCAATTCACCCCCACCCCAAGTGTGGAGCTTTTATGAGGATTTGCACTTATTTTTTCAAATTATTTTGACAAATAATTATTCTGTTCCATGTTTATAAAATATATATATAAAAATTCATGGTAGGATATTTCTTTGCTTATTTTAAAAAATTCCTACCAGCATGACCATTCCAGACAACTTTTCTATTTAGTTTGGTTTTGATTTTTAATGGTATATCAACATCCTTATGGGTCTTTTAATACCAAAACCCAATTCATTTCCAAATGCTTGATTACAATCATGACTATTCATTTAACACAACTATCGACAGGCAGGAGCTGTGCAAGGGTCTCATGAATGCCCCCATGCTATGCCTACACCCCAATCTATGATACACCCCCCCAACTCTACTACATCTTAATTTTCATAAGGTAGTATTCATATAGAAAACAAATTTTATTGTAAACTAATTATGTACAATAATGGATCATATGCAACATAGATGAACAATTCAACTAGAAAAATTAAAATAAATATGATGTATCTATATACAAATTAGAAACATTTCATAATAGATCATTCCATCTTAAATAAATCAACAATATTTTGCAACAATTTTAAACATCAACTAGAGATTTTTCTTAAAAAATTGAATAATTTTAAGACATTCAAAATTAGGGATAAAACATAGTGAATTTTATATAGTGTTCTCTTGAGAATTAGCATAAGCAAAATAAAGACATGGATTTGGACAAAAATAAAAATAAAACTAGAATGATATCAAAATCCGCAAAAATGTTCATCCTTTAGTAGTTGTGCTTAGTTTAGTTTGTAATGTATATAAATGTAGGTAGAAAAAAGAAAATGTTGATAAGATAGCAAGGGTCACAAAGCACTGCCTGGGGCCATGAATAAGGGCTCCTTCCAGTTGGGGAGAGGTGTGTCAAGGTTAGTATGCACTGGTCATCATGTTGACAGCTTCCAAACAGTTTTATCTAACTCAAAAGGTTTGGGTCAACCCATGGTATGGATTTTAGGCTTTTCTCAATGGTGCTGCCTGCTGTGATCATCTCTCCAGTCTATTATTAAGAAGTCACCTCATTGACAAATTGACTATAATGAAATTCAAGCATGAGACTCAATGTTATAAGGTTAATGTTCTAGTCATTCAACCATGTTCCTATTTGCTTATATTTAGTACTACAGAGTAGAACATGGCAGTTGGTTAACATTTTTATATCATCATGATAAATAGAGCTCTTACCTATAGATTTTACAGACATATCTCATATGTTGGTTTGGGTGTTAGCCTAAAAAATTATTATTATTATTATTATTATTATTATTCTTTTGAAAAAATTTCATTTCTGTATCTTTTAACAGGTCATGCAGCTAATATAATATATTGCTTTTTTGTGTTTTAAAATAATTATGCAGATACTGCCAGGTGCAATTCTTTCAATTGTGATTGGTGTATTTTTCTGCAATGCAAAGAAGATGCATAAACTGGTGAGTAAAGATCAAATTAAAAAGCAAACAAGTCACAATTATCTTATTACCTTATTATTTCCAACAAATGCACCTTATAAAAATGTTCATTCAAAATTTAGGTTGGAATGAAGAACTGGATTAATTAATTAAACATATACACATTTGTGGGTTGAATATTTAAATGAAAAATAAAGCAAAATCACTTCTTCTCTAGCATTTTGTAATTTAAAATTAGCCATTGAATACACCTGCTCAGTAACACATACTTTCTTTCAATTAAATTAAAAAAAAACAACATATTACTCTATTTTTGACTGCCAACCATCATTGGCAGTTTTTATTATGACTCCAACAAGTTATCTCATTCTTGGCATTTTCTGATACATTTTTATCTGTGGGCACCAGCAATTAGTTTATTCATGGTGATACTTTTAGTATTAAAAGAATGTTAAGACTTGAAACTATAAATCAAATCATAAAAATTTTATATTGCCTAAGTTGAATTTTATAAAATTGGTGTTTGAAGACAGATTTCATAATTGACCTCTGGCAGTCAACATTTTAACCAATAAAATACATTTTATTAAAAAAGAAAAAATTATCTAAATCTTACACTACATCTCATTTCTTGTATTATATGCAGAAGACAAAATATCACATTCTTAACCAAGAATTTTTAATGAATTCTGATGAGACATTGTCTAAAAATACCTTTACATAACAAACATCATACATATTGGTAAATTGCTAGCATCATGAAAAATGGAATCAGGAAATAAAATTCAAAGTTCAGCTGAAGGTGATTATGTTCACTTGGGGAAGGCATGAATTCATACCTGTCGATTAATTAATTTGTTTTTTAGGGTTTATCAACCCTTTGTGTGTTATTTTAAAGCTGAAACATATTGTGAATTGTATGAATAATTCTTCTTTTTTGCAAATGTATTGACAATTTTTGAGAATAACAATGATTTTTCCACATACAAGTTCAACTATTTAACTCGTAGCTAGGGAAAGATGGAATCATACCTTTCACAATGGTTTTCATGTATAAATGAATGCAACAGACTTGGGTCTCCAAATTCTCATTCTGAGCTACTATCTATTACACCTTCTCCACATCCAAATTCATATCTGTGTGGTCTGTCCTTCTACTAGATATCTGAACAAAAACATTGTCCCTTTTTGGTTTAGCATAATAGATGATGAGGAAGGGTCAATATGAGTGATTACTTGGGTGAGTGATATATATATATATATCCAAATAAGAAATCATTTTTATCACCAGTTATCAACTATAACCTGAAAAAGTATGATCATAGTATTGAAACATGAAAGCTTTTGTGTAACGATTTAAAATGTTTTTATTATAATCTTTTATAATAAAAATATTATAATATATATATATATATATATATATATATATATATATATATATATATATATGTATTTGAAAAAATGTGACAAATGGAAAATTGTTTCATTGAAACTAGATTTGATTATGCATTTCACCTGTCTAGGTTTCATATGATACAAAAATGAAAGAAAAAAAACTTATAAAGTTTTACCTCATCCTCTTTACTCACCTGACATTGCTTCCTCTGGCTATCATCCTTACTCTCCTTATCTTGCTCCTTCTGGCTATCCTAATAACCTTGCTCCATCTGACTATCCTCTTTACTCTCCTGACATTGCTTCCTCTGGCAATCATCCTTACTCTCCTTATCTTGTTCCTTCTGGCTATCCTCATAACCTTGCTTCATCTGACTATCCTCTTTACTCTCCTGACATTGCTCCATCTGACTATCAAAATTTTCCAAACTGTCCAAGCTATTATTGGCATGCAGGTCTCTTAAGGCTTCATTTCCATAAACAAAATAAATATCCGTTGCCATTGAAGAATCATTTTTTAATTCATACCACATAAAGTGTCTGATATTAGTCTGTCGTGAGACCCAATAAAATAAAATAAAATATAAAAACAAAATATATAAAAAATAAAAAGAATTCAAATTAAAATAAGGCATTTATGCTTACCTTTAAAACCTTTATCTCTTTCTTTCACCCTCTTTCTCTCTATCTATAACCTTCTGTTTCTATACTTCTCTCAACCTACAAGAAGGCAACCCTCAAATAAAAAGAGAAAGAAGGAGAAAAGTGTGAACCCAGAGTCTACTTATTTGTGACTGAAAAATACCAAAAATCAGAGAAACTTCACACATAACTTTTGGATATTTTTCAAATGGCTATCAATATACACCCTGTTAGCAAACTCTTTGATATGCCAAATACCAAAGGATTTACTTATCACTTTAAAGAAAATAAATAAAAATATATTATTTATTTTTAACCTTTGACTTGGTTCATTTTAGTCCCAAAGTTTCCAATAAAAATAACTATTCTACAACATGGCCCATTAATATACACAGCCCCACATGTCGCATTTCAGGCTAATTTCTAACTGGCCTATTTGGCTTATAGTCAATTTTTTTTTTTTTTTTTTACAGTGAGAGTGATTCTTTACAAGTCCCAGGGGCCACTCAAGGTAGAGGGTTATGTTAGGAGGTCATTTATGCATATAGGTGAGGGAGATAACAATTAACTCTGGCCTTGAATAGGTTAAGATTGTAGTCAAGGAAACACCCTGTTGCGAGAAGATTCCATAGGGCAGTGGTCCACAGGAAGAGGCTGCAAGAGTGGAAATTCTCACTGATGATATATGAAGGAAATGTGGGTGGTTTGCTACTATGTAAATGGCATAACATG
Source organism: Acanthosepion lycidas (assembly GCA_963932145.1). NCBI lineage: Eukaryota > Metazoa > Mollusca > Cephalopoda > Sepiida > Sepiidae > Acanthosepion > Acanthosepion lycidas. The sequence goes on along the minus strand of OZ010610.1, from coordinate 36,448,654 downwards.
TTCTTGCCATGAAGGTTTGCCTTGGTGGGACCAGAGAATGTAGTTTATCCAAGCATTTTCCATAGAAGTAGTGGTAGAGCAGCAAGGAGCTTGCCACATCCTGCCTGTGTGAGAGGGGTAGAGAATAATTCATCACCCACAAGAGCTCAGAGATGCTTTTGAACTCTATCAAAGCTGGAGAGTGAGGTCTTGGCAGTTCCTTCCCAGATATGACAACTTGGTTTGATTTGGCTCTTGTAAAGGTAGAGGATAGTACGAGGAGTCAGGTACTTACTAGTGTGGTACAAGGTGCTGACCATTTTACCTGCATCCTTAGCAAAGGACTTTCTAGACTTATCAAAGGCCTCAGCCCCTGACAAAGTTATTCAACTGCTGCTTGAATTTTCTCCATTTTTCTATGTGCTTGGATTTTCCAAGAGGAAAAGAAAATTTTATGTTGATACTTTTTCACTGTTAGTAATATATTCACAAGAACAGTCAAATGCAACACATAAGTAAAAAAAAAAAAAGTGTAAATATTCATTTTAGTGTTGAAAACATGTCTAGGGAATTGAAATAATGTCTGATAAATTCTATGTAATTGTACACTGTTAATTTACATTCGAAGAATTCAATTTTTAAAGTTACCTCCCTTTTAGATTAGCAATTTTCTAAGCGGCCATTCACCTTTTTTTTGTTTATATTATATCGGCCTGTTAGCATTCAGCTTATGTGACATGTGTGACTGTATAATACTTGATGGCCATGCCTACAGCTATGCACAAACAACATTTTTAAATGAACCCATATACTCACAGGTCTGATCTAAACTCATTTTAAAATCAATACAAAATTTTCTCACCCTGATATATAACTGCAGTGAAAGAAAAAATAGAATTAATGGCTATTTTACTGTAAACATTGCAAAAGTACTTTCAATGTGATCATGTAAAAAATGTGACATGAGTTTTTCATAATATAAGTTCATATAAAGAGCTAGTATTAAAATAATTTCCTATGCATTTCTATAATAATTAAATTTCAAATGCATTTCTATAGTAAATTAATCTGCACTTAATTTTTTTTTTTTTAAGCATTTCACCCCAAGCAAGGTGGGAAGCCACTAGCATGCAAGGGATTATATTGGATTTGGAGCAAGAGCAGACAGGAGTGATAGAGGAAAGAATGAAGAGAAGGGTAGTGGATAGATCAAGGCAATTGACATTACATTTGAATAGTTAGAGATTATAGCTATCAGGGAAACAGGAAAAGGGAAGGAAGTTCCACAGGTGAGATGTGTGAGATATAAAGCTATTGAAGTAGAAGAGACGGCTACATTTAACAGTTTCAACAGTGAAAGGGTGAGAGCAGGATGCCAGATCAGGGCCAATTGCATTGCATATCTGTCTCTGGATCTTATCAAGAACCCCAAGGCAAATAGAAGGGGCTCCAGACCATATATGGCAGCAATACTCCATGCAAGGGTGAATGGTTGATTTGTAGATTTGAAGGATCAATTCCAAGGAGAAAAATTTCCTGGCAGGGCACAGGGAGCCAACTTGTCTTGTGGTGGACGAAGCAATTGACTCAATGTATTTGTTCCATCTTAGGTCAGCAGACAATGTGAGACTGAGCGGCTGCAGAGAGGTGCTCTCGAGAAGTTGAGCATCAGACATTCTAATAGGGGGCAGGGTAGGATCTCTGTGGTGATTAATAAAGAGCAGTTTTATTTTGGAGGCAATTATAGCCCCAGTTCACAACCGATTGGAGGTCCTTTTCAAGACGAACGGCCAGGTTAGTTTTGTCAGTGACACTAGATTTGTTTTTGAGGCAGGAGTAAATTGTAGTGTTGTCCACATAGATGCCTACTTGGGAATCTAGAATGTCAGGAAAATTGTTAATGAAGATAAGGAACAGAGTAGGGCCTAGGATGGAGCCTTGAGGAACACCTGCATTTGTGGGATAGGAGCTGGAGGAGAATCTGTTGAGAATGACCTTCAATTCACGGTTTGACAGAAATGATTGTATTAAATCAAACAATTGACCTGTAATGCCATAACCCTGGAGCTTGTGAAGAAGGCCAGCATGCCAAACCCTATCAAATGCTTTGGAGATGTCTAGAGCCATGGCACGAGTTTCTCCGTTATTTTAAAGAGCTTAGTAGACAATTTCAGTGATGGCCATAAGCACATCAGCTGTAGATCAGGCAAAGCGGAAACCATATTGCATGTCTGAGAGTAGATTATGGGATATAAGGTGGTTAACCACTTTGGCGTTGATTAAAGCTTCGAAGACTTTGCTGAAGAGGGGTAGGAGATTGATAGGACGGTAATTAGATGGGTCAGAGGGGTCACCAGAGTTCTTAAAGACAAGAACAATCGATGAGGACTTCCAGCAGTCTGGAAAACAAGATTTCTTGAGGCAGTAGTTATACAATTTGGAGAGGGCGGGCACCAGTTCAGGTGCACATTTCTTCAAGACAATGGCTGGTATCCCATCCCCACCACTAGCCTTGTGGGGGTCTAAATTAGAGATAATGCCCAATACCAATGATGGGGTTATGTGCTACCTGCTCAATAGGGCCTCAGTTCTAAGAGGGAAATCGGGTATGGGTACACCGGAAGAGTCGAGTGTTGAATTGAATGAAAATTTACGAGCTAAGCATTCAGCCTTGTTGGCAGAAGAGGTCAGGACCTCAAACTGGTTGAACAAAGGAGGTATAGAGGGTTTGCTATTGTTAAGTACACTCTTGCAGATATGCCAATAATCCTTGTAGCTGAATTTGCGAGATGCAATACGTACCTTCATTCGAGCAGCAAATAATGACTTAGCTTCATTGAGGACATGCTTACACTCATTACGGGAAGAGGCAAAGAGACATCTATTGCAGTCGGACATGTCGCTACAATATAGGTGGAAGAAGTGGTTCCTATGGGCAATGGCGGCTGAGCAAGCAGTGGAGAACCAAGGGGAGGAGCGCGATTTGAACATATATTTCCTTGAGGGGATGATTTCTGTATATATTTATTTGTTTTGTTACTTATATATAACCATTAATGTGAATGTATGTTTTGATATATTTGTTTAATAAATCCTACATGTATTATCATGAGTTATATAAACAGCTCATATTAAAATAACATTTGCTGTAAAGTAATTTAGATTAAATTTCTATATATGTTGTATCGCTATATTCATGATGAGGATAGTGAATGGAACTTTAGATGTGTTTGTTTAATAAATCCTACTTGAAATATCATAGGTTATTTCAACATATGATTTTTAAAATAATTGTATTCCAATAGTAAAATAATTTACTCTGAATTTCTATATCTGCTGTGTCACTATATATTTAATAAGAAGAATTAATATAAATTTTGACATATTTGTTTACCAAATCCTACCTGTGATACCATGGTTTATATAAATATCACATATTAAAATAACTTCTATCATATTCCTAGAGGGAAAAATAGACAAGGGAAAGCAACACATGATATACCTGGTGGGCTTAAGCAAGTTGATAGCAGAATGTGGTCTAGAGGAGTTGGCAGAGGCAAGAAACTTATTGAGAGCTACATGGGATAGGGGGAAGTGGAGAGCCATGATTGCCTATGTTCTGAAAGGACACAGCACATAAAAAGAAAAGAAATAAAGAAATTTGCACTGAATTTCTATATATGCTATGTCACTTTATATATAATAAAGAGAGTGAATGGAAGTTTGGTTTCAATAAATCTTACCTGTGATAACTAGTTTTTCATAATAAACACTATTTTTTTTTTCAGAAAAAAATCCATATGGTCTTTGCCATAATTACTACTTCTGTCCATGGTATTTTTCTGCTGGGGCTTGCTGTCCTTATATTTATGGAAACATTTGTGAGTAAAATTATATTTCAACCTTTTTTAATGTCTTTTAATTTATATCAATCACAATGTGTTGAGTTGGTTGACTGAGATCACTGGTGGTGATGTTGAAAACTTGCTCTAGTTAGTGTTGTGAGCCGCATTCTTAAAAGCAGATGAGATGGATCATGAATCATTGTTTTTTTGTTACGGTTTTGCTTTAGTGACAACGTTTGTTATTGACTCTTTTGTATTGTATTTTTTCTTTTATGAGGGGATTTGTTTTGTGAACTGGATGTGATACTCAGAGTTCATGTGCAGGGGGCAATGTTTTTATTTTTGGTTTTACTTTCTTAGAAGCTGCTTGAGTGGCATTTACATCTCACCGATGGAATACAAAAGAAATAAGTGTGATTCACTACAATATGCATAGTCTGGCAAGTCTTATCCATGAAGGTTAGAACTGGTGGAACTAAGGAATGTAGTTTGTTTGAAAACTTTACATGGAAATAGCAACAGAGCAGTAAGAGGCTTGTGAGGTTTTGTCTGTAAGAAAGGTATTATATGGCAGAAAATAATTTCTCACCCACAAGGATGTGCAGACACTTTTGGACTCTATCAAGATTGAAAAGTGAAAATGGGCAGCTCCAGTCCAGATATGGCAACAGTATTCCATTTTCATCTTGATCTGGATCTTGTAAAGATAGAGTATATCAGGAGGAGTCAGATACTTACTGGAGTGGTACAAGGAACCAAACATTTTTCCAGCATCTTTAGCAACAGATCGTATGTACGAATTCCACATTAAGTCTGGGTTGAGTTTTAAGTCACAATAAGCACTCAATGTACAAGACCTCCCTGGGGGAGTATCCATTTATTGTGATTGGTGATAGTTCAAAGCCTGATCAGTAATGCTGGAAAGTAACTAGATTTTTGAAGTATTGAATGTAACCAGCTAGTTTTTCCCACCATTGAGATGTTACATAAAGGTCAGAGGAGGGATATGCTGCCAATCTCTGGTCATCTAGATCTCTAGAGGTTTACCCATATATACCATCAGCATAGATATTCACAAATCATCAGAGTCATTATAGTTGTTGATTGTAAGAAAAGTCACAGCCAGCCTAGTATGAACTGATAGACTTAATTTTAATAGTACACTTTTAATTAATGCAATAAATTCAGATTAGACAGAAACTGGAATATTAAAAGTTTAAAAAAAAAACAATTATTTAAATCATTCACCAATAACAAATAATTACAAGTAGTAACGCAATATGACTATTATTGGTAGCACATTTGTAATGTGAGTGTAGTGTAATAGGAGCACCCAGAAGAAAGATTTATTGTCCTATTTGTATTTCTCCCATTGTGGGCATTATTATATCTGTGATATAATAGCACCATTATTTCACAGACAGAATGGAATGGCTGAAAGAGAAAATAATGACAAACATGCTTTGTTCTCAGAGAGACTTTTATATTACTAAGACATATACAAATCTATATATACATATATACACATGTCCCATGCAGAGAATAATATATCATATATATCTACACAGTGTTAGGAGAAACAAAAAAGAAGGGTCTTATATATAATATTGAGATACTCCTGTACCTGGAGAAGCCATTTTTAGGGCTCCAGATTCAAATGGGCTGGATTTATCTATGTCACAGCCAAGGACATATTCCATGAATGGGAAACGAGTCTTAGTTTTTTCCAAATTGAGGACTGTGAGCTGGAGTTTCATTCTATATCTTGGAAAGATATATTCCCAAAGGGAAATGGCACCATGGACTTGTAAGCTGCTGGGAAAGCAGATTTAGCCTTAGCATGGGCCAAAGAGTCCAGGCTAAAAGGAAGCAACTTTATGTGATGGCTGCTGAAAACAAACTGAAAAATGACCAGAACTTTCATTTCTGTATGGAGTAACGTCATTAAGCAGCCGTAATGTGACACACATTACTTATCTCCATCAAAGGTAGATAAGCGACTTCTGTATAACTAATTTATGACTGAAACAACAATGTGTAAAGACATAGAAGTTGCTTATCTACATTTGATGGAGATAAGTCATGTGTCTCACATGACAGCTGCTTAATGATGTCACTCCATTCAGCAATGAAAGGTCTGGTCATAAATCATAAAACATACTCATTTTTTGATCAGCATAATTTAAATGTACTGCAAAAGTTTAACTATATTTTCAAATGTGCTGTGAAATACAAAATGTTGAAAAAATTGCATTAGAAGAATAAAGATTTGCCTAAGTCATACATGCTTTTGTCCTAATTTCTTTATTAACTAATAGAACCTATTGTAAAATACTAACCGACATATGTTAAATGACAGTTTAGCAGACTATTATTTTTAGGGGAAATTGTATCTCAGCTGCAACTTCCAGAGGCTGACCTTCGACATCAGATGCAAGCCAAAATAAGGAAGTTGATTTTGATTGGCTGAGCCAACACAGGAATGATAGACAGAAAAAGGCCTATCAGTGTGTTGGTTTTTACACGTCAAGCAATGTAGACATGTTCTTTTGTGTTTGAAACAGCTTCCCAGTGAGGGGGAATAACCCCCATTGGAAAGTTAGATAATATGTACATGTCGATATTAATAAAAATAGAAGTTAAAATTCTCTATATTGATGTCATTCATTGCTTCCCAAGAACATCTAGCAAACACCAGCTGAAAAAAGATATGCAGCACATACACACACACATGTATGTATGTATATATCAGTTATTGCCTGAAAATCATACTTCAGATTGACCCTAGCCTTGTGTATAAAATTGGGTAGACAGAACTGTTTTGAAGTCATCAATGGTTGTGCTATCACAAAGTAACAAGTCATCGTGACTGAGGGTTTGAGTGTACAGGCATTGTTCAAACTGCTGATTATGATAGATTATGAACTCTCTCTCATCAACTATAACTGAGGTTCGCTCAGCATAGTTGCAGTATAAACCACAGGTGGACTCTGTGAATATGGAACATACACAAATATTCCTGAGCAGGTCCTGCAACAGATTACTCTATGTAAATTATAATCATATTTATTTCTTCTCCAAAAATGTGGCAGTGCTTGCCAAAAGATTAAAACCAGAATCATGTCATCATGAAACATTTGTATTTTATATATATTTTTATCTCCTTTCAGGATGTTGAAACAATTATTTTGTTGGTGGTTTTTGAATTTGTTTTGTCTGTCCTGTCTTCAATATTTCTCATCTGTTTCTCACCCAAAAAAAAAGATGAGGTCAGTATATTGTTACCAGTTATTAAACAATTTTATAAGCTTTTTATATTAACCATGATATCATTTGGTAGGATGATATATATATATATATATATAAGCTCTACTTCTATATGGAGCACTGCTTTTTAAAAATAAAAACAAAAATACTAAAGAACTCCAGATTATTTACCTAACATGTGCTTTCCTATTTTTCTACATACCTGCCCATATAATATATATATATATATATATATATATATATATATATATATATATATTTATTATAGGTAAAGATGCATTTGGTAATCCATATGGATAATTGCAGGGAGGATATAATCCTGAGAGCTCGATGTAAACAGAGCAAATATTAATTATATTAAGAAGTAGTGTTCATGGTGATTATAATTTATTTCTTTAGAATCAAATTTTCCCTGGAATTATCATATATCAAATTTTGATTCTAAGGAAATAAATTATAATCACCATGAACATGAACCTTTAAAGTTGTCTGTTTCTTAATATAATTAATATTTGCTCTGTTTTTACATTGAGCTCTCTGGATTATATCCTTCCTGGAATTATCCATACAGATTGCCAAATGCATCTTTACCTACATATATATATATATATATATATATATATATATATATATATATATATATATTAATCTGCTTTTAAAGTGTGAAGTAGGAGGTATAATGATGTTTCTCAAGTGATTGCTACTTTGCTTGGTTGGTATTATTGTGCCCATGAGTAATGAAAGGATACAAAAAAACTCATGTACAGCCAAATGCATGACAGGTCTCAGAAAATGAGAAGACCTCCTGTTGTAGTACAATAGACTTTAGCAAAACCTAAATTCTATGTACATCCCTCTTGTCCCTTGAGGAAGTGACTTCTGATCAATTCAAATAGGCAAATGTGTGCATAAAAGGCATTATGAATTTTCAGAGGTCATGCACTGAACTTCTATATATTACAAGGCAGAACACTGAACACTTCTAACATTTCTGAAGCCATCACAAAGAGCGATGACCCTTGTTCTATATATAGAAAATTGTGTGGGCTTAAAAAAAAATGGCCTTAAAAGTTATCAAAGACACAATCACCAATCACAAGTAGAGCATCAATGCCAGTACATGATGAAACATAATATGCCTAAATTATTCAACCAAACATGCTTGAATATATATATATATATATATATATATATATATATATATATATATATATATATATATATATATATATAATATATATATATTATATATATATATACACACACATAAAAGTGTGACAAATTGGAAAAAAGTTTTTGTGACTTGTTTCATCTGACTGGGCTTTGTTGATGTCACATCTGCACAAAATGAGAGATGCTGGTAGTTTCAAAATTTTTCAAAGAATTATACAAAATTATATATCATTATATCATATATATATATATATATATATATAGAGAGAGAGAGAGAGAGACTCTCATAAAGGCATACATTAAATAACACAAATTATTTTCATATATGAATATAAGGTAAATTATTTTAATACTAATTTAATTTTTTGTTGTAACCCCATGGTATCACAGGTAGGATTCATTAAAAAATACATTTATTCATTCTTATGCATTACATCCATAATGACACAGCAAGCATACACATAAAAATTTTGCAAATTGTTTTTACTGTAGAAATGCATTATAAATGATTTTAATACTAACTGTTTATACATTCTTTTATATCAGTAGTAGAATTTATTAAACAAACTAACATAGTACCCTTAAAATTAATATGCATCAGCACTTCATCCTGTGTATTCAAATTAAGCTCCAAGCAATGTTCCCTGGAATTTCTGTCTAGGATCATAGCATAGTTAGTATCTCTGCATCCTTAAAAAATGTTTATATATATATATATATATAGTGACACAAACAACGATATGTATAGTATAGTACCTATATACATAATATCTCTGCAACCTGAAAAGTATTATATATATATATATATATATATATATATATATATATATATATATATATATGAAAATAAAATAACACACATTGAGTGCTAAGGGCTAATAAAATAGTGCTCAATTTATAATAACATAGCTATAATTTATATTAATAATAAACATATGGTTTTTTTCCTTGTCGGTAGCATAATGCTATGTAATCATCAGGTGCTGAATGAAACCTGACTATTACATAATTTAAACATTGAAATTTATACCATATTTTAATTATAGAGCAGTCCATTTATTCACAGGGAGGGGGGTTATTAAAATAAAATAATAATATATACTTATATATGCACATAATTACATACCTCCAAGTACAAATATATAACTATAATTCAAATACCAATGTATATATACAATATATATATGTAACAAAAGGTTAGGAAGGAAAGCACCCATCAATAACGGAAAGGGCAATAGCAGTGAAATTGAAAACCATTAAGAAATGCATTAATAAAAAGTTTTTCTCATAGCACTGTCAATGTTTCTATATAAGGAAATGTTTAATATTAGCATTATATATATATATATATATATATATATATATATATATATATATATATATATATATATATATATATATATATATATATATATATATAAAGGCATGGTGGTGTAATGGATAGTGACTTGGATTGAGGAATTGGAGTTGAGTTCAAATTCCAGTCAAATCCATTACATTCACTTATATGCTAATACCCTTGGGAAATGTATGAATCCTCTCCTTGGAAAAAAATAATCTGCCCTATCAAAAGATACATGATCGCCTAAGCATGTATCACACGTGGCACATAACTTACTGACTGACAAAAATAACATGAATAAAGAAAAAACTTGTTTAAATAAATTTTTGCTGCCTAAATACACATTATATATATTTCTATTGAAATTTAAAATGGTAATATGGAATTAACCATTTCTATATAGGAAACATTCAGCATTCATTGACCAAACAGTTCATGTTACTGTTGGTTGAAATTTATAAAATCTTTTTCTTAAAACAGTTTTCCAGGAAAATAAGACTTCTCAAGTCCACTAAATGTTATAATTCTTTCTAGCAATGATGGGAGTTTCCTCAGAAGCATTATTATTATTAATTTTTTATTAATTTTTCTTTCATTTTATTTCTCTTGCTTTTTATTGTAACACTCAAGTCATTTTATATTCTACAGAAGTTTAGTAAGCAGCATGGAACCAAAATCAAAAAAAAAGTTCCTAAAAAGATCCAGTCTTAAGCTCAAATTTATTCGTGATCCATGCTGCTAAGTTAATTGTCATAGAATTTAAAATGACACAAACATTGCAATAAAAAGTAAATAAAATAAAAATATAATAGAAATGGGGGCACAGATACTGTAACAGTAACAGTTATCAGTATAGAAAATGAATTCAGAGTGCTGAGTTCAATCTCTGCTTGATTCTGTTTCATTCACTTCATGCTAATGCCCTTAGAAAAGAAATGGATCCATCTTTTTCCAACTATGGGTTACAGCTCAAGGCATACTGTGATCTCTTGGTTGGCTACCAGTCTACAAGAAGGAAAACTTTGAATTCAAAACCAAACTGAAGAAAGATTGTCTCTGAGACTGTCCTGCTCTAGACACACCACTGCTGCTAAGGCTGCAGGACATGTGGTTCTCTTATGACCTGAATGAATTGTGAAGCTTGTAACATGACAAATAACATAAAATCATAGGCTTATAAAGAATATAATTCTGGTATAAGAAGTCACTCAAAAGAAATATTTAAAGAATGAAATACTGGCAAAGTTTAACCCTTGTGCCCACAAAAAACAGTGTGTCAAAAGAATGGTTTTCTCTTGACACTGAGTATATTACTGAAACTCTCTCAGCAATGTTTATTGTTTTAAAAATCGATGATTAGAATTTTAATAAAATTAAAACATAAGAAATTGAATTTATAAAATTTATAAATTTTCTTATAAAGTGTTCAATATTTATTCATTAGCTTGTTTATTTACAAGAATAATTCTATATTTACAACTTTATAAAAATAAATGAACCAACATAATGTAATGTTTATCAATTAACAATTTATAAAGAAATAAATATAAAAACATTTTTTATTCTTAAATTTATAAAAATTTATTAAATTCTAAAAATATGTGATCCAGCTATAATAAAAACTTATTACTTACCATTTTATAATTATGAATTGATTGCAATTAGCCAATGTTTTGCTTGCCATTCCAAAGAACAATTTGCCAGCTTCATTAACTACTTTAGTCATGATGGATAGTGGCTCAGATTGAGGAATTGGAGAACCGGGTTCAAATTCCAGTCAAGTCCATTACATTCACTTACATGCTAATAGTCTTGGGAAAGGTATGAATCCTCTTCTTCTCTCCCCAGCTATGGATAAATAGCAAGACAGACTGGGTTCTATGGCCTTGGATGGCAACTGGTCTACCGCAGAAAGAAATGGCAACCTACTGCAGGAAAAAAATCTGCCTCATCAGTCATGTATCGACAAAGTTCTTAGTGTCCATTCTTCATTTAAGATTTCATCAATCAGCATTTGGCTGAAAACAGATAATCATTTGGCAGATTTTCTAGACATGTTTAGAAAAATTAGTAACAAATTTAAAAAATTTTTCAAAATTATTTTTTTCAAAAAATTTATTGCTGGAATTTCCTCGATCACAATTATAAAAAAAAAAAAATTGGAAAATTAAAACAAGATGTAATCTGAGATAAACAATAATTAGAAGAAAATTTATAATGTCCAGAAAAATCAAATGTCTATTTAACTTTTCCTGTTATATAGTTCATAGATATTTTTATAAAACTATGAATAAAAAAGGTGTTTTCATAGTTATTTCTTTATAAAATGGTAACAGTCCTGGGTATGACGATAAACTACGTCCAACAGCAAGGCCTCTGATAAGGAGGTTTTGAGGAGCATGAAACAACCTGTTAAATGCTGGTGATCCCAGGTCCACCCTTACCCAGGGTGGTAGCACTTGTTAGGGTCCCAGCTATGGGCAAATAGTTCACCCCTAAACTGGAGTCAAAACACTATGAAAGTGTAAAAATAGATTTTCATACCAGAAATCCTTTTTGTAAAAAAAATTGTCATCAGCAATACATTTTTGAAGAAAAAAAATATTACCAAAAATAGATTTATGAGGGAAAAAATATTACCAGCAACAAAAATTGTTGGTATTAAATAACCCATTGAGGTTGATATGACATAAAACAAACCAAACGAAACCAAGCCAAATATAAAATGGTAAATACTAAATATTGACAGGCATAAAGACTAAACTTTGCTAAAATATTAGGTTGGTGCAAAAATAATGTCGTTTTTTGACGTATTTTTAACGTCAAAAAATGGCATTATTTTTGCACCAACCTAATATTAATATATTTGTTCTTTCATGAGAATTCATTATAAGGTGGTTTCCCATAAAACTGACATGTAAAAGTTATAAAGATTTTTTAAAAATGAGTAAACAAAATATGAATATAAAATATTTTTCTTGTTTTTCATAGGAGGAAGAATCGAAATACCGCCAAAATCGTAAAAATTCTTTCATCATCACCCGTCCTACAGTGAATGAAGTTCCGCACATGGATCAATTTCCCAATTCCAAGAAAGTTACCTGTAGACACATCTACCCTAATGAAAAAATCAACAGTGGACAAAGTTCCCCAAGCATCGAAGAACTCCCAGACAATCAGAACAGTTTCTACAGAGATGAATACTCTACCCAGAGCTTTTATGGTAAACCTCAGCAAATGGAGAAATTTGCTAATGGCCAGAGGTTTTCTAGACCAGGAGGTCGTAGAGTTCAGAACCTTAGACAGTGTTCTGTAAGCATAGATGAATATCCTAATACAAAGGAGGTTTCAAGATATTCACGTCCTTCATCTATTACAAGCCAGAACAGCTATACTGACCAAGGTATTATTGATCTTGGAAGTAGTTTTCATAATGGAAAGCAATACCCTGACACTCAGGAATTTCGAAGTAACCAGGATCTGTACAGCATGAGATGTGCACACTTAATTGAGAATTCATATAGTGAAAATGCTCACTGTAATCAATGCTACATCAGTGGGGAGAGCACATCAACCCAACAAGATTATTACATGCAAGAAATACTAAATGACACTGAGGAATATGCTAGTAATGCTGATAAGCAAAGTGATTTGTATCTATCAAATACTGAACATGATTAAATTACTCTCATGAAAAAGAAAAATACTTGAAGTTGTTTTGGAAAATTAATTTCATGAGCAGGCGTTTCGTGAAGAACGAGGCAGTTTTCAATATTTTCTTTAAATAAACATTTCCAGAACTGGTCAGCTAATAATTTCTAATACAACATATAATATTTTAAGATTTTCCTTAAATAAACATTCTTAGAACCAGTTATTATGATTTGTAGCACAATTTATAATATATTAATATTATATATACAATATATATATATATATATATATATATATATATTGTATATATAATATATATATATATACATGTTGTATATATAATATATATATATATATGTGTGTGTGTATATATATATATATAAATAAATATATATGGTTGGTGCAAAAATAATGTCGGTTTTTGACTTATTTTTAACGTCAAAAACCGACATTATTTTTGCACCAACCTAATATATATATATACACACACACAATATGCATATATATATATATAAATACATATATATATATATATATATATATATATATATATATATATGCAACAATATAACAATATAACAATATATATATATATATATATATATATATATATATATGCAACAATATAACAATATATATATATATATATATATATATATATATATATATATATATATATATATATATATATATATATATATATATATAATACAGTAGCGTCCAAAACTAAGGGACAAAATTTTGAAACCTAATATTTGTTAGAAATAACAACTTTGAATAGCTGAAATTTTGACAACTGGTAGTCATTATCATCCATAATAACATACTAAAATTTGAATCATTTGCAAAGGATAGAAAAAGAATTATAACATTTATTTATTTTCAAATTTGGAACGTTCAAAATTGAGAAAAACAATGTAAACGTTAAAAAAACAATAAAAATACATGTACAATCAATATTTAGTAAATGAGCTCTTGCTCTCAATGACAGCTGCACATCTTCGACTACAAGAACAAATCAGTTCTTGACAATCCTCGATACTAATTTTAGACCATTCTTCTTGAAGCTTCACCCACAAATCCTCCGTGTTAGTGGGATTTCTTTCCATAATTTTCACTCCTAAGGTCTTCCAAAGATTTTCTATTGGATTTAAGTCAGGACTTTGCGGTGGCCAATCCATAATTTCCAAATCTTGCTCACTAAGGTAACTCATTACCACCTTTACCTTGTGACATTATCTTGCATAAAGGTAGCCCTATCGAAACCTGAATTCTGTATGATTGGCACAACATGATCTTGAACAATGTTTTTATAGATCTGCGCATTTACACGAGTTTGTAACCGGACAAGAGGCGTTGTACCTTGGCTAGAAAACATTCCAAATACCATGACGCTTTCGCCCCCAAACTTGACATTTTTCTTAGTACACTTTGCACTTAATCTTTAACCAATACGTCTTTTTACATTGTTTTTTCCATCATTTCCAAATAAATTAAACTTGCTTTCATCACTGAAAAATACTTTTGCCCAATTTTCATATGTCCAAATTACATATCTGTTTGCAAACTCTAATCTCTTCTTCTTATTCTTCGAACTAACAAGTGGTTTCTTCCCTGGGGTTCCATTAAACAGCCCTATTTCTTGCAGTCATCTAGAAACAGTCTGTCTTGACACATTAACACATGAGGTACTATTCATAACCCTTTTAATTTCTGTGCAAGACTTAAAACGGTCCTTTAATGACATACGCTGCATTATTCGATCTTCTCTTGCCGAAGTTTTGCGGGGTCTGCCGGTTTTAAAAGCACTATTTTGCCAGTATCATTGTAGGATTTAACAACCCTGCCTACAACACTCTTGGAACGTTTCACTTTCTCTGAAATCTCTCTAATGGTGGGCTTTTCCTTGTGTAGCTTCACAATAGCTTGTCTCACAGAGTAATCAAGTTTTTGGCGTTTCGCCATGGTGCTGGCTGATACAACGTTTACAAATGACTAAGTAAGACTTATTCTTTAGAGAAAATCAATAAATTTGAATATAGCATACTGTTTACATTGTTTTTCTCAATTTTGTCCCTTACTTTTGGACGATCCTATTTTGAAAATAAATAAATAATTGTTATAATTCTTTTTCTATCCTTTGCAAATGATTCAAATTTTAGTATGTTATTATGGATGATAATGACTACCAGTTGTCAAAATTTCAGCTTTTCACATTTGTTATTTCTAACAAATATTAGGTTTTAAAATTTTGTCCCTTAGTTTTGGACGCTACTGTATATAGCAACATACTGTTTATATATAACAATATACTATATATATATATATATATATATATATATATATATATATATAGTTAAACCTAGAGAGCCAGACAAACCTATCATCTGCTCTACTTATTGTATTGAGCACTTTATTTAGTTATTTTGCATACTCCTATCAGGGTTTTTTTCTTTGGGCTTTGAACTTGCATGCTGGATGATTATTTTCGGCTAATGTACATGTTCTTGGTTCTTTCTTTTTTTTATACCTTTTTTTTACCTTTGGTATTGGTCTGATTATTTGCAAATCAAGACACCGAAGGTTTTCCGAATGAGTATAGTTTCTTATACTTATAAGATTACTACTACTAATAATAATAATATATATATATATACATTAATATTTTCTTTAAATAAACATTTCCAATGCCTGTCTACTAATAATTTCTTGTACAATGTATAATGTTTTAATATTTCCTTCATATAACCATTTTCAAAATCATTCTTTACAATATATATTTTAATTTCAGAACTATTCCGCTAATAATTTCTAGTATATATGATATTTTAAAATTTTATTTCAGGTGGGTGATTTTGTACCAGCTTCATTTAAAGGAATATTTTGAAGTTTAGAGATGAGTGATTATCATTGAAAAGAATTTTTCAAACTCTGATCTTCTTAACCTATTGAACCATAGCACTAGTTTACCAGTACAACATTCAGGTATTTACTTACTATCATACCAATAATCTAGTCAGAGCATATATCTAAATGTTATAGTCTATAAAATAGCTTGAAACTTAGTACTCAATGGTAGAGAAAAGTAAAAGTAAATCTAATGGCTGGTAAGTACCATTGAGAACTGGATAAAACTGTTTACATCTTTCAGTACATAATTCAAAATGTTATAAAGATGCCAAATCAGTTCATGTGTAGATTGGTACTCTTCTTTTTCATTGTTGCACTGTGACTCTTTAATTGCATTGCACTGTGAGACAATACCTCATTTCAAAGCTACAGATAAAATTCTTAATAATTTAAGAACTGATTAATTAATCTCTTTGATAAAAGGTTTATAAAAAAGATTGAATATCAAGCTGTTATCAAATAATGATGCTAGAAATATGTTCCTCTGACTTGATTAAGGATTGATAAAAATAAGTTAAAGTTAGTGTTTCTGTTTGTTGGTTCCAATTAGGGAATGGATATTTATTCGTACAAGGGTACAAAATGTGGCACAATGCCAAAAAGGAGGATTGGGGAAAAGGACGGTCTTCTTCTGTCTTAATTCTAAACTTAGCTAGTTCCAATTAGGGAATGGCTGCAAAATGCTTGCCTGTCCCAAATTTATAGGCAGAAACACACAAGTGCATGCTGGGATTTTTTACTAGCCAATAAAATAGGCTGGTTCTCAGTTTCATCTAATGCAGTCTTGTCTTGAAGTCAGAATACTACATTCGTTTATCCAAATTCACTCTTTTCTATCAACCCCAATTTTTAGTTTGCAAACTTTTTGTCATCGTACTGTTGCTTTGCCTTATTACTGTTAATTTGCCTTGCGTGCATTGTTTGCTTCCTTTATATTATTTTTTGTCCTGTTCTTTTCTTTTTCTTGTTATTGCTTATTGCAGACCTTATCAATTCTGTTTAGTGGATAGTTCTGTTACTTATTTTGCATTCAACCATGGCTGCTCACTCCACGCCGTTCCTCGCCAAAAATCCATGTCAAATCTTCACTTTAACATTTTAATATGCCTTTACTGTTGATCAATTGTTTTTAGTCAAATTCCTGAAATTTAAACAGCATATTAAAGTTGTATTATCAAATGTTACTAAAGAATTTGTTTTCTTTCTTCAAATAAACTTTCTTATATCCACATGCAATCCCAACATTCATAGGCACAAAAGAAAAAAAACAAAGAAATCAGAACTGTTTTATTATAATGTTAAGAGTAAGAAGCATATTAGTTCCAAGTTAAAGATATACCATTTTGACTATGTGTGCATGGTCATCATATATGTATCTATCTATTTATACAATGTGATGCTGAAAAGTTCTCAGCCTGATACCTTCCCAAAATATAGCCAAACATTGTGTGAGTGTGTGTGTACATTCAATATTTGGTTATTTACATATAAGAGGGCTTGGGTATAAATACCATCTCTCAATTTAATTATTACCTTTCTTTTCTCACTCTCTTTCTCTTTATGTATGTATGTGTCTTTATTATTTATCCTTGCTTAACAGACTTTAGAAACCATGCCATACCCTGTACAAAACAACTATGTTTGTTACATCTACAATAAATATTGCAAATCACTTGCTGACTTCAAGAGTCTCCGTTATTCTCATGAGAACCAAAATCATTGCTCAAACTTGTCAGTGAAGATCATACTTATTTACTGGGTAAACAACCATCATGTATCTTTATGCCATAGGCATAAAGATTGCATCATCAACACACTGAAGAAGGCTAACATCATACAAAATGACGGGTAAAACTTAGCTCTACAGGGTGTGTCCCTAAAGTCTAGAACAATAGGAAATCTCATTATATATTTTTTACTTCTGCAGATTAAACATGTTTTTGTCAAGAAGGAAGAATTAAACTTGACTTCTTTTTCTGGGAAATGCTAAAGGAAGAGGTGTTGCACAGATTAAAATGCACATGATGCAATAATTCAGATTGAACACAATTTTGCCGTCAATTTTAACTCATTCACTAATTGTGTTCAATTGTATTGCATCTGTGATTTTCATTGAGCACACCTCTTCCTTTAGCATTTCCCAGAAAAAGAAGTCAAGTTTAATTCTTCCTTCTGTTGACAAAAACATGTTTAATCTGCAGAAGTAAAAAAAATATAGTTAATGAGATTTCCTATGTGTTCAGACTTTAGGGACACCCTGTAAATTGTTCATCCTGAAGGAAAACAGTGAATAAGGGTAAGAGAGACTTTAAACAGAATTGTTATGCACAAAAATCTCAAGAGAGATGTTAATTTCTCTGAAAATGTTTCCAAAGAATTTGATCTAATGTATAATGAATGTGGTCCTGTTTGTCTAAGTAGGGCAAGCCATAAAAATTCAACAAGGACATCAGAAACATACAAAAGTCATTCATTACAAGTCATCCAGCATTTATGTAACAACTACTGCAAAAAAGGTTCAATGTTGCCACATCTATGAAAGAGAATATAAGACCTTGGCAGGAGTAACCTTTAGAACTCTGTAGGTGACTATTTTTGACAAGCAAAATGTTAGTACTGGCAATGTTAAATTTGAATTTCTTGTTTGTGTCATCATATCCTTCTATGGCAACACCTAAAACAATCTTGACTGAAATGGAGAGCCAGGCTACTACAATTTCAAATATACAGAATTAATATATAAAACATAATATTTTGATGGGATTCAATATACAGGAAGTAATATTTATAAATGATACAGAGTGCTAACTGTTAAAAAGCCACATTTACCTCTGCCCATATCTGAGGATGAATAAATAATGACATTGTTCAAATTCAAGTTAAAGTCATTATGTATCTATCTATCTATTCAAGTCTGAACATTGAAATGGCAGCCGTCACCTGTGTGTGTATATGCATATATGTACTAGATTCTCTCATCATTTTTTTGATGTATGAGGGTCAAGCAATTCAGTTCCTAGGAACCGACAGCCAGACACCTGCACATATGAATTGTTTGTAGTGGTAAAGGCTTTGTGCAGAGCTAACCACACTTTTTGAAGAGCTGAATACAGACACCTGGTGCACTCTATGTCACAAGGTCTCCAAACAACTGTCCACAGGTTACAATTCAGAGTTGTCCTTCTCTTCGACCACTTGCCATCCAAGGCTATAGAACCCAGTCTGTCCTGCTATTTACCCATAGCTGGGGGGAGAAGAAGAGGATTCATACCTTTCCCAAGGGTATTAGCACATAAGTGCATGTAATGGATCCAACTGGAATTCAAACTCGGCTTTCCAATTCCTCAATCCAAGCCACTATCCATCATTACTCCACCGTACCTTCTCTCTCTCTCTCTCTCTCTCTATATATATATATATATATATATATATATATATGTATGTATGTATGTATGTATATACACACACACACATATAAATATATATATGCCATCAGATGATCTGGCAAAGCTAATGCATACATAATTTTGGACAAAGCCGACTACCATAAAAAATTACAACACATCATCAATGACCAATCTAAATTCACCAAATTAAACAAACCCCACAGAGACACTAAAAAGATCTATCAAGAAACTAATAACACCTAATAATGCTGACACTAGTTCCCTGAAAGTCAAAAATCATCAGAGACTACGAACCATAATACCTATACAGAAATATAAAACAAAACAAAACCAGATACTCACTATGACCAATTGTTCCAAAGACCCCAACCCCTATCTACAAGCTATCAAAATTCCTTAATGACATCATTACCCCATACCTACCCACCAATTACAGCATCACATCCACCCATGAATGCATTCAAATTCTAAAAAGTATAAAACCAAGCCAAGGTATTTTCACAACACTCGATATTGAAAATTTATTCACAAACGTCCCCATTGATCAAACTATTGATATAATCCTTAACTCCATGTACACAAATAATTCCATTCCACCTCGATCCATCACACCAAATATCCTCAAAAAGTTACTGCATGCACGCAAAACCAAAGTCCCCTTCTACGGCCATAATGGCAATATTTACACCTAAACTAATGGTGTAGAATGGGAAATCAACTCAGCCTGTGTTTCTCCAATTACTACATATCCCATGGAGAAAATATGATATTTAAACTAGTTACTAAACCCAAAATATATGTCCACTACATAGACAATATTTTTATTTTAGTGAAAAACAAACAAACAAAAAAAAAACTACATTTCAAAAAACTCAGTCCTTAACTTTACCTATGAACCAAGTCAAAAAAATAAACTCCCATTCTTAGACATTCTCGTAGAATACAGTTATGATCTTTTACCGCCTCATCATATAAAAAACCCACTAGCAGAAACTCTTGCCACCTTAATTTTAAGAGTGAATGCCCACTTAGATATAAAATAGCTGTTATAAAAAATTTCCTAAAGAGAGCACACATGAATTCATCCTCTCATCTACTTTTCCCTAAAGAACCCAATAATGAAAAGCAAACACTAGTTAACAATGGTTTTCCTAACTACCTCATCGACCACCAGATTAGACTATTTCTTTCCAAAGTAACTAATAATGATTCTGAACATACAGACAAAAACAATAACGTCTTCTACAAATGCCAAATACATGTCAACTATAAGCAAGATGAATTTTAACTTAGAAACATCATAAAGAAATATTAGGTTGGTGCAAAAATAATGTAGTTTTCTCACATATTAACATATATGAAAAAACGACATTATTTTTGCACCAACCTAATATATAGGAGCATTTATTTTTAAATAAATAAAAATGAAATATAAAATAATAATGATGGAAATTATAAATAAAATAAAATAAAACAACATAAATACATTGTATGAAATAAATTAAATAAAAATTAAAAATAATAAAAATACTCCCAGCATGTAACCAAAACTGTACCTGCCAGAAATACGGATATCCTGCCAAAAGACATTAAATTCAATCTCTTCACCACAAACCTTGGTACAGACAACATGTGTGTAACTTTTCTCTGTGATATGGTATGTAATAATATGGAGTGACTTCTCCCTTTTATCACATGTACCATAAAACAATTGTAACCTAAATAATACAGATAAAAATATAAATAAATTGCATGAAAATAACATACAATTTAGAATGTTTTTCCTGTTATTTGTGTACATTTTATTTCCTGTTAAGTATGCTTTTATCTCCGTGAACTCAAGGCTAATTTCTGCTGCTATGATGTGAATGAATCACCCACAAATACACTACGCCAGTTGACCCAAACAAAATTAAATTAAGTATCTATTAGAAAAAATTTAAAACAGCTAAGCTTATCATCAAGAATAACAACACACCTGCAAAATCAAAACTAGAAAGAACCAACATTATTTACGAGTTCAAATGCCTCTTAAAGAACTGTGTTCCTGATCAAACCAAACTCATAAATAATTACATTGGTCACACTACTACATGCCTATCTAGATGACTTACATTACACCTACCTGACCATAGCTCTATTAGGACTCATTTAAATACACACAAAAACCTACCAGACTCAATCTAAAACATACTAGTAGAAAATAATCTCATCCACATATAAAAAAAAGAATAAAAATAATGGAAGCTCTCATAATAAAAAAGAAAAAGCCAACACATTAACTATGAACATGGTCACAATGTGCTGACCGTATTTGGGAAATAAAACATTCCTATAACTTTATATGTATATATAACACAACCCATACATTCTATTAAAAGTAAAAACAAAATCATCCTTGATAATGGCTAAAAGCACTTGGAAATTTTGGACAGGTTTTACATACTTTGTGTCCAGAAAAGAAAACACTTGTACATACACAAGAAAATTTAAATAAAAATAGTATCATATAAAAAATAAAATAAAAATAGTATCTTGTCAGTCGTCTTTAACAGTATATATATATATGTGTGTGTGTGTGTCAACTGGCATACAATTATAAACCTTTGTTTTGTTAACACTGTTTAGCAGTGTACTTTTATCAGTAGTGTCTGTGGACCTTGAGGATTGGAAAATAGGTTGTTGTATTTTTGGTAGTGCCGTGTAACAGAAGATACACCACTTTAAGCAGTGTGAAACTGAAAAAAGGCCAAGCAAAACTATTGGTAAGGTGTCTTGGCAAGTCATTGTAGTTGAATATTAGCTTGCTTTTTTTATACTAAAAATTGTGGTTAAAATTTCTGCTGAAATAAAGATGAAAGTTGTGACTTTGAAGGAGGAGGAAACTGAACATGATATAACCAAGGAAATTCCAGAAACAATGTTCAAACCAACCAAGACATTTGGAAGTGTTTTAAGTGCAAAGAAAAAGTTAGACAACAGATATGAAAGAAAGATTGTGAGAGTCTCAGGAGGCAATCCAAAACTAACTGCCAAACAGGTGAGGAGTGAATGCAGGTTTAACAGTAAGGTATCAGTTGATACAGTATTTTTTTGGCAAAAAGTGATTTTTATTATTACAGAAAATACAAAATATCAAAGTATGGAGTTTAGATTTTCTCTTTGGGATATTTTTCTCATTCTTCTTGGCGGTAATCCCAAATCTCTTGTACTGTTATATGTCCACCACCAAATTTTACAATTATTGTGGTGTATCTTGCATTCTTTCTTTCTGGTTTTCTTACATATTCTCTTGCATTAAAATGTAACTATTTTGCATTAATCACTAACAGTTGCTTTTTACCATTTTCCAGCATCCATGTTCTTTTGACCATTTCAGTCTTCTATTCCAATGCTTTTTGTTTAATGATTATAAACCTTTGTTTTGTTAACACTGCATTAGCATTATGTTTTTATCAGTAGTGTCTGTGGACCTTGAGGATTGGAAAATAGGTTGTTGCATTTTTGTTAGTGCCGTTTGTGTTCTTACTGCTACATGTCTATTCAAGTTTTTTTTTTGTAATACCAAAAAATCCTTTTTAATTTCAGAAAAGGGCTGAAGGGTGTTTTAGTATTTTTACATGACCTTTTTTTAACCTCACTATCCTTCAGCTGCTCTATCATCCAGCATACAGCATTAATGAAAATGCTATGACTTGTTTTCTGGGCTTCAAAGATCATAAAATGTACTGAGAAAAGCATACAGCTAATCACTCTCAATCTTGGGGTAAAATTAACAAAAATAATTAATTTACTAAAGTGGACCAAAAGTTGTGCACACCATATAGAGTGTGTGTGTGTGTGTGTGTGTGTGTGTGTGTGTGTGTGTGTGTGTGTGTGTGTGTGTGTGTGTGTGTGTGTGTATTGGGCACCTCGACGTGGTGTAATGGCTAGCAAGCTTGTCAAGCTAGAATTGTTACAACTGAGTAGTGAGTTCAATCCACACTGGGTGCCCCATGTTTTCGGTCTTGTGCCACATCTAAGTTGTGCTTAGAAAATCATTGGGCACCTTGAGGTGGTGTAATGGTTAGCAAGCTTGTCTTGCTAGAACAATTACGAGTGAGTAGAGAGTTTGATTCTCATTGGGTGCCCCTCTAATTTCGGCCTTGTACCACATCTAAGCTATGCTTGGAAAATCACTATGTATATATATATATATATATATATATATATATATATTAATTTATTTTATCACACACACACACATATATTTATATATATATATATATATATATATATATATATGTAAGCAAATATATGGATATATTTTTCTTCATATATATATATATATATATATATATATATGTATGTGATAAAATAAATTAATTTCTCTCTGAATTTATGGGATGAAGAGTTATCATTACATTATTTATATTTGTACTATTGTACTTATCTTTCTTATTATTCTAAAGTTTTGGCTGTTGTTCCCTCTGACCTCCATCAGGGTCATTTATATTATGCTTGGAGTTTCATAGAATTATGCCCACTTTTTAAAAACATCAAGCCATCTTTAAAAATGCTTGATTTAAACTTGCGTTAGTCACTTCACATTTTTGAAATGAATAAACACCTGGATTGTTTACAAACCCCAATACAAAAATGCTAATACAATTATATAAAATATTGTACTGCTAAAAAAATAACATATCAAGCAATCTTACAATATACATGAAGAAGAATATGAACTGAAGATATGATTATTCATTGAAATGAAAATTATAATAAATTTGTTGCACAAACATATGTTGTAAATTGTAGGTGAAACATACCAATACAATAATAGAGAAAAGTTTTATTCATAAAAAAATATCCACAATATATTTGCATAAAAAGAAAGCTATTACATTAGATAAACTCATAACTACAGGACTGATAGAGTAGTAATATATACATATATCAACATCCAGGGCATTAGGACAAACTTCTGCAGTCTGGAATCTTTCCTCATTGCAAACGGCCCGGATATACTGGCTCTCTGTGAGACAAACCTTGTCTCGTCTATCCCCTCTTCTGATCTCTCAATCCCCGGCTATCTTCCTCTCCTCAGAAAAGACTCTCTAACCCACATGTACGGTCTTGGTGTCTACGTCAAGGAACATCTCCCTCTGGCCAGAGAGTCCTCTCTCGAATTGCCAGACCAGTCATACATGTGTCTCTGACTCTCTCTCCTCAATGCGGTAAGCTATATCTTCTTCCTTTACTGTTCTCCATCCTCTCAAGACTGTGAGATACTCGATAGCATTTCTGACAGCATAGACAAGGCTCTCTCCCTCCACCTGTTTGCTCACATTTTTGTGTTTGGTGACTTTAACGCCCATCACACCTTGTGGCTTAAGAATGCTACTACTGACCACGCAGGCATTCAAATGCTCAATTTTTAAATCTCCCATTCCCTCACACAGATAGTTAACTTCCCCACTCGTTTTGCCTTCAATCGGGAAGGTAATGCCTCTCTTCTCGACCTGTGCTTTACCTCCATCCCCAAATCCTGCAGCTCCTCGCAACTCTGATCATGCAGTAGTATCAGTTAACATCTCCTTCAACTCCACCCCCTATAAAGAACCTCCTACCACTAGAACTTCATTCTACTATCAACGAGCTGACTGGGATGCATTCCGTGATTTCCTCCGCGATGTCCCCTGGGATGGAGTCTTTAAGCTCCCCATCCAAGAATGTGCTTCTGAAGTCTCTTCCTGGGTTAAAGCTGGAATCGACGCTTTCATCCCATCAAGGAAATATAGGGTCAAGTCGCGCTCCTCCCCTTGGTTCTCGGCTGCTTGCTCAGCCGCCATCGCCCATAGGAACCACTACTTCCACCTATTCAGTAGCGACATGTCTGACTGCAATAGATGTCTCTTTGCCTCCACCCGTAATGAATATAAGCGTGTCCTCAACGATGCTAAGTCACTATTTGCAGCTCGGATGAAGGAATGTATTACATCTCGCAAATTTGGCTCCAAAGATTATTGGCGTCTCTGCAAGAGCGTATTGAACGATTGCAAACCCTCTATACCTCCTTTATTCAACCAGTTCAAAGTCCTGACCTCCTCTACCGACAAAGCTGAATGCTTTGCTTGGAAATTTTCATTCAACTCGACGCTCGACTCTTCCGGTGTACCCATACCCGACTTCCCTCTTAGAACTGAGGCCATATTGAGTGGGTTAAACATAACCCCATCTTTGGTACTGGGCGTTATCTCCAATTTAGACCCCAACAAGACTAGTGGTGGAGACGGGATACCAGCCATTGTCTTGAAGAAATGCACACCTGAACTGGCGCCCGCCCTTTCTAAACTATACAACTACTGCCTCAAGGAATCTTGTTTTCCTGACTGCTGGAAGTCCTCTTCGATCGTTCCTGTCTTCAAGAACTCCAGCGACCCCTCTGACCCTTCCAACTACCATCCTATCAGTCTCCTTCCCCTCTTCGGCAAAGTCTTCGAAGCCCTAATCAATACCGGGGTGGTTAACCACCTCACATCCCATAATCTGCTCTCAGACAAGCAATATGGTTTCCACTTTGCCTGATCTACAGCCGATGTGCTTACGGCCATCACTGAAACAGTCTACCGAGCTCTTCAAAATAACGGGGAAGCCCAAGCCATGGCACTAGACATCTCCAAAGCATTTGATAGGGTTTGGCATGCCAGCCTTCTTTGCAAGCTCCAGGGTTATGGCATTATGGGTCGATTATATAACCTAATACGGTCATTCCTGTCAAACCGTAAATTGAAGGTCGTTCTCAATGGATTCTCCTCCAGTTCCTATCCCACGAATGCAGGTGTTCCTCAAGGCTCCATCCTAGGCCCCACTCTATTCCTTATCTACATAAATGACCTCCCTGATACAATGACTTCCCAAGTTGGCATCTACGTGGATGACACCACAACTTATTCCTGCCTCAAAAACAAATCTAGTCTCGCTGACAAAACTCGCCTGGCCATGCGTCTCGAAAAGGACCTCCAATCGATTGTGAACTGGGGCATGAATTGGCTGGTCAACTTCAATGCTTCCAAGACAAAACTGCTCTCTATTAATCACCACAGAGATCCTTCCCTTCCCTCCATTAGAATGTCTGACGCTCAACTTCTCGAGAGCAACTCTCTGCAGCTTCTCGGTCTCATGTTGACTGCTGACCTGAGATGGAATAAATACATTGAATCAATTGCCTCGTCCACTGCAAGGAAAGTTGGCTCCCTGAGCCGCGCCAGGAAGTTTTTCTCCCTGGATTCGATCCTCCAGATCTACAAATCAACAATTCGCCCTTGCATGGAGTATTGCTGCCATATATGGTCTGGTGCCCCTTCTGTTTGCCTCGGGGTTCTAGATAGGCTCCAGAGGCGGATATGCAATGTAGTTGGCCCTGCCCTGGCGTCTCGTCTACAGTCACTTTCTTACAGATGCACCGTCACCTCTGTCTGTTCTACAAATACTTTCATGGAAATTGCTCCCAGACGTCATGAGTTCCAGCACCTTACGAGGCTGGCATCCCGCTCTCACCCCTTCACTGTCAAAACTCCTAAATGTAGCCGTCTCTTCTACTCTAATAGCTTCATGTCTCGCACCTCTCACCTGTGGAACTCCCTTCCCTTTTCCTGTTTCCCTGTGAGCTATAATCTCCAGCTATTCAAGTGTAATGTCAATCGACATCTCCAGTTGCCTTGATCAATCCACTGCCCTCATCCTTTCTTCTATCACTCCTATCTGATCTTGCTCTAAATTTTCTGTAACCCCTTGTGTCCTAGTGGCTTCCCGCCTTGCTTGGGGTGAAATGCTTAAAAAAAAAAAAAAAAAAAATACCTAGTGAGCCAGATAAACCTACCCAGGTTTCACCTAAGCGGATTGTCAGGGAAAGCTGGCTAAATAGGCAAAAGAGACATATACACACACATATATATATATATATATATATATATATATATATATATATATACAAAAACATGGTGTATCAAAAATACTTTTACAAAATTTGGGGGGTGGGTTTCTCACACCAAAACAAGGACGATTGTACATATAAATATATATCCACAAATCCTTCATTTTGAGTTATTAAGTTTAAAGAAAGTTTATGGTAGATGGTGCTGTGTTGCCATATAGACTAGGTTACATTTGTCATTCGTGTACATTTGAGGCTCTTCTGTTTTCAGTGTTTAATGTGCATAGTAGTGAGTTAACTTAGAAGTGTTTCATTTAACAATAGCAGGATATTCATATCAGGAGCAGGCAGATATGATTTTTATGCACAACTGTGCAAATGGTAATGGATGCAAGGCTGCATGTCTGTATCAGATTGTGTTCCCAGACCAAAGGCAGTCAAATCATCCAACTTTTACAGCTGTTTATCATGTTGCTGAGATTACATCCATAGCACCACAAACTATGGATTGAGGAAGACTGAGATCTTCTCATATGCCTGACCACGAGGAACACATTCAACAGATGATCCAGTTTATCAGCACATGTTAAGTAGCCCTAGCATGTCATGCATCTTATAGTACCAAGTTGCTAGTTCAAGAGCAGCTCCTGTATCCATATCATTTGCAATGTGTGCAGGGTCTTTTGCCCTCTGATCACTCACCATGGGAGAACTTTTGCCAATGGTTCATTACACAAACTGCCAATCCATTGTTTGTCTCTTCAGTCTTGTTTACGGATGAGGCAACATTTAGAAGAGATGGAATAACAAATTTACACAACCAACTTTTATGGATGGATCAGAATCCCTATGGTACAATACAGGCTAGACACCAGCATAAGTTTATGATTAATTTGTGAGCTGGAATTGTAGGTGATTGTCTGCTAGGTCCGTATGTTCTCCAAGCACGTCTTACAGGAGCTGTCTACATGGTCTTTATGTTGAACACAATTACAGGCCTGTTAGAAGATGCATATGGTTCATGCATGATAGAGATCCAGTACATTTTAGTCACATTGTTCATTTTTCACTGGCTGACATCCACCATGAAAGATGGATAATTAGTGGAGGACAGGTTCTATGGTCTGTACATTCACCTGTGGGGCCACCTAAAACAATTAGTCTTATTTTTAATGGAGGACGTAAACTTGAGTAAAACGACCTATGGTGAGTTTTATTTTTCAATATAATATTTAAGAAAAACTGATGTACTTTCATTGCAAATGATATGGATACAGAAAATGCTCTTGAAGTACCATGTACTATGCAGTACTATGAAATATACGACATGCCAAGGCCACTTGACGTGTGCCAATATCTGGATTGTCTCCAACAACCTGTAGAATGCATTCTTCATGGTCAGGTGCATGAGTGGATCTTGGTCTCCCTTGATCCATAGTTTGTGATCCTACGAATCCTGTCTCAGCAAAGCGATGATAAACAGCAGCAAAGGTTAGATAACTTGGTGGCCTTCATTCTGGAAATACAATCTGATACAGACATGCAACCTTGCATCCATTACCATTTGTCCAATTATACGTAAAAATCATATCTGCTTTCTCATGATATGAATATCCTGCTATTGTTAAACGAAACACTTCTAACTTAAATCACTACTATACAAGTTAAAGGTTGAGGACAGATGAGCCACAAATGTACACGAATGACAAATGTAACCTAGTCCATATGGCAATACAGTGCCATCTACTGTAAACTTTCTTTAAACATAATAAATCAAAATGAAGGATTTGTGGACATGTTTATATGGGCTTTTGTCCTTATTTTGGTGTAAGGAACACACCCCAAAATTTTGCAAACATATTTTTGATACACCCTGTATACATATATATATATGTGTGTGTGTGTGTCTGTTTATCTCATTGATAACCATTACGCTACCCCCTATGTTCTTATATATATATATATATATATATATATTGTGCTTCAAATACTTACATCTTATATTATTTTTCCTGACCTGGAATTGCCCGAGACTAAAAGAGAGAGAAAATTAAATGATATTTTTAAAAGTTACTCATTTTTTTTCTCTTTTTTAGTCTCCAGCAACGACTGCTTGGGAAAAATAATGATTTAATTATTTCAAACACACACAAATGCATAGACACACAACATGTCTTCCATCTTCCATCTGATGAGGGCTATATAGACGAAATGCATCATTGGATATTATTTTTGAAACATACTTTCATGACACGTTTTTCCAAATGTCAATCAATAACTTTTATATATATATATATATATATATATATATATATATATATATATATAATAAAAACGATCCCTTATAAATCCATTTCAGTTATAATTTATTTCATGAATATATTTAAATATTCATCTCTTCAGAAAGTTAAAAAAACCTTCAGCCTAAAGAGATGAATATTTAAATATATTCATGAAATAAATTATAACCGAAATGTATAATAAGGATTGTCTTTACTTATTATTATTATATTGCTCTGTTACTTACATTGAGCTCTCTTTGGATTAATGTCCTCCTTGGAATTATCCCTAACAATTACCAATTTGTATTAAATATATATATATATATATGTGTGTATATATATAGTTTATGCAAAACTAGGTAATCCATATGGGTAGACCCAAGGAAGATGATATCCAGAGAGTTCAATGTAAATTCAGAGCAAATATGTTTGAATATTCAAACATATATATATATATATAAAATTTATGTATACATATATATATATACTTTTCAACTGCCTGTATTAATAATGCATATCTATCTATATATTATATATAAGTTGGCTACTTTCTTTTTTCCAAGAATGACCATTGCCTCTTTCAACAGTTTTCATCATTGTGGAGCAAGAGCCCACACCCTCTGCCACATTGTTCTTCGCTTTCATTATGTTTAAGTGATATTTTCAGCTATGGCTAGCCATTGCATTTTAAACACACAGATCCTCCACTTCAAGCAAGTGAGGAACAGCCTTTCACAAGACTAATCCCACTCTCTGAAAAAGGATAGCATTCACCCCAAATGACGAACTAGTCTACATCATTGGATGAAACTGAAGTTACACTGTTTTATGCGAGACAGGCAAGAAAAGAAACTGTTAGCATAGAACTTACGGTTACATCTAGCCAATTCAACTGTAAATTAATGAGACCTTGCCACTAATCTAGTCAGTCAGTTATGTGCTATACATGATACACACTTAGGTGATCATGTATCTTTTGTTACATGACTGACAAGGCAGATTTTTTCCCGGAGTTGATTGCCATTTCTATCTGCGGTAGACCAGTTGCCATCCAAGGCTATAGAACCCGGTCTGTCCTGCTATTTACCCATAGCTAAGGAATTTTAGTGCCGTGCGTGATACATGCTTAGGCAATCATGTATCTTTCGAAACATGACTGATGAAGCAGATTTTTTTCACAGAGTAGGTTGCCATTTCTTTCCGTGGTAGACCAGTTGCCATCCAAGGCTATAGAACCCAGTCTGTTCTGCTATTTACCCATAGCTGAGAGGAGAAGAAGATGATTCCTTTCCTTTCCCAAGGCATGTAAGTGGACGTAATGGATTTGACTGGAATTCAAACTCGGCTCTCCGATTCCTCAATTCAAGCCACTATCCATTACTTCACTGTGCCTCCCTTAAATAAAAATTCAATTTTAACATTCTGTATTTACATTTGATATTTACTTCCAATTTCTATAATACACTATAATTACTAAGAAATACACATTTTTTTTTCACAAAAATTTTAATTGTACCTCTTTTTCCATATGTAATTTTTTTTAATTCTATTTATTTATGACAATTAAATGATAGCATTGTAGTTGTGTGTAGGTGCCCTTTCTCTCCTGGCAACCAATATTTTTAGACCTAGTCCACCATTCTTTAAATTGTTTTTTTTCTAATTGACAGATTAATTTCCATATTTTAAAACTTAAAAGTATGAAAGAGCTGCCTAGAGTTCACCTTTCATTTATCTCAAGTTTCTGCACATAAATTGCAGCAATTCCTTTATATTTTTAATTCTAAGATAGTTTTATTATGTGTATGTTTAGGCAGGCCTTCACATTTTGAATGTTGGCGCAGTACAATCTCTTCTCTTCCTACCCACCAAACAGTAAACCTTTGATTTGAGTTATTTGAAAGTTTGTGGTTCACACACGACTTGGTTACCAACTGGGAGATGCCATGTTTTTAAAGAGTTATTTCCCTTGATGCAACAAATTGCTTGAGCAGACTGCAATGGTTGTCGACGAGAGGAAGAAAAGAAAAGAGAGATAATAACACTAATATTCATAACAAATGCCCCTCTCTATCGTTCCTCTTGCCCTGTTGATGATGTCGTCAATGCTCTAAACTGCTGCTACTGCTGTTCTATCATTCTGCAAATTGACTTTGCTCAAAGCAAAGTAACAACAACAACAACCACGGACGGACGGGCAGTTGTCGTCTTCTCTCTTAAAAAAAAAAAAAAAAACAAATTCTGGGTAAGCTCATTTTATATATTTATTCTTTAAGCCACCTTCAAACACTATTTATCCCTATAAGTTTATTTTATTTTATAATGACCGAACTTGATTTATTTTTTAAGTTAAATTATATCAAAATTACCAATTTTCAGTTTCGCCTTTCCTTATTTTTTAAACAGTTGGACCCCACATTTCTTTCTTGAAGTGTAAACCAAAATTACCTTTTTGTTTTCTTTTAATGACAAGGTGAAAATACTTCCACTTCACATTTTAAAATTAAGTAAAAAACTGCTAGATTACGTTTGGTTTCAGGTATTTTCTTTTCTAATTATTAAAAAAAATATCTTACCCACAGGTTGTAAAAATAAGAAAAACATTTGTCATATTTTGCAAATAAATTCTCTTACTACACAGCATCATTTTTTTAAAATTGTGTGTCAAAGAAACCGAACGTTTAGTCCTAAAATAGCTAATTGGCAATTAGCAATTGTAAATGTGATATTTTTTCACCTTATTTCATATTACAAACAAGCCTTACTTCAGTCAAACAATAAAAAAAAAAAGATACTTTTGTTTTTTGAGTTTTGACCGCAACAGCTTTTCTTTTCTTTTTTTTTTTTTTAAGGTCGAAAGATAAAAAAAAAAAAAAAAAAAAAAAAAAAATCGATCACAGCGCAGACGAATTTTTTAAAGATTAAAAAAAAAGAAAAACTGCGGGGAGAAAAAAAAAATAGCACCCCCCCCTTTTGTGTCCATGAAAAAAAAAAGTTAAAACCTGTTTATTTACGCGATTATTTTTTAATTTTTAAAAACGTACTGGAAACAGAAAAAAACAAAAAGTATTTTTTTTTCTTCAAAATCAGTTTTTCTATTTTCCTCATTTTGATGTTTTTTTACTTGTTTGTTTGTTTTTTTTTAATAATCTCTCTATGTTCTTCCTCCTCCCCGACCCCCAAAAAAATGCTGACAAAGTCACAAAACTTCCGTGAAATGAAAATAAACAAACAAACATTCCTGGATTTAAAAGACTAGAGAGTACTTTAAATGGTTATTTTATATATTTGGAACTAAATTTAAACTAAAAAAAACTGATGTACCCCACCTCAACTCATTTACCTGTCCCCGCTTAAATTTTTACATAAAAACTTTATTATTTCAATTTGGAAATTTTAAACTATTTTCTTGTTTGTTTTTCAATTTTTGTATTTTTCTAAGTTAATTTCTTTCTTCGTCAGCAATTATTTACTCTGAGCAGAAACATTACCTGACCAATTTCCTCTCAAACCACCATAAGACTGGCATATACATTTTTTTTTTTTTTTTTTCATATTTATTATTATGATTCTTCCGTTTTTCCATTAAGTAATTTCACGTTAACCTTTTGGTCTTTTTATTTTATGTTTGTTCACAGCATAGTGTTTAATTTTAATTACTTCCTCTGAAACAAAACAACGGGTTATTTATTTTATCACCTAAGTTATTCTTGCACACAAAAATATTAGGCACTCAGTAGTGATCGAACTTACTTTTTACTACTTTCTTTATCAACAACCTTGTTCACCAGAGCAGGCTACTCTTTTTTTGTCGCGGATATTTGTTTTTTTTATTTCCTATTCAATTGATATACTAGGCCAATATTTAATCCATTCCATAGTGAAGTTCGAACTTAAATGTTTGCAAGACTAGCTCGTTAGCAAGAACCTATACTTTTTTTTTTTTTAGAGACTGTGAGTGAAAACAGGGAACTCAGTTAGTTTTAAATGTACTTAATGACACAAATAAATAACAAATTGGAATGTATGGGTTGGGAAACAATTGAGAATGAAGGTTAAACCAAAAAAACTCTGTGTCGACTCTTCAACACAAATTAAAGCCCAATATTACAAAGTAATTACACAATGTAATTGGTTGACCGCTCTTTACCCACCCGCTTTCTCCCAGACCAAAGACGGTTTTCTTTCCTATCCACCTACCCTTAGTACCACGGTTAACGAATCTCACTCATCACCAAGCATTGGCGATTGTAAACTTTTTTTTTTCCGACTAAGCTCTGTGCGATAGAAATGTATATTTTTTCATCTAGCTTTCAGACGTTAAATAATTTTATTTTATTTTTTTAAACAAAAACAAAGTTATTTTGCAAACAAGGTTAATACAGGTTTCGTTAACTTAAATAAATGAATGTGCGTTTTTTTTGTTTTTTATATTCGCGAATGTCACTTACCAACCTTCTTCTTATTCGGTATGTATGTTACATTTATTTTTAAGATTTTTATACTCTTATAATGTTTCTTTTTAGATAATTCCAAGTTAGTAAATTTTACAAATAATTAAAATGAAAAACAAAACAATCCGTCATTGTTTTTCTTTTTGTTTGTATCAGTGATGACCAAACTTGCTTAAGAAGAAGAGCCACATAGCATGAATAAAAAAAAATGTACACGTACCTTTTTTGTTGCATACATATTTTGTTTCAAAATGCTGAAATGTATGTATGCAATAATATTTATAATAATAATATTTTCATTCATTCTGTTTTGTATTGGTTTCAAACACAAAGTATACACACCAATGTTTTCAAAATATTGTTTGACTGATGGTTGTTAGCGTATTTAATACGGTAATGAACTACCAGAATTCACCTTTCCTTTAAAACTAATGAAAAAATTTTTTTAAAAAAGAGTCCAGCCAGCATATTTCCACAAGCCGCATAAAGTTCAAAGACAGCATGTGGCTCGCGAGCCGCGGTTTGGCCACCCCCAGATATCAATCAGTTATTGATTAAAAATATCTTCTTTATGCGTTTTTTTTTTTTTTTCACCCTTAAACTATAATTATAAACCGAAATAAAAAAAATACAAAATTTAAAGCAAAATGGTTCCAATATGGTAAAAAAAAGAAGTTCGATAACTTTATCACTACAAATTATTTGTAAAAATGTAAAAATTGTAAATTTATAGAACCAAAATTTCACAAGTAAAAACCTATTTGATTTGATGGTTTATTAGTTTTCTTTTTATACCATGAAAATTTTAATCCTATTTTCTTGACTACTAACGTCGGTAATTCACTAAATATCGTTTTTAAGTTTTTTTAAATCATTTTCATTTTACACAGGTGAAACTGTTTTTTGTTTTTTTTAAGTGAAATAAGAACTTATTTTAGTTTTAAAAATAATGCACTTCTACTACAAATCAAATGCACATTTCTCTCTCTAGTTTCACATCGTTTGCATCATTAGGCCAAATTTCCTTTTTTTTTTTTTTTTTCACCTGGTTTATACAACGCGTTTTTATTTTTGTGGACTTTAGCAATATGGAGACAGCGACCAGAAATAATGTATATATTTTTTTTATCAACTTCAACTATCAAGCACCCACATCAGGAACAAATAAAATCCAAAAGTGAAAGATTACATTTTAAAAACGTTAATAAATGGGCCCAGTTTGGTATGTAAATTTAGCCTCCTACTCCAAAAAACAAAATGTGCTTGTCCACGTGATTTCGTAAAAAACGTAAAAAAAAAAAATTTTTAATGAAATTTGTAATTTATTTTTTTGTTTATATATCAATCGTTAATCTGGCCGTATGTGCATTTGTTTTGGCTTCCGTATGAGGTTAAATTTTAATGAATTTACTTAGAAAACTGATCTCTTTTATTCGTGATCTATTGTAGAAAAAAGATTTTTGGTTGCAGTACCTATAGGTACCACCAGCTCTGACATTTGCAACTAGGACCCACCATGGCACGTACGATTCGTATTCCATTTGTAAGAAAAAGCAAGTTTTACCCGGATTTTCACAATAACTAATCTTGACCTCTTTAATGAATTATTTGACTGATGATTACCTGCATGCAATTTCCAAAAAGAAAAAAAAATTGATACAGTTAAATGAAACTCGTCAGAATTTTTATTTTTTTTAATGATGTGTCTTTTCTGGGCGTAGACGATTGTGTGTAAGTTTGTTCCATGAGGTTTTTTTTTTTTTAATGTGACTGTAGTAGTTCCCTGTTGTCTTTTCCATAAATCATTATTATTATTATTTTTTTAATTTCGTGTTGTCTTTAACTTTACTATTTCTACAAGATGATACTTAAAGTCTTGTCACCCCTGACTTCTCTTCCAAACTGTAGAAGCTCGTGCCAGCCATCTGAAGTAGAGAATTACAACATTATGTAGGGGTGACAAGATTTTCGGATCACCTTTTAGACTGGTTCGACAATCTCCAAATTGTTCTATGTAAATTGCAATTTAGGATATTTTCTGTTAATTCGCCCCAAAATAAAAAGAATTTATATTTACTAAAATCAACACCAAATTTTCCCAGAGTGAGGCCCTTTTATTGCACTCCGGTTGGGTTGACCTTTGCGATCGCCTTAAATGTGGGCGACTCAGGTGCGCTACTTCTAAGTGTGGGGTCAACATTCGCGCTCAACCCAATAAACGAGCCAAAAACAGATTTTTTTTTTTTTTTAAATTGTTTTGTAAGTACCTCGAATATCTTCCGCACTTGCGAAATGTGAATAACTCCCTGATTTTTGGTAATTTTTCATTATGTGTTGGAGTTGTTACGAGGCAAGAAAAGAGTGCCAAAAAAATTTAATTAGAAACAAACTTTGATATAAAATTTATTTCTTAGGGTGAATTTTGCGATAAGTAATTTTTACAATATTTGAGGTGACAAAGATCTTACTCTTCTTTTTAACGTATAGTTTTTCTTTTTATGGAGGGTTTAATTTTTTTTTTTTTTTTTAAATCTATTCAAATCAATCCATTTTCCAAATAGCATTTATGAAATTTAAACTCTGTATGTCACTTCCACTTATGTCATTTGAACTGTTATGCTATCATTACCTGCATTCTTTTCATTCTTCTATCTGCCACGTCCCTTCTTGAGGACATAGGCGATCATGGCTTTCCACAACTTCCTATCACTTTGTGGCCTTTAGCAGTTTTTCTCCCCGTCCCACCATCCATCACTTCACACAAATTCGTCGGCTTCTCCTATCTCTCTTGCTCTCCTCAATATACCCCGCGAAGGTTAAATTTTCCGAGCCCTCCTTCCCTATGTATCCAATGAATTTCAGCTATCTTTTCCAGATTTTGAGTAGAAGTGTTCTTTCTGTTGCCATTTTCTTTAAGTCTTCTTTGTTGCTTAGTCGTTCTGTCCATGGAATTTTCAGTAGCCTTAGTTCTGTAGAACCTCCTCATCTGTGGGGAGTTGTCCAGCATTCACTGCCATAGGATGGAATTGGATATAGCAATCCAGCTCTCTTTTCTTTGTTTCTAACGATTTTTCCCCCATTTCCCAGCATCATAGCCTTTGGTTGGAATACTTCTTTGCTTTCACATTCGCTCTCTAGTCCAATGCGAGTTCGATCTTGCTGTTGCATTTTCCCTCCTCTGTTACGGATCCGGATCATAACACACACACGCATATACAGTGTAACCCGGATATAAGAGGAGCCTGTGTTATAGACCAAACCCGGATATAAGAGAAACCCGGATATAAGATACTTCTTCTCCGGCCCAGGCAACTCTCTTATATCCGGGTTACACTGTCAGTATACACATTTAATTTTTAATAAAACAAACATGCAACCAACACTTTTTTTTTTTTTCTTTTCTTGACATCGAAATCCAAGAGTATTTCTATATTTCTTTTTTTTCTACACATCAGCAATCCAATAAACAATGTGTTAATGTAACAATACATAAAACTTCATCTGAAATTAATTATTGCATCGTTTATTCTGAAATCTTAACGCCTTTTAAGTCCCTATCCTTTTTTTAAGAAACACTTAGCTCGTAATAATAATTTATTTGTTTCTGCTACCCTCTGTTTCTCTGTTACTCGCTAGTCGCTGGTACTCGCTCATATTTTGGGCTTTTTCTTTCGTTTCCTTAAATTCCAGATTGTCATGTTTTCGTCGTCTTTGCATGTACGCTCACATGATCAATTTGTTTCCACTTTACAACAGAAGTGCGATTTTCGTGAGGGTTTTTTTTTCTTTTTCTTTTCTTTTTCTAAACAATCGGATATCAATTTGAATTAGTAAAGAGATAGAAAATTAAGAATCTTTGAAATTTCATAAATTTATTTCAAGTGTTTTTTAGTTTACCTTTTTTTTTCCACTCACAGTGTTTGTTTATTTACAGAAATAGCGTATTTGATCTCTAATCCATAATGTTTTCGTTTTCCGGAAGCTGTTTGTTAGTCTGTTGGTGTAGGATTTAAATGCTTACGTTGTTAAATCAATTCATAATGAATAATTGGCTCATTAATTTAATTTCTATTGATTCGAATGAAGGGGTATTTAACGCACTGTTGTTCTTTCTTATCTTAACCTTGTTTCAATGTTTGTTTAGTACTTAAACTTTAATAAACTAGCTAGAGACTTCGATAGTAGCAGTGTCAACCTTCCTTATTTAATTTAAAATAATCTTTCCTTTTTTTTTTTTTTTTTTTTTTTTTATAAATTTAATTTATTTTGGGCGAATTCTTTGCTAATTCAATGACAAGCAATAATATTCTCACACACACTTGAATTAGTTACCGTAAAAATAAATTTATATTCTGACACACCGTGACATGATTTTATTCCCATCTGATTTGTACGATAGTTATAAGCTGTCATAATTATATGCCTCGCTAGTTGGAGAAAGGTGTAGACACCGAAGCGGAACAGGTTTGGAAGGGTTGAAATAAATTAGGATGAAAAAGGGGAAATGAAGACTATTGAAAAGGCGAAGCGGTGTAGGAGTAGATATGGCCTAAAAAAAAAAAAAAAATGAAACAGCAGGTGAGATGAAGAGAGAGTTCAAAATGATAAGTGAATTGAATTTTCTTATTTTTCTACTTTATGGGAGTCTATCACGTAGTTGTGTATTTATTTTCCGTTAGGGTCAGAGTTCGGTGTACGTAATTAGAAAAAATACAAATTGAATTGTAACGCTGAATTTTTTTTACATTTTTCAAGCAGACACTCCTTGTTGGCGTTGCATAGTCTTCCTATCTCTCTAGCACATTCGCCTATTTCGAAGCCTTGTGCAGTAAAAACAAAAACTTATTTTTTAGCGCTGCAAGAGATTAAAAACAAAAAAAAAGTAGATGTGATATGAAGAGCAGAAAAAGCTTAAAAACAAATGGAGGAAAATAGAAAGATGTGAGGAGAAAAAGATGATAAAGAATAAAGATGGAAGCAATGCAATAAGAAATGGGAGAGTTAGATAGTGAAAAAGAAAGAATAATAGAGATAAAAGTAAGGGGCTTATGGGAAAATAGACAAGGAAAGAAAGCAAATAAATTGCAATAAATGAAATCCATGTTGCGCCTCAGCCACAATCCTATTCGTTACACGCAAGTGCGCACACGCATTGCGGCACAAATAACTTTAACTCTTCTGTGTTCACTGTTCCTTTTCTTGTATCTCCCTAGGGAACTCCAGAAAGGAGTGGGGTAAAGACAAAATATGTTGAGGGGAGAAAACAAATACATCCTCCGTCTATACCGAGACTCATTAAATGCAACCATCACCATATTCTGTCAGTAACACTTGTCTTGATCCCTGAATTATAGTGATAATCCCTATCTGGTTTCAATAAAATATGTTCCAATGTATTTAAATTGTATGTATATGTAATAGCTATATTCTGTTAGTATTACAATAAAAATCATGACCACCGACAATCCCTTACTTTAAATTCATTTCAATAATAGACCAATTCTGTCAATACTGCTCATTATTAATTCCTGATGGTCACTTTCTTCTTGGTTTTGAATAAACTTTCATAATAAAATATCTGCAAAGTATATGATGATGATGATGATAATAATAAAAAAACCTTATTGTTATATATAAAGGTAACTGTAATATTAGCAGTTTCTTTATAAAGAATAGTCCTGGGTATGATGATAAACTATATCTGGCAGCAAGGCCTCTGATTGGGAGATTGGAGATTTTGAGGAGTGTGAAATCACTTATTGTGTTGTTCCCACGTTACTCTGACCTGGAGTGGTAGCACCTGTTGGGGCTCCACCTATGGACAAATAGTGAAACCCCAAATAAAAACAAAACACTATGAAAGTATAAAAATATATTTTTATATATAAAAAAAAGTGACCAGTAATACATTTTATAACAAAATGACCAATAATACATCTTACCTGTAGTTGAAGGTATACACTTGTGTTCAAAATATATTTAGTTGAAGGTATACACTTGTGTTCAAAATATATTTAGTTGAAGGTATACACTTGTGTTCAAAATATTTAGATTTCAACATTAAATAACCCATAAAAGTTGATATGCTTCTAAACAAAATCAGCCAGACATTCCGCAATCATTGACCAAGTTGCCAGCACTGCTTTCAGTTGAAATTTATAAAATCTTTCTCTTAAAACAATTTTTCAGGAAACTAGGTTTCTCAAGTCTAGTAGTTCTTATTTCTCTTTTCAGTATTAATGGGAGTTTCTTTCCTAACCTTTTATTTGAAGTAGTGTGGAATGTGAACACCTTGATTGTTGTTTTCTCTTTGAGTTACATATGATAAAGGAGAGTAGCAAGTGTCAAATTACTGACTTGGCTGTTCCATATATGAAAGTGGATTCTAAAGAAACTGAAAAGATTGAAAAAATACCAGGATCTTGCTAGGAAGTTAAAAAAAAAAACAAAAAAACTATGGAATATAACTATTGAATTAATTCTTGTAATGAGGGTGAATTGCAAATCTGAGATACCAAAATCAAATGAGTACCAAAATGTAAAAATCTAGGAAGTATTTTAACAGAGAGCAAAAAGTGTGACACTGAAATCCAAAAGCTCATTGGGATAGCTAAAGATAGATTTCAAAAACTAAGCAGAGTACTAAGAAATAGAGAAACTTTGGTAGCAACAAGGAAATGAGAACTAAACTGTTACATGATATCTGTCTACTGCTATGGCAGTGAGTGCTGGACAATCTCCTCAAAGATGAAAATGCGACTTTAAGCAACAAAAATGGGTCTTTACAGAAGGATGCTGAAGATACCATGGATCGATTATGTGAGCAATGATGAAGTTTTAGAGAAAATGAAAAGTTATACTTAATATTAAGAAGAGACAGTCGAAATTTATTGAGCATATAATGAGGAAGAAGGGCTTGGAAAAACTTATACTCACAGGACAGATCGAAGGCAAGAGTGACAGAGGAAAGCAATGCATAACATACTTCGTGAGCTTGAGGAAATTGATGGTGGAACAAGGTTTAGGAGAAATAACAGGCAAAATTTATGAAGAGCTAAAAAGACAGAAAGTTGTGGAGAGCCATGATCACCTCCATCCTAAGGGGACATGGCACATAAAGAAGTAATGAAGCACTTGGAACATCACCTAGAAAACTGAAAGAGTCCATAGTGAAAATTGAAATTGAGACCTACGTTATAGACCTCCAGAAAACTGCCATTATTTACTTCATAAGCATTTGCCAAAAAAAGCTCTATTTGTGAGGCGCCTTGTTGACACCATGCCTCAAGAACAAAATTTCCATTGGTGTGACACCAGCATAATAATAAGTTTACTTATTTCCATTGTTTGGACAGTTGTCCTCATCTTTATTGCCATATTCATAATGTTTTGGCCATTACACGCTCTGGCCATCTTCAGGTTATATTTTTTGGAATTTCAAACAGAACATTTCACAGGTGTAGATTGTTCTAATTCCACATGCCATGCCTTTGGATATCTCAGTTTCAGTTAATTCCCCTTGATAAATCAACTTTGTTTCCTCTCCCTTTGAGTCAAGTCACTTGGATCAATCAACCAATGATTTTATCCACTAGGGACATTAGTGATTGAATTTTTGGGACTTATAAACCTAATCTCAGTAATTATATTTTACCAGAGCTTGTATTACACTTTTTGTTATTGTTGCTTTTCTCTAGCTGTCTGTATCACTGATTCCTAAATTCATGTCTCCCTTGATTCGTGACCTCTGACAATCCTTTGCTTTCTGATTTTTAATCTACATGCCCACAAAAAAAAAATGCTTAATTGTATGTTGTATTAATTTTTTTCTATCACTTTGAGAAAAATTTAATTTCTGCTTGAATTTCTAGGATGAGGATTTATCATTATTTACACTATTACATTCGCACAATTGTTCTCATCTTTGTTGTTATCATATTTCTACTGTTGTGCTCTCTGGCCTTCATTGGGTACATATCGATCAGAGTAACCAACAGGGAATTCTGAAATGGGCCCGTTATTTAATCTACTGGGGCAGGGTAGACTGTTCTAGTTCTACTGACCATGTCTATGGATATCTAGCCCAGTTCTTATTTTTAGTACTGCTCAGTTACTAAACAGTGTGTACTTGGACTCTGTAGAAATTATTTCATTTGTTAATACTGAATTAAAGTATAAATGCTCTAGATAGTCTCTTTCTTTCCCTCTATACATAATATACTAGCAGTAGAGCCCGGCGTTGCCCGGGGATGTAACAGTAAGAGATAGATCAAGTATCGACCATCATAAAGACTGAAAAATAAAATTGACAAAGATTATTAAGGTTGATGGACACGCATGTCTTAATTATTTTTTTTTTTTTTTTTTTTTTTTTACGAATTGGTCAAACCCAAACTCAAAAAAAGACATTGTTTTCAATTGTTATGAGTCTACTGATTGAATAGAATTTTATTATAAACAATTGTCTTGTAAATGGAATTTTGAAAGCATTCTGAATGTGAAAATAAAGAAAAAAGTTTGCAAGACAATAAGAAACACTACCTGCCAAAAAAAAGTGAAGTTTTGTTGAAATCGGTTGAAAAACGTAGGAAATCGGATTCCATATATAAACGGACACACACACACAAACAACCTGGGTTTTATAATAAGTATAACTTGATTGATTTTGTGCAAAAACAATTGTTTTTCCAATTTTTGGCACTGTTAGAACCACCACAAAGTAATTTTGTGTAGTCCTGTGAAGTTTTGTTGAAATCAGTTGAAAAATGTAGGAAATCCGATCCAATATATAAACGTACAGACACACACACACAATCTGTGTTTTATAATAAGTAAGATATACACACGCACACACACACAGAAGGGGTGATGGGTAAATTGTTGCCATTTTATATTTTTAATTTTGTGCATTGTTTGTTTTTGATTTTGACAACTGTACAGTATAGTCACTTGGGCACTCTGTGAGAAAAAGACCACCATGACACAATTCACTCTACCAGAAATTTGGTAATGGTATGTTGTACTGCTTGGCATTTGCACAGGAAGCTCCAATCCGAACATTTCAGAGTGTTTGGGTGTCAATCTGAGGACAGTGCAGAGGATTCAGAAAGAGTTTGATATGATTATGAAGGTGTTTAGAGTGATAGTGCCATTATGCTTCTATTCATCTTTCCACAGGGCCTCAAACTAAACACAGAGGCCTACACCATGTGACTTGAGTAGGTTGTGTCACCCTGGGTCAAGAGGGTGGCTGCTGGAAGACTCTATATCTGACAACAGGACTCTGCACCATGTCACACAAGGAGGAGAACCTATTAATGTCTATTAAACAATTTCTGCAACCACAACACCCCTTACATCTAGCCACTTAACTCTCAAGACTACAACCCCCTAAATTATTGTGTGTGTGGTGTAGTTGAATGAGAGACAAAGAAAACTCCTTGTAACCTCCAAAGATGAACTGAAGGCAAGGATTATGGCAGCATTCACAAACTCGTATTTCAAATGTATATTTGTGTGTAATTTTGGCAAATATGTCTGTTCAGATGAGATGTCAGTGTCATTTTTGGTGTAATTTAGATGACAATTTATCCATCGCACCCTCCATGTGTGTGTGTGTCAAATCTCGCCATGGTCGATTTGTCAGGAAGGAGACTTCCTGATGTTATCAAACTGGATCGAGGTTGATCCCAGCATGTGGCACGTTTGGAAAGTGCCTGAAAACCATACCACTGGTTGACCCAAGCCTTATGAGTGAAACTGGGTAAACGGAACTCTTGGGGTCTGTTGATAGCTATGCTAGCGTGAAGCCACAACTCATTGTGGCTGAGGGCTTGAGCGTGCTGGCTTTGTTCAGATTGTTGATCATGCTAGATAACATGCTCTCTCCCAGAAACTGTAACTAATGTCTGCTCAGCATAGTTGCAGTATAAACCACAGGTTAGATCTGTGGGTGTTGAGCAAACATAAATGTGCCTGAGTTAGTCTGCAATAGGGATTTGCTAGCTCCCTTAGTAGGCAGGTATCCTCGAATACAAGTGGCCAGCTATTATATATCCCCACCATAATAAAACATTTAAAGAATGTACATAGATCAGCAGTAGGACAAAAATGTCTAAACAAGTTTGCTTTCATGTCATTTGAAAATGATGTTCCCAAAAACTGAGAATTTACTGATGTTTTGGAGAAATTTGTTTTCCAAAATATTC
Source organism: Acanthosepion lycidas (assembly GCA_963932145.1). Classification (NCBI taxonomy): domain Eukaryota; kingdom Metazoa; phylum Mollusca; class Cephalopoda; order Sepiida; family Sepiidae; genus Acanthosepion; species Acanthosepion lycidas. Next base: position 36,404,218 of record OZ010610.1, on the reverse strand, counting down.
CTTTCTGTCATTTATAATCTCTCCTCTCCTTTCTCCATTATCTCTTCTCTTTTCATAATCTTCCCTCTTTCTAAAATATGTAAATCAAATGCTTAGATCTTAATTCTTGCTTTCCTTGTACAAAAGAAATAAATTCAATTTATGTAAATTTTTTCTTTTTTTTTCCTCTTTTCATAATATTACTGGGGCCTTCAGATTATCTGTTGCTCAAGGACTTTGAAAATCTTAAGTCACAGTAACTGAAATGACTTGCCTTGCTGAATATTGTGCTATGGTAAGAATACAATGAAATATGATATTGAAGCAAATCTCCAGAGAACTCTTTTAGACAAAAATTTGACAAGACTACTGTCTTCAAGCAAATTCCTTTGTGCTTTCCACTTTCTTAATTGCTGTACCAAGTACTCTAATGACTATGAGTACTGCTGTCTTTATTACACTCACATTAAACTCCACCTGTCAAAGCTAATAATGGCTATGGCAAATATTTGTAGCCACTGCATGGTAAGGTATATATAGAAAAGTTGATTATCTACATGTTCATCTACCTACACTTTTCAGTCTACTGTTATGGTGTGTAGTGTGAGGATGATACTGATGATAATTGACAATGATCTAGTTTCATTCAAAATTCATGCCTTGCAGTACAAACAGTTTCATCCTAAACACTAATTGTGGATTTCCAAGTCAGCAATGAAAAAGGTCACCTCACAATTCTATGATAAAAAAAATCAATCACAACTTCTATTTCGCTAATCAAATATTGAATATCTAGCAATGTTTAACAGACATACTTACAAAAATGGTGTATTAAAAGGACTTTTTTTTTGTTTTTTGTTTTTCTCTTGACACTGCTATTACTGTATATTATCTTGACATTTTTTATTGTTTTAAAAAATTATTTTTAGAATTTTAATAAAACCCAAATATAAGAAACTGGATTTCTACACACTTTTTTCTTGAGAATTGACAACCAAAGAATTAAACACTTTTTTTGTCATTAAACAGTCTAATAAGTAAATAGTGTTTAACATCTTTGACATTTCTCAAGAATAAAAAAAAAAAATGTCTAGATTCAGATGCTCACAACCTATGTTGGTGAATTTATGTGGTAAGAACAAATGAAAGAAATGACTTTTAAAACGCATGTTTCCAAATTTTGTCTCTGTTTAAATTTTCTTGTTCACTGACATTTTTAGAAATTTATGTATAAAAAAAATTGTTTTCATAGTTATTTCTTTATAATATGGTAAATGATAAATATTGCATTGTAGTTGATTCTTTTATGTGCTGTGTCTCTTCATGATGGGGGTGATCATGGTTCACCACAATTTCCTGTCCTTGCAGCTTTAAATTTTCATTATGTCTAAACTCAGTTCCAACATCCATTTTCTCAAGTTCAATAAGTATGTTATGCATTGTTTTCCTCTATCACTCTTGCACTCAGTCAGTCTTGTGAGTAACAAATTTTCCAAGCGCTCCTTCCTCATTCAACTAACTTTTCCTGATAAGTATAAATTTTCTTTGTTTCCATTTTCTCTAAAACCTTGTCATTTCTCATATGTTCATTCCATGTATCCTCAGCATCTTTCTGTAGAACCAGATTTCTGTTGCTTCAAGTCTCTTCATCTTTGATTGTCTAGCATTCACTACCATATAGGAGAACAGATATCACATCACATCACATAACAGTTCAGTACTCTTTTCTTTGTTTCTAGCAAAGTTTTTCTATCTCTTAATACTCTGCTTGGCTTTTGGAATGTATTTTTGGTTATCCCAATGCATCTTTGGATTTCAGTGTCACATTAATCTTGTAAATATAAAATTATTCTTGTAAATAAAGAATCTAATAAATAGTGTTTAATTCTTTTGTTGTCAAAGTGTGAGAAAAAGGAAAATGCATAAATCCAGTTTTAAGTTTGGATTTTATTAAAATTCTAAAAAAATAGCTTTTTAGAATAATAAAACCTGGCAAGGGAGTAAACAATAATAGCAGGATCAAGAGAAAAACTGTTTTTTTTTTTTTGGTTTTTTTTTACATAGTATTTTTTTGCAGGTACAAATGCTAAACTTTGCCAATTTTAACTAAAATATTCCAAAAGGACATTTTTTAAAACTTCCTGCTTCAGCGTAAAAAGAGTAAAAGAATTATATCAGTTTCAAGTCAGTTTCTTTTCTGCTATAAAAATTAGAACAGTCCAAAACTATGCAAGCAGTGTAAATAGTTACAATACCTCATCTCAAAAACATAGACAGGTGCACGTAGGAAAGAAATGCCTGAAAAATGCATTTTTTCCCAGTTTATAATTACAATTACTCGTTATGCGTTTATTTAAATTTTCAGGTTCTCTTATTCACAGATATTATAAATTTATAAATAAAAAAATTTATTTTTTAGTTATTTATAATAATATAGTAAACAATAAATATTGCATTAAAGATAATTCACATATTTTTATGATCTTGTAAATATAAAATTATTCTTGTAAAGAATGTAATAAAATAATGTTTAATTATTTTGTTGTCAATTCTCAAGAAAAATAAAACAAAAAAACATAAATCCAGTTTCAAATATTTGGGTTTTATTAAAATTCTAAAAATAACTTTTTAAAACAAAAACAAATTAACAAGGATGACCTTTAGACACACTATTTTTTGTAGGTACAAATGTTAAACTTTGCCAAAAAGTGCTTATATATTTGTACAGTGGTAAATAAAAATGAGCCACCTAGCTAAAAAATCAGTACTATTTTTATGCAATATTTTAGCTGGTTCATTTTCCTACCATCATTAATTGCAGCTAGTAATCATCAGGAGACTTGTGAATTGCATCCCTACTTATAATGTTATTTTTATTACTTTAAACATTATTTTAGTGAATAACATATTTGAAATAGATGTTCTGTTTTTCATTTTAAACAGTGTGTATCATGCCTGTCAGCCTGCACACTCAAGAACTTGATAAGGGTGTGAACTTGTACCCCACTTTTAATAAAACCCAAACAAAAACATTTGTTAATATTAAATGTATCATCTATTTCAAACACAGGTATCCGCTAAAAATAACGTTTGGAGTAATAAAAATGTTGGATTATAAATAGACCCATTAATTCTTTAGAGATTCTTTAGAGTTATATTGTAATACATTTTTTTTTGTATATATCATATATATATATATTCGCACACATCTTGTGCCATCCAAAAGGACTGAACTTAATATACCACTCTTTATCATTGTATAAATCCCATTTGAAGGTTGCAATATTCTTTACTGGCATTTTTTCAATCTCCTAAAGGATTATTGAGTAGGGATTGAATTCATACTGGCTGAAATGTATATATCTGTTAAACTCTTGGGAGATTTGTAAGCCTTAAATTAACTATGCCTGTAGCTCTTCTAATTAATCTGGCTTTCTCTAATTCATCATTTAGTTTTATCAAGGATATTTATACAGAAATGGTGGATCCATACCTTTCTCAAAGATATTTACATTTAAATGAATATAATGAACCTGATTGGAATTGAAACTTGCTCTCAGATTTCCAATTCCAAGCTGTTACCTATTACAACACATGGTATTCTCAAGATGTTGATACTGATCAGGCATGATGTTGCTTGACTTTGGTAATTGTACTAGAACTGGTTTCAACTTGATAAGGCAGTGATAATCTAGGATTTTTGATAAAAGGCCACTGAAATTAAGATAGTATGAAATACAAGCCAAAAATAAATAATGGCTGACAATTCATCCAATAAAATTCCAGATATTATTAGTATTACATTTTTGAAATTTGTAGGTTATTAGTAAAACTACATTTTTCTTTTATACTGGTATTTCTTTCATCTTAATTTTAGTTGCTTTTTATTGCATCTATTCTGTCATTTTACAGTCATTAGTGAGTAGTACAGATTGGAAATAAGCTCTGATTATATTTGATCTTGTGCCAGCCATAAAGATCTTCTTGCTCAATGAGTATGAGCAACTATCACAGTAAAATAGGCTTTCCAAGGCAAAAAGGTACAAGTTCAATCCTTACTGAGAGGTTTTTTCTTCTTTTTTTTTTTTTTTTTTTTTTTTCCTGATCCAAGCTGTTTACTGATGATCATAGAATGACCTGCATAGTTGTGCTTGTAGTGTAGTGTTACTGACTCATGGAAAGTAGTATGCACTCAACTGCCTCATGCATAATAACTGTAACTATTTATAGTTTTTGTGACTTCATATGTAAATGAGTGACTTCATCTCCCTGTACCAAAGAGGTTTTATCCCCTTATTTTCCCTTCTGGGAACTTTTATCTCCTTACTATTTTCTTCTAAGAGAGTGGTTGGATATGGGTGGTCTTGACCATTTTCTTCTTTCATAGGAGTGTTTCTCTAACAATTGTCCTTGGTTCATCTTCAGAGTCTATACTTCTCTCAATTTTACTATCTTGCCTTGACATGACCCTTTCGCCTTCATTGCTTTCAGGCTTCGTTGCTATCATGTTGCAATCTAACTTGGTTTGCATGTGCTAATATCCCATTTCCATTTTTCTCTATTATCACAGTGTTTTGTGCACTTTGCATTATAAATCTTATCTCTTGTAGATTAGATTGATTATTCTTTTTATACCACAGTTTTTCATTGATGGCATAAGACATGGTTAATGGGGCTCTAATTTGTCTACCCATGAGGGCGGGCAGGCAGACTTTTCAATATTCCAACATGTGATGTTGTCCTATAGATTAGCAACAATCTAGGAAGAAATGTGTCTATCTTTTTCATGTTGTTGTAACCTAGGGAAGGTTACTGAATAGAATAATTACACAAAGGTTGGTAATGAACGATAATACTTAGGACACAAACAACACATATAAGATTTGCCGGCAGCGTGTAGAAGCAGTAGTCAACTGCTAGAAGTGTGTCAAGTAAATCTCACAATGAATTTCCAACTGCAGGATATCTACCAATTGCCTCATGTGTTCAGATGTGGTACAAGGCCGAATTTAATGTGGGCATGACCTGGCCAAAAAGGTACACCGTAAGAAACAGGATCGGGTAGCTGTTTCCTGAGACAAGATTCTGCCCTTTGACATGGCCATGTCTGGGGATCCTCTCTATCTGGAGGCAGAGAGTTTGACCAGCACAACTAGAGACAAATCTCTAACTGCAGACCAACATACAATATTCACTACTGTATTTATGGGAATGGGGGCATACCCATTATTGTCCGTACAACACATGTTAGCAGGAAATGTGAATTCAGCCTGGATTTAAATTCCAGCTAAGGTAGTTTCATTTCATTTTTGGGAGAGACATGAATCCATCACTTCTTCAAATATGGGTAAAGTAGTAGAATAAACTGGACTCTCTAGCCTTGATTGAGCAGCCAGTCAAGTAGGACTGCACTAAATTCAAACCTCATGTCATGTGTTTTTTTGGCAGAGTAAAACAGATTACTCCTTGTGACTGACAGACCTTGGGAAGGCCTTTAGTGAATCAAGAGGGAGGCTGATATCTCTATCTATAAAAAGCAGGATGTGTGTGTGTGTGTGTGTAACGAATGCATAGCCACAATGTTTGATGGATTTGCACCAAAATTTACATGCACATGCTCCAAGTTAGTGGGAAGGCCAAGACCGACTTTGCATTTCCCAACTCCCATCAATAGTGGAAATAATCAATTTTTTCATGTAGTTTACAGTCTATTGTACTGGCCAAAGTGAGAGCCTATAGTTGGCTGCCACGAATAGGCAGGAAGATTCTATTGGCCAGCGTGAGAGCCAACAGTTGACTGACACGAATATTAACTAGCAAGCTAGAATGCAAAAAAAAATCGATAGCTGCATTCGTCACAAGTGGGAAAAATTTAAATCTGCATGGCACTTTACTCCAATTGGCTCATTCGCTTGCTTAAACTCAACGTTGATTCTGATTCCACAGAACTGGATTGGGTGTGAAAAAGTATTTGTTAACATTCTTTTTTTCATTCGGTTTTTCCAGTTATGAGTCCTTTTTTTAAAGCTGATCATTTTGTGTTCATTTTGTTTAGTTCTTTTATAGAGCTTAGAAAAAATTTGCAGTGTGAGATAGGCAAGAAGTAAGGCATGTAGCAACATCAGCACGGCAAAGGGCACTCCTTTAAAGGTAAGGAAGGGCAAAAATATTTTAATTCAAGTGATAGCGATTGCTGTATGAGTTGTATGATTTTTGAATCAAGCACGGGCAACGCCGGGTCATGCTGCTAGTTAATAAATAAATGTTAATTAGTTTTTGAAGTACTGTACTATTTCTTTCACACATGATGGTTCCATTTCTCTTGCCAACAACTGGAATATTGAATTTTTCCTCTTCACTAATATTGGATTGGAAATGAGTAGGGTAGAGTAAACATTATGGAACTGGTTTTACAGGGAAAATTTATTTACCACTTAAATTATGAAAATAGATTCAACCTCATAGCTTAGGAACAATTATTCCAATAACTAAATATACTGCATCCTGAATAAATTTGCATTCAAACATATTTAGCATTTTTCATTGTTTTTCTAATGTACTTCTGGAGGTGATTTTGTTGTAAAATTTAGATATTTTGTCTTCAGTTTCCATTTTGGTTTATAGCTACATCACATTGAGACACCAATTCTTGTACAAACACCAGTTAAACAATGTCAAGCGTGATGAGTGAGTGCTTGAGAATACCATGTGTTGTAAACTTGGATATGTGGTTGGTATAATAGATAATGGCTTAGAATTGATAATTAGAGAGCTGGGTCCCACCTCCATTTGGGTTCGTAATATACACTTATGCACAAATACTGGAGGTAAAGGTATGAATCCTCTTCTTCCTCCACCTATGGATTAATTAGTAAGACATCATGAAAATCATTATTATCCCACCCTCTAAAAAAATTCTTACAATCTAAAAATATTTTCTGGCTTTAAATAACCTGCAGAGAGTTGATAAGTAGTTGAAAATGAATCCATTAATCGATCCAATCAGTTTCCATTTCAAATAACTGAAATAAACTATTAGAATAGAACATATGGTTGCATCTACAGTGCAACCTCTGTTCTCAAACATGTCACCTGTCAAACAAATCTGTTTCTGAACAGAATATTCGAGATGAAAATGCCTTGGTTATCAAACAAAATTATGGTTTTCAAACAACATTGTTGAACCGAGTTAATCCAAACTGAATCATTTCTTAGTCGACCACTGTGTTGTATACATTTATGTTGTGCTGTACTTTTCTTTTCCAATTTTATTGTAGTATGCCTTTTTTTTCTCTTCATTAGTCCTCAGTCATGGCTCTAAAGAAAACTAGCAGTGATACTGGTAAAGGAAAAAGAAAAGTTAAGAGAAAAACAATTGTTGATGATATTGTCTCTTTCTACTCAGTTTCATATGGCAAAATCAATGATCTATACTATTCTTATAAATAAAGAGACGATTGTCTTTCCTTCTCCTTTTCCAAACAATAACATCTTTTTCCTTCCCCTTTCACTTATGCCATCAACTCTCCTATATACATGTATGGTAAAATTGAACTGTTCGTCCATATTTTATCTGTTTGGTATTTTTTTTTCTTAGATTCAATGATTTTTCATTAGTTTTATGTATTATGATTGTCATTAGTTTTGTGTATAAACTTATGCACAAAGTTCTGTTGTTAAAGTTTAAATAAGCAATCATCTTGGGACCAGGAATGGATTAATCCATTTTTATTGATTCCTATCAGAAAAATGGTTTTGGTTTATGAACATTTCAGGTTACGAATGGACTTCAGGAACAAATTAAATTTGTGAACCGAGGTTACACTGTATTTAGTTCAACAGTAAAATGGTGAGATCTAGTTGCCAATTTAGTAATGTGCTTTAATTCATATAGTTGAGGTAATGAAGAGGAAAGCTCATCAGAACAGTTGCCATGAAAATATTTATAAAAAAGAAAGATGGAAACCAAATCATGTTGGTGGGAAGTGACTGAAGTCAAGATGCCATGTCAGGATCAATTACATTAAAGATCCTTCTTTGAATACATAGCTGGTATGCCAGACCAAATATGGCAGCAATATTTAATGCATGGACAAATAGTAGATATTATGTGCAAGAAGGATTCTGACAAGAAAACATGTCTGGCAGGACACTGTAAACCAACTTTTCTAGCAGTAGATTCAATATAATCACTTCACTTCATGTCAATGAAAAATGTGAGCCCAAGAGTGTGTAAAAAGTTGCTCTCCTGGATGTTAGTATCAGCCATGCTGATGGAAGGCAGAAAGGTTTATGGTGATTTAAATGATAGCACTATTGTTTTGGAAGCATTAAAATTGATAATCCATTCATTACTCCAATTAACCACTGATTGGAGGCTCTTTTTAAGAGTAGCTGCCAGTTTTACTTTATCAAGCATGTTAGATTTGCTACTAGAACAGGAGTAAATAGTTATTAAAATAAATACCAAGTTGCAAACTGATGACATCAGGAAGTTCATTGATGAAAATGAGAAACAATGTAGGTCCAAGGATAGATCTCTAGGGGATCCCCAGATTAACATGAAATCATCTAGAAGCATGTCCTTCAACATGACCATCATTACATGATCTGTTAAGAATGTCTGGATTATGCCAAATATTCATCTAGATACACTATTGCTCTTGAGCTTGTGGAGAAGGATCATGTTACACACCTTCAAGTTATCTCAAGCCATAGCCTGAGTATCTTTTGTTTTAACCCTCTGAAGAGTGGATGAACTGGAGCATCTGTGAAACTATGGAGTTGGGATGCTGAAGGTAACATCAATCATCTAAGTGACAATTAATCTCATTAATCCTATATATATATTAGGTTGGTACAAATATAATGTTGTTTTCTCACATATGTTACTATGTGAGAAAACGACATTATTTTTGCAACAACCTAATATATATATATATATATATATATATATATACACACACACACACACACACACACACAAATAGCTGGTCACTCGTATTCGAGGATACCTGTCTATTAGGGCGGCTAGCCAATCCCTATTGCAGATGCTCGCTAAGGCACATTTGTGTTTGTTCAATACCCACAAAGCCAACCTCTGGTTTATACTGCAACTATACTGAGCAGTTCTTAGTCACGATGACTTGTGACTTTGTGCTAGCACAGCTATCGACTGCCCCCAAGTGTTTCATCTATCTAATTTCACTCACAAGGCTTGAGTCAACCCATGGTATGGTTCTCAAGCACTTTCTAAAAGTTCTACATGCTGGGATCGCCCCCTCCAGACTGATAACATCAGGAAGTCTACTTCCTGACAAATCAACTGTGATGAGATTCGACCCCAGGTCTCATGGTGAGAAAGCAAACATCCTAACCACTCAGCCACATGCCCCTAAAATACACACAGACACAGAGGATTGGTGTATAAATATTTATTCAAAAATTATAACATAAACATGTTATAAAATCACTATAAAAATAGCCATGTTGTTTCAACACTACTGGTGTTATATCAAGTGATGGCATTGAATGTAGAATAGAGAGTTTCAAAAGGTTCTAATTGACCAAACACCCCTCGATATGGAAAACACTGTTACATAAGCTGCAATGACCAATCAAAATACAAGTATATGAGAATTCAAAAAAAGCTTGACAATGAGCCTTGGTTATAATAATTAATGCCTTAATGTTAGAGTTAGACTAAAATAGAAATCATTTTAATTAATATTAAATTTTACTATAAAATTAAAAATTATCAATTTTAAATTTAATCTGTATCAAGTTTAAAATATTATAAAATTATTTAAAGAAACTGAGGAAAAATACATACATTTTATTATTTATTTTTTTAATTGAAAGGCCAAAATCTCAATAGATACATTTGAAGTGGTGATATGGGCAGGAGTGTATGAAATCTTGCAAAAGACAATACATACACAATCAAATTATAATACACAAACATGTAGACATATTTAAATATATAAACATGCAAAAACACACACAAAACAGGAAATAGATGTCCGTGACCTAAAAATGTTCTGTTTTTGCTCAAATAGCCATTATCAATTCATGGAGCTTTGGTCCTCCTCCAAAAGGCAACCATATTTGACCAAGTAGCTGTTATTGACTCATGGAGCTCGATCCTCTTTTAAAAGTATGTTTTTGTCCAAATAACCATTGTTGAATACTGAAAAGTCTAAAGATTACTGAATTGATAAACTTCTTGCTGTATGAATATTTCTTTAAATGACTATTATGTTGAAAACACACTCTGCACCATAACTAAATTTGCCACTTTTGATAGCTGACAGTCAATCAAAGCTTTTGGCTGGACAATTTCCAAATCCATATTCCTGCATTGTTCAAAAATTGAGAAAATTAGGTCTGATCTGAAAAGATGATAGTGTGCCAAAATTCTAAACTTTTGTCCACCATGTCAATTATTCACTGTTTTCACAACTGAATGTTGTCTCCTTTAAGAAAGAATTTTCTTCTGTCTGCTCTGCCATAATAACCTTAAATGCTGAAGAAACATGTTGCCATTTTTGGGGTTAATTTGGTTGTCAAGTTCTGTCACATTTTGCAGTAGCTTTTCAGTTTTCTATTTCATTGCATGAAGTTATGAACCCATGTTGACAAGAACATAATTTAGCAAAATTTTTCTTTCATTTAGTGAACTGTATGATCATATAGTTTGCAAATTAGTATTACTAATTTAAACATAACTGAATATTTGCTCCACCTTCTGACTGATTGAAAATACGTTGCAGCCCCCACCCCCCACAAACAAACAATCCATCTGAAAATTTCTCTGCTCCTGGACTATATAGTATTGTGAAGTGGTAGTGTGTTTATTTCTTTTCTTATCCTAAACTGAGTACTTAGCTGAATTTTGATCTGAAATTTTCACTGTACAATGGTCAATTTGTGATTAACAGAGACATTGAGTTATGTATAATGCCAAAGAAAAAAATATTGAAAACTAAATCATTATGTAAAATAAATGCTTTATTTCATCATGAATCTATGTATACACATGCATGTATAATGGTCGACTACTCATTTCTAAGCACACCTATCTGCTAGGGCTGCTAACGATGTAACACTTCAACTCAATCCTGGTTCACAACACTTCAATCTGATCCTGGTTCACAATAGAGGGCCACAAATGTAACCTTTCATCACCGTCAGCCCGGGGTGGATCCGGGTTTGATCAATGGAGTGATTTCTTCAATCCTGACCTGCCTTACCCCATGTGATTTATATATAGTGTTTTCTCATTGCTCTTTCTAATTTGGAATTCAGAGATTCCTTTTCTTCAATTGGTTGCCTTCCTTTTTGCAATGGTATTGGTTGAACCACCAACACATCTGTTACCATTTACTTTAACAACAGGAACAAATTTACATTGTTTGGAGGGCTGTCCTCATCTGTATTGACATATTCACAACATTTTGGCCATTTGGTTTGGAGAAAACACCACTTCACAATCTTTCCCAAGAATACATGGCAATTCACAGATAAGAAAGAAAATGAAATTATGGTGAATCATGATCCTGAATAGACAGAAAAAATGATAACCTGTTATTGAATGAGAATACGTGAATTAGCCACAAGTCTTCCAACAACCATATATCAGTTACAAAACAAACAAATCACAAGTCCAAACTTGAAGATCCAAGAGCAGAAAGAAATGCCAAAATCATGAATCGTATGTCCAATGTCAAAAATCCCAATACATGTAAACAGTCAGAAATCCAACACACAAGGCAACAGTCACTCACAAGCCGACAGATGTGGTAGAAAAATAAACTACCCCCAATTTGAAAACATCAACTGCTTTTATCAACAGAACAATTTTTTTCATTGGTTGACAGTTGAAGAGGACAAACAATATTAGCATATCCAAGATGTATTTATGGCAACACCTGCAACTGACTTTTGGTTATTTTGCCATCAGCATATCATACAGAACACACATGCTCTTTTTCTCCATAAGTGACTTTCTCTTTCACCACATTGTTGGTGCAGTTAGAACAATGGTTCTCAATCATTTTCTTGCTCATACACTTTGTTTGCTAGATTTCAAAATGTCATTTCCTTCCATATTTGTCTACCTCAAAAGGTTCATTGTAGAATTGTAATTTTTAGAAAGATCAATGTTCCAGCAGCTTGAATCTGCTAATTATGATGCCATATGCCCTTCCCTCCCTCCTTATGAAAACCCTAAAATTTGTCTTCCCTCCCTCCAATCCCTAGTTGAGAACTAGTGCATTAAAACAAGTAGATTTATTTGGCATTTGTTTATGTATTGGGTGTGCTGAATCAAAAGATCCTTAACTCTGCCACATGATTGATTTGATTCAGCTGACTTATTTACTACAACTCATATTGTGTGACTAATATAAAATAGTTTTTGTCAATTATTAAATGAAACCACTTATTTTTCTTTTTTTAAATATATTGAACTTGCCTTTTCTTTTTTTTTCCATTGTTAGGTGTTTCAAAACTCTCTTGGCTGTGTCTTCATTTGTTTCATTCTGTAGGGCAGGGTTTCTCAACCTGGACAATATCACCCACTGATGGGTGATTTCAACTGTTGAGTGGGCGATTAGCAACTGAAGAGAAAATGATGCATGATAGGAATTTTGAGTATTAAAAAGGTATACCAAAAAAAAAAAAACATTTGAAGGAGATATGCGAAGAAACTATAAAAAAAACAAAAAAAAAACAAAGTAAAAGAGGAGACTAAATGATGAATAACTGCATAAGATATAAATATCTCTTTCCCACTGTACCTTCATCTATGTTAGAATGTTTTTAATTTCCACTGCAGTTTAATGCATATCATTGGAATCTCTATAGTAGGAGCTGTTCAGAAAATGTAAAAATTTTCCAAATATTCAAGCATTGAAACAAATAGAAAAGGCAACAAATTGCTTTTTTTTTTTTTTTTTTTTTTTTTTTTCTATTTTGGTAGAAAAACAAAAAAGTTAATGTTAAAACCACTGACAAGAATTTAAATTATTTCATTCAACTTGAGAACATATATTTTAATATCAAAATTTTATTCACATGCATTAATAACTTTTTTTTCCTTTTTAATCTGATTTGATATTTTAACATTTTTTTCCTATTCATTTTGCATTTGATGACTTGATTGTTTTTTTTGGCTTTCCTTATTTTATTTCAAAGATTTCCTCCCACTCCTCACTGAACCATGCATAAAAAGTTTTTATCATTGACAAGATTGCTTTCAAATATGGTGATAGATTTTCTTAATGAGAAACTGCCATTTGTTGATAAGATGTAGGGGGTGGGGCTACTTGAAAATTAAGGGTTGTGGAGGTGATAACATGAAAATTGTTATCACTTCTCCACCACAACCCTTACTCATATTTATAGTGCGTAACTTCTTGTATGAGTGGGTGCTGAAAAGTTCTCATCCCAAACTAAATTGCAAAATCAGTATTTCAGTAACCAAACAGCAGAATACTCATTTATATGGGAGAAGGGTTGTCAAACAAATGAAAAGTAGAACAAATTGAAAAATAAATTACCAAGCAACACCCCCCACCCCTGCCCCCAATTCGTTCAGCCTTCCTTTATTTCTTCAGAAAATGTTTGATGCAAATTGACAGTTTTCTTTTTTCTCTAATGACCACACCTGGAACCCCACCACTCTCTTATTGTCTTAAATTAATCTTGTTCTATTTTCTCTTCTATTATTTTTTTTTGTCTCAATTTCCTTATATGCAATATCTCTTCCTGAACTCTGTATTTTATTTACTATTTATTTATTTTCCTACTCCGTTTCCTCGTGGAGCCTACTCCAACTCTAACGCCTCTGACTGAGCTCTTAATATTGTTTGCTAATTAAATCTTGACCTCAAGTTCAGAGTTAACTGTTGTCTTCCCTGTATAGCCCCAAGAACTTACCCTTTCTTATGCTTGTACAACACCATCTCTACCTTGAGTGGCTCTTGGTCTTTGTATTGGGTGAACATTAATAAAAGAAAAATTTTCAAAGAATGAAAAATTTGGTACCAATATTCAGAGAACTTGGTTACTTGTTTTAGTGCATTATTTTAAATAAAATTATTGCCACATGATGCAAACAATAATCAGTGTATTATTTAAAAAAATTAGCTGTAATATTAATAATTCTCTTTATAGCCATTTGTCCCTTACATTATTGCCAAGTAAGACTGTTTTTACATTTTTGTAACTGCTTATCAATTCAAGATAACTTTAATAAAAACATTTTACTAACACATGAAAAGTTGTACATTCTTATACATGTTTTATTCGGTTTTTAATTTATTTTTTATTCATTTTTTATTTGTATTTTTTTATTCATTTAAATTTAAAATTATTTTTTATTATCATTCATTTTTCATTCATTTTTTTAATTTATTTTTTTAATCACTTTTTTTATTTTTTATTCATTTTTTATTCACTTTTACTTTATTTTCTTATTTTTTATTCACTTTTTAATTTATTTTTCCTTGAACAATTTAAACAGAATCAAATTTCATAATTTTGTTGACTAGAAAATCAAAATGTTAACACATAAGAGAAATTGAACAGATTACTTTTGGAATGTCAAGTCTAGCAACAATTTCTTTATCTCCTTCTCTCTTCCTCATCTCTATCCCTTGTCTAGGTACCTCCACTTAGTTTTGATACCATGGTTTAAATTGAATTTTTATAAATGAAAAAGCTTTCTTGAAGCTTTCTTTTATGGGAAAACAAATGTATTTTTATCAAGATTTTCTAAAAATCCAACAATTATTTGATTTTTGCAAGAATTTTCAAATCAATGTGTTTTTTCACCAAAACACTCATAAATATTGCACTGACCACTGTTGTTAAAAAAACAAACAAAAAAACAACTTTTAACTAAAATTTTGAACAAGTTAGAAATTATTAAAAATTTAATAAAATAAAAAAAAAATACTTTGGTCTTTCCTCTTAATAATAACTTAAACACTTTAATGATAAATTTTGTTTTTAAGTTTGGGGGCTTTTTTTCATCATACTATGCTGTTTTTTGAGCGAAAAAGTGGAGGTATATCTCTCTCTCTCTCTCTCTCTCTCTTAGCACTGTTATTCATTCCTTCTTCTCCACCATGACTTTGTTTCATTTCCCCCCACTCTTTATCACTTTTTGTTCTTTTCATATTTCTTACTCATTTTTATTTCTTAATTCCTATGTTTTCATTGTCATCCCATTTTTTCTATTTCCTCCTCAATTCAAATTTTTCTTTTTTAATTTTCCTATCCTCAACATATTTCTTAAAAAAAAAATATTTCAACTGAAAACATTCTTTTTTTTTTTTTTTTTTTTTTGTACTTTTAGTTTATGCTACCCATTTGGTCTAATTTCCTTCTCTCCCCCATTTTTTTCTCTCTTTATCTCTAAACTTTCCTTTCTGTTCTCTTTCATCTTATTTCCTTTTCATTCAATATTCAATGTATATTTTGCTATCATCTTTTATTTCTTCTCTCATGCCCCTCCCTTTCAATTTCCTGCTTTTCCAAAGACATCTTTTTATTTTTATTACCTTTTCTTACACATTCACTCACTTTCTCTCTCTTTTTGACTTTTACATCATATTTTCCTTTGCCATGTTTCTTTTTTATTTACTATTCCTCTCTCATCTTTCTCTTTCCTTCATCTTTCTCTTTCATATTTGTATGCATTGCTGCTTTCAATTCCTCAAGCTCACTCATGCAATGAAAATGTTTTCCCACAATGCACTGCAATGTCATTTTCATGATATTTCAAAATCTTTCTTTTCTCCAAAGGAGGAAAAAATATGGTTTGGTGATAAATAACAGTTATTTTTTTTTTACTGACTTTGTCTATTTCTGGTCAATTTTTTTTGTCAAATTTTTCATCCTAAATAAACATTTACATCAAAACTTTTTTTTACCATCTACATAATTAGATTTCAGTTTCCTTACAATCTTTACATATACATATATACATACATAAATGCACACATGTGTGTGTGTGTGTGTGTATGTATGTATGTATGTATATATATATATATATATATATATATATATATATATATATATATATATATATACACTAGCACTCAAGATATGTTTATTTTTTTGAATTGGGTAGAATAATTGGGTGAACTTTATTTTCTTGAGAGAATTTCTCTTTATTTTTTTTGTATCAATTTATACAAGTCTGACTCTTCTTTAATCTTATTTTTTGACATTTGATTTATTTTTCAGATTTTTTATTACCCTTGAATATGTGTGAGAGGGAGGTGTCCCAGTATATGTGTTCGTGAGCTGGGGGGTCCCAGCCCATTTCTCAAAATCTGATAGTGATATTTGTTCAGCTTAGTTTTACTGGTCACAAGTGTATACAGTAGTAATGGTCTGAAAAGTTAACTTGGGTGTGGTTGTACAATTATCATTGTGACCAGAAATAATCTTTTATATATATTATTTATTTTTTTATATTACTACAGCTTAAAAACTACATATTAAAAATATAAAAATTAAATTTTATAAAAGTTAATAGGGTGGGCGAGTTCACTATATAAATTTTTTGTAAATTCACCCTCCCCTATGAAAACCAAAACAAAGCCTGAGCATACTTATTTTGGCTTACATATCGGTGGTCAGTTTACAATGAATTTTATATAGAAAACTCACAGTACCTATTGTAAAACTCTATCCTAGTCTTGTAATTGGTCATCATTGGTACATAGTAAGTATTGTAGGTAATATTGCTTTTCTTTTCTGTATGTCATTATTGGTATTTGCACCAAACTGATTTTAGTATATTAATGAGTTAATGATGTTCTAATAAGCACTACTCCTAAGAATCAGTGTGTTTTAAAACATGAACTCCTGTATTTCCCATATGCTAAGATGCATTTTTTTTCCTGAAAAAATGCCCTCAAAATCACCCTACCTCTTAGCACTGAAAGGTCAAGTTGTAGGGAGGAGTTTGTTGCCTCTCACAAACCAAAGTCACAAGCTCCAGACATATAAGCCTACAATTATCATACATGTATAATAAATACCATATATCTCGTTAGTACATATTTTAATATTATAATTATATTCTTTTTAAAAATATGATTCCATTGCAACACAGAAAATTCCTGTTTCAAAACTGAAACTAAATTTATAAATTATAAAAATTAAACTTAAAATCCATAGTTTCGTTCCATTGTCAAGTGATGTTAGGAATAATTTTCTAAGAAATTTACTTAATTTATAAGTGTAGAAAGTTATTCTTAACATCACTTGACAATGGAACGAAACTATGGATTTTAAGTTTAATTTTTATAATTAAATTTATAAATTCAGTTTTGAAACATAGAAATTTTCTGTGTCGTGATGAATCATATTTTTAAAAAGAAAATAATTATAATATTTTGCTCTACTGTTTGTATCGAGTACTGATTATTTTTTAAAAATAAAAATAATTGCTAAGAGCACTGGATTATAAATCTTACTGTTCATTCTTTATATATATATATATATATATATATATATATGAGACACTCAATAGCAAATCCACCAGAGCTGAAGAAGTAAACCTGGCTGCTGCCCATGAAAGGACCTCCAATTAGTGGTTAACTTGGGCAAGAAATGGTTTTTTAATTTTAACGCCTCCATAACAAAACTGCACTCATTTAACTACCATAGAGAAACTTTTCTGCCTGCCATCAACATGGCTGAAACTAGACTCCTGGAGAACAACACACTGCACTTTCTAGGCCTCATGTTTTCAACTAACTTTAAGTGCAGTGGCTACATTGAATCAATAGGTGCATTTACTGGAAAGAAAATAGAAAATTTTTCTCATCAGACGCCATCTTGCATGTTTACAAATCTACCATTCGTCCATGCATTGAATACTGTTACCATATCTGGTCAAGTGCTCCTGATATTCATCTCAAGGTTCTTGACAAAACCCAAAGAAGGATGTAATAGATCCTGACCAGGCATCTTGACTTCAGTCACTTTCTCACTGAAGTGTCCTGGCTTCCCTCTGCCTTTTCTACAAATATTTTAATGGCAACTGCTCTGACAAGCTTTTTCTCCTTGTACCCCGACTACATGAATTTAAGCATGCTACTAGATTGGCATCTCATTTACTGTTGAAATAGCTGAATGCAACTGTCATTTCTACTCCAACAATTTCTTTTCTTGCACTCCTTGTTTGTGGAATTCCCTTTGTTTACTTGCTTCCCTGATAAATACAATCTTCAAAAATTTAAATGCAACATCAATCACCATCTTATATCTTCTTGAATCCTGTTGATCTTTTTTTCCTTTCCTCAATCCTTCCTATACTCGGTCTTTTCTCACACTTTCACTCCCTGTAACCCCTTACATACTAGTGGCATTTCAGCCTTGCTTGGGGTGAAATGATTAAAATATATATAGTTTTTTAGTATTGATGATAACTAGTATGGAGCTTCCGACTGGTACTGTAAGTCTTTGGTTCATCTTCCAGCCCCATCAGAATAATACAGACTGACCATTACATTTCTTATGTACACCAAAAATACCAACCCTGTTACCACTCTTTGCATACTTCTGAATCAAACTAGTTAACTCTACAGACCTTTTGTTAATTCCAAATGTATAGTCACTTCTCATTACCCACTATCTGACATGTTTATTCATAGTGTCTCACTAATGCCATCTGCAGGCAGATGAGCTAACTATTGTCATCGAAGCAGACATCACCAATTTTATTGGCACAGTCATTCAGCAGAGGATACCATTCCATGAATTAAAAGAATGGCATCAAAACAGAAAAGACAGATATACACTGTTTATTTCAAGTTACAAGTAATAGTTTATTAAACAACATGGTAACTGAGCATAACATTGTCCTAAAGTATTTAAAATTTAATTAACAATAACTACAAATATTTAAAATGGGTTTAAAATTATTTAATTTGTTGAGACAAAAAAACACCATTGATTCAGCAACTTGTTCATATGGTAAACTATTAAATCCTCAAATTTTTGTTTTTCCAAAATATACTGCAGTAATGAAGTAAACACATCCCAAGTCTTCTCTCACTTGTAACTATCCATCATAATAAAATAAACATTTTTCAGAAATAAAGCTGAATGAGTCAAAGTTTTATAAGCTTCTAGAGTTATTATAATACATATATGAAGCTAATTATAGGGTGTGTCTTATCACTTGTAGCATCTTAGTATACAAGGAAATATGGTAAGTTTGTTAAGGGTAGTAGATAAAGTCCTAACAGTATTATAGAACAAAAAGCTAGGTATATTTACAGAAATGAACAATTGATATTATTATTAGATATTTTCTCATTAGAATACGTCTAAATGAAAGTGAATACATTATATACATAGTGTTAAGTAGCAAAAAAGAAAAAAAAATCCACTCCCTTTTTGAGTATTATTTAAGCACAATTTTATATAATTATTTTTCAAATGTTTGAACTTTGACCTGAAAGAGAAAAAGTCACAAAAAGTTATAGTTTGAAGATTTTATTATTTACACTATTTACATGTGGACTGTTGCTCTCATTTTTATTGTTATCAAAACATTTTTGGTCATTGTGCTCTTTGACTTTCATCAGATGTATATCAATCTGGGTAATGTACAGGGACTTTTGAACTGAAGCCTTTATAAGGGTAGATTGCTCTTATTTCACTGCTCATGCCTTTGGATATTTTGTCTAGTTCTTATTGTAAGTACTGCTCAATTATTACTTGTCCTATTTCCACTGAATCCAAATACACACTGACTGGCTCAGGGATTGAACTCACAATTATGTCACCAAATTAATGAACCAGCACTTTAATCCACTAGGCTAACATAGAAACATTGTCAAAAACGTTTTTATATTAACAACAAAGATGAGAACAACAGTCTATATGTAAAGAGTATAAATAATATGTTGAAAGACCCACAGAAAGGTAGGGGTTGATGAAATTAAACATGAATGTGTCATTGACAGAAGAAGAGATGACGGTCTTTGGTCAAAATGCTATTTAACTAGGCTGGACTATTTATAATTCAAGGATGACAACTATAACAATTTGGGAGTTAATTGTTAAATGCCTAAAGCAGTTTATTGCAATATGATTATAAAATCATATGCTTCACAAAAAAATTCAAAATAAACAGCAAAAATGCTAGACTGGAACTGCACATTTACAAGAATAAGATGAAATCTAAGCCTAATTAGCTCAAGACTGATGGACATGCACAGTGGAGAAAATTTTAGATCGCAACAGGAAAGTATGTTTTCAGGGTTTTGGCTGCTATTGCAGTCTCTCCAAGCAGCAAGAGAGACTGTCTCATTTCTCCCAGCATTTTTTATAAATAGCACAAAAACACTCTGACAACAATTTTAGCAATTCCTGCTCTGAACCGAGACCCTTTACTTTTCCTCATATTTATTGTGGAGAGATTTTTATTCAGGTTTCTCTGATTGGTTATTTATTACATAAGGTTTTTCCAATAACCAATCATATAAGCCTAATGTTTTATTATTGCTACACTAGCCATAGTATCACACTTTATATATAAATATACAGGTACCTCCAAAGAAAAGTTATACCTAAGGTTTAAAATGAACTTTTAAATAGAGAAAAATCTCTTTATTGAAGCTTTTATTTTAGTATTCGTTTCAAACTAATAGATTACATTTAATATTTCCAATAAGTAAAATACTTCACTACATTTTAAAACAATTTGAAATTTATTGTAATTATTTTTTTTTCAAATTGCTAAAAATGGCTGATTTTAGACCTATTTACAAATCTCTCAGCACAACACAAATCTCTTTATTAAATTCTTTCAAAAATAAAATATACTTTGCTGAAACTTTATTTGAGGAAGATTTGCTGATTTAAAATTTAATCTGATTTGAAACAAATATTACATAATTTTTGTTTAAAATAAAGCAGAAAAGCATTTTAAACACAGGTGGGTGTTGCTAACTATCTCGATAGACTTATGTTTGGGAATTTTTTCTACACGAGACATATCTGTAACAACAATTTGTGACAAATATAACGTGAATGCCTTTTTTATATAAGGTTTTAACTATCCAGTAATCTTAAAAATTTAGCAAAATATTTTAAGTAATCTAATATTTATTGAATTTTAGGTACTTTGGCTTTAAATTTACTATAGTTACCACTCTTATTTTCTGATAATTTTATGTATGGATATCCATATTTACAACACACAGGCACAAAAAAAAAAATTGAATTTTCTTTTTAAAACACTAGGGATTGCTGTATTGTAAGATTTGTCCATTTATGATGAGTAAATATAGTTTTTGCTTAATAAGAATGTCACCTAACAACTACAAATTAATATAGAATTTTAAAGTTTTAAACTTTATAAATTATTAAAAGTAATAAAAACAATTCTTGTGAAAACTCATTATTTAGCAAAAATATTTTTTCTTAAGACAGTAGTGTTCATGATATATCTTATTCATAAAAGCAATTAAAAGCTTTTCTAATTAAATAATATCTTAGTTTTATTGCATTTTCTATTTTAGGATTCAGAGAAGATTTTCTGTAACTGGTGGTCCTGTTTTATAAAAAAATTGATCATTTAAATACTCCAAGGACTTGTGCTTATAACTAATGTAAACATTAAGCACGACAAAAATGGATTTCTTGAAATTTCATAAAATTAACTAAGAGGGAAGTCTGTGACAGATGAAAAAGAAAAAAAAAATTTCATTAAAACCTGACAATTATTTGAGTTTTACAAGAATTTACAAATCAATTTTGAAGGTTCTAAACAGGATTAAAAAATATAATATTTGGTCTTTGCTCTTAATAATAACAAAGATTTTGTTTTGTGATTTGTTCTTATAAGCTTTCCTCTTTGGTATCTTGATTTCACAAATTTAAGTACAGGACTAGATTGGCAGCTAGGTCTCATCATTTTACAGTTGAAATTGCTAGATGTAACCATAAGTACTATGCTAATGGTTTCTTCTCTCATATTTCACACTTGTGGAACTCTCTTTCAACCTCTTGCTTTCCAATCCACTTTGATCTTCAAAAATGTATGTATAATGTCAATTGTTATCTTGTGTTTGCTTTTCTGTTTTTTTATTGTTCACTTGCCTCAATAATGTTTTTATTTTTTTCACTCTTTTGCATTCAGTAACCCATTGCATCTTAGTGGCTTATATATGATCCCAAATCATATCTTATATATAAAGTACAGTGTGTGTTTGTGCATGTGTGTGTCCAAGCAACTCCTCAGCTCCCACCAGTCCAATTTCAAGGATTCATAGCTCATTCAAAACCCCTAAAAAAGTTAGGTGCAGGGAATGATTCTTGTTAAGCTTAGATTCAGGGTTGCCAGATTATGCAAAGTTAAAAATATATATTATTATATTATACTAGGCATTATCATTGCTTTCATGGTTCAAGGGGAGTAATTCTTATTTCCCTTTTGTATCTAAAATTGCAGTGCATGTTTTATTATAAACTAGCTTAAATTCCACACTATCAGGTGGTATTTAAGCTAGCTTCTGTGGAGTACTCTTGGTTTTCCCATCATCACAATAGCTAGGGAGGAGTAGATGCGATAGGCATCAATAAACTACAGAAGAACTCAAAATTGATTGCTTCATTTAAGTATTGAATTACTGTTTAAGGTTACTTTTTAAAAGTTTTACAATAATTGTTCTGCTGCCACTTAATTCAAAGATGATTTGATGTACGTATATCCTTATTTTTAGCACAAACAATTATTTTTATTTCATGGGTGACAGAACGGGACAATTTATAAGATAAAATTATTATAGTCTTAAGATTAGAATTAGTTATACATTCAACATTTGAAAAGTTAGAGAAACATAATAGCTAGTTAAGTAAAACCTATATTATAGAATCTAGTACATTTCTGAAGTGAGATAACTAGTTGAGCGACCGTGCTCACGAATGCATGAGCGAAGTGACTGCACTCATGAGCTTGCTTGTGTGTGTGTGTGTGTATATATATATATATATATATATATATATACACACACACGCATATATATATATATAATCAGAATCTGATAATGTAAATAAAACAATGTTTAATCAGACACTAAACACTTTACTTATCCTACCCTTGTTAAGCTTGTTTACTGGGTTAATTTCTTGCTCTGTTCATGTACTCTTAAAAAAAAAAAATTAATAAAACCAACATCAAGACAGGAAAATACAAATCAATTTTTCAGAGTTGGCAAATAGAGAAAGGTCAGGATTAATCTGAGAGAAACTAAGCTGTAGGCAGACAGAAAGAAATATATGTAACGGCTGGCTTTTTGTACAGTGCAACTTTGATATTCCTGACTATATAAAGAACAAATAAGAAATGTATATCAATCTAATGTGTTCCACTCTTATTTCATTACTGAAAGTTTCATTATTCCAAGCCTACCTGGAAAAACTGTAAATATTGCTATATATATATATATATAAAGTCTATAAAAATTCTAGTTTGTCTATGTAGGAGTCAAATGATAATGTATATTCATAAATGTGTATGTGCCAATAAAATAAGCACATACCATCTCTCCTATTGCTTGTAACAATACACTATAATAAAATAAACATTTACAGCACTAAAGCTGAATTAGTCAAATAAAGCTTCTACTTATAATTGTAGTATTTACTCAATCCTCACCACTGACAGGATGTGACACAAGGTCAGGTTTTATGTGGGGAGCCCAAGTGCATACACTTAGGTCAAGTACAAAAATTGCACCAGCCTCACTGGTGACCACTGATCCCCCTATCTAATGCAATGACAAGCCTTGAGTAGCTGTTCCCCATGGCCAGGCACCTCAGAGTATCCCATCTCCCCTCTTGCTTGTAACCATCTGCAAAACTAAAACATTTTCAATGCTAAAAATGACTTAGTCAAATAAAGCTTTATAAGCTTCTACTTAGAGTTGTTGCTATATTACAATGTGTGTATGTCTGGTATACATTGTTTGTTGGTTTTCACAAGTTGATTTGGGAATGTTTTACATACTGTTTGTTATAGGTAAACATATGTTAGATTCTTAAAGAATGGATTCAATAAAGATTGGTGATGTAATATGTTTTTGCTGTTTGATTATAGTTGATAATATTGTTATTAGCAGTCTCTCAAAGTGCATCTTCTGTAAAGAATTATATTCTTTTTTAATTATGGTGGCATAAGTAAAATAAAAGTTATGGCCAGTTTTGTTTCTGTATCTTACGAGAGTTTCAATAGTTGTCTGAACATAAATCTCTTTTGTGTTCATAGATAGGAACTTTTAGATCATGTGATGTCTCCCTGATATAAACTTTTTTACATTGTAAGCAATTTATTTGATAAGTACTGGTATTTGAATTGGTGTTGAATTTATTCTTCTTAATTATATCTCTAATTGTCTTGGACATAGTGGTAAATATCCTAGTATTAGGGATAACTAATTTATTTTCAAGTTTAGTAGAAATAATATTATGAATTAAGATTATGAATCTTGTGTTGTTAAAAGTGTAATTGGTGGTGTCTAGTGTTTTGGATTTGTAGATTTTGTAAGCTTGTTATCTCGTATTGAGGATGAAATGATGTAGATGTCTAGAAGTTTTCTCAATATATTTCTCATTTAGGTATCCTAAGGGCTCTGAGGTAGAATCCTATGACTAATCCTGATTTTATTTTTAGATTGTGGTGGGAATAGAAATTAGATCATTTTTGTTAGTGACTTTATGATAAACTTTAAAGTTTGATTTTTTTTTTTTTTTTTTTTTTTTTGGTTACGTATTAATAAGAGGCATGGTGGTGTAATGGATAGCGGCTCAGATTGAGGAACTGGAGAGCCAAGTTTGAATTCTAGTGGAATCCATTACATTCACTTACATGCTAATACCCTTGGGAAAGGTATGAATCCTCTTCTTCTCCCCCCAGTTATGGGTAAATAGCAGGACAGACCGGGTTCTATAGCCTTGAATGGTAATTGGTCTACCACAGAAAGAAATGGTAACCTACTGTGGGAAAAAATCTGCCTCATCAGTCATGTATTGAAAGATACATGGTCGCCTAAGCATGTATCATGCATGGCACATAACTGACTAAGATATTTAGGAAAGGTAGATTTGTTTATTTAAAATACATGTGTGAATTTGATAGCAGGCTCAACCTCATTAAGTTTCATGATGTCTAATAGATTTATATTATGAGGATATAAAAGAATGTCATCTATGTATCTTAAGTAAGCAGACCTTTTAGGTATATGTTTAAATGGACTGCAGTCTAAAAATGCTAGGAAAAGCCAAGCAATAGGTGACCCAATAAGTAAGCTGAATTATTGCTTATAGGAATTTTTATTGAAAGAGAAGAAATAGTGGTTTGTGATTAGTTTACATAGTTTTATAGTTTCATGGACATGTAGAGGAAGCCTTCCTTTTGATTTTGTTTTTTTAGGTCGTTTTTCCATCCTGGGTATGACGTTAAACTACATCCACGTCCTGGGTATGACGTTAAACTACATCCACGTCCTGGGTATGGCGATAAACTACATCCAACAGCAAGGCCTCAGATAATGTTTTCGGAAAAATAATGTTGCCAGCTATACGTTTTTAAAACAATAATGTTGCTAGCTATACGTTTTTGAAACCATAGTGTTGCCAGCTATACTTTTTTGAAACCATAGTGTTGCCAGCTATACTTTTTTGAAACCATAGTGTTGCCAGCTGTGCGTTTTTGAAACCATAGTGTTGCCAGCTATACGTTTTTGAACATCCTGGGTATGACGATAAACTACATCCACGTCCTGTGTATGGCGATAAACTACATCTGCGTCCTGGGTACGGTGATAAACTACATCCAACAGCAAGGCCTCAGATAATGTTTTCGGAAAAATAATGTTGCCAGCTATATGTTTTTGAAACAATGTTGCCAGCTATCCGTTTTTGGAACCATAATGTTGCCAGCTATACATTTTTTGAAACCATAATGTTGCCAGCTATACATTTTTTGAAACCATAATGTTGCCCGCTATACGTTTTTGAAACCATAATGTTGCCAGCTATACGTTTTTGAAACCATAATTTTTCCAGCTATACATTTTTGAAACCATAATTTTGCCAGCTATACGTTTTTGAAACCATAATGTTGCCAGCTATACGTTTTTGACTTTTAAAGTCACTCAAAATCATTTTCGGCATAAAGTGACCACTAAGTTTGAGATGCCGTTAAACAAAACAATTAATCAATCAATCAAGAACATGAAGAAATTATTTGCAAAAACTGAACTAAAAATTATATTGGATTTTCTAAAATGAATTGGTCTCTTATCAAAGATGTAGACTGATGTGTAAACAACATATCCTACCTTTTACCATTTTGCAAATAAAATGTCCTTATCAAATGTAAATTCTTTACTTAAACAAAAATACCTAGGATTATTTTGCAGTGTACAAGCAAATAAGCTATAGCTTGCTAAAAATGTTCCATACAAAATAGGCATTTAAAATTCATATATTTGGCATATATATATATATAAACTGGATTTGGCATTAAATAACCCACAGTGGTTGATATGCCATAAAACCCAAACAAACAAACAAATTAGGTGGTTTTTCAATATGTTGAGGCATTTTGTAACGGGGATATTTGTGTATAGTTATTTAATATCTAAGCGAGCCATAACCTTGTTTTCTGTGTTTTTGTATCCTATGGATTTAGTCACCAAATTTTTTAATGTTTTATTAATGGTGCCTGAGAAGAGAGTTAGGATTATTTGCAATGACTTCAGCAAATTTGTCAGTTGCTCTGTTGATTATGGACACAATGGGTCTGATAGGTATGTTGGGTTTATGTGTTTTGGGTAAACTGTATAGTGTGAGGGTAGTAGGGTGGTTTCTATTAGTCTGTCATTTGTTTTCATTTTTTAATAGTTTCTTAACTGTTTTGTTGAATTTTTGTGTGTCTATATTTACCGTTTGTTGGTTATTATGTAAGAGTTTTGTCATTAAAGGAGGATTCTAATTTTTTAATATACATGTTGGTACCCATTATGACTTGTGTGTATGTATGTGTATATATAGTTATGAAAAACTTGGTAATCTGTATGGGTAGTCCCAAGGAGGATGAAATCCTGAGCTCAATGTATATATATATATATATTATATATATTATATATATATATATATATATTATATATATATATATATATATATATATATATATATATAGTGTGTGTGTCTGAATGACGAAAATGAAACCCATATTACTCCATTCAGATGGCTATTTTGTCCTTGGGGGTAATTTGGGTTTCACTTTTGTAATTCATTTATATGCTCTATAATAAATATATTGAGCTCTTTTGTTGATCAGTTTTAATATTTTATATTAATAGGATCTACTTGGATTACTTACCCATGGATTTATTAGGTTGGTGCAGAAATAATGTCGTTTTCTCACATATGTTACTATGTGAGAAAACGACATAATTTTTGCACCAACCTATGATATATATATATATATATATATATATATATATATATATATTCAATTTTTCCAAAGTTCTTGGCTTTCCTTTTATATGGATTAATAGATATTTATTTATAATCCAATATTGTTTCTAATTGCTTTAAATGTTATATTTCATGAATATGTTTGTGTAGACATTCCTATTTTTTCAAACAGTATAAATCTGTCTACCACTGTATACCAATTGAATCACACTTGCAAGGTCCACTTGCAAGTGTGATGTATGAGTTAGAGGCCAGGCTATACAGTGTTTTTTTTTTGTTTTTTTTTTTTTTCCCTGCAAGTGGAATGCATGTTCAAACCTTGAAGCCACATTTTGTTTATGTAAGCTCTGTAATGTATAAAGAAACAGGAAAACTTTGTTAGAAACAAAGAAAAGCACACAGAACTGTTAAATAATATAAGTCCTCCTGTATGGCAGTAAATGCTGGATAATTTCCACACAGAAGGGACTTTAAGCAACAGAAATGTGATTCTACAGAAGGATGCTGAGAATACCATGGACTGAACATGTGAACAAGAACAGTTTTAGAGAAAAGACCCTTAATATCACTCACAGGACATATTGAATGCAAGAGGAACACAGTACATAACCTACTTAACAAGCTTGTGTAAATGGATGTCAGAACAGGGTTTAGAAGAGATAGCAAAAAGTCAAGATTGACTAAGAGCTACAAAGTAGAAGAAATTGTGGAGAGCCATGATCACCCATGTTCTAAATGCACATAGCATATTGAAGTATTTCACAGGCTGGTAGATATATTTACATTGTTTAAGAAACTGGGATGTCTAATGAGACACATGTATCCACTAAATATTAGGTTGGTGCAAAAATAATATCGTTTTTTTGACGTATTTTTTAACGTCAAAAAACGATATTATTTTTGCACCAACCTAATATAACAATATAAGTAATAAAAAATGAAAAAAATAATTAAAACAACTATACTAAATGAAAATTCATTATGTTTATCATATCAAATAAGAAAATTCCAGACAGTATGGAAAGAATCAAGTCTAGTTGATCTACAGAGTTCACCTTTTCTAATTCCTCTTTCCGACCCCACACCAAATATTCAAGAGAAAGAAACAGGCAGTTTTCATCTCCATAACAATGTTCCTCACTGATTAGTCAGTCAAAGCAGGCAAATGGGGCTGGGGGACACAACTTTCATTCCCTTCAGTTGTTGAATCATTGCTTTGCTATGTAGAAGTGAGGGGGGGGGGGTCTTTGTTCCCTCTGTGTGATGCCTTGGGTTGTCATCTCAAAATCAAAAATCAATAATCTCTTATACACCCACCCACTTGCTTGATCAATTCTGGTCACTTAAGTATGGAATGTGAGGGAGTGAGATATGCTTGAATGTGTTGTCGTGGGGAGTTATATTGAACTGATAAGACTTTGTCGGGTAGAGGGTGCCTTTTTCCTGCCCTCTTTTAAGAATGCAGAAAAAAAGAGGAAGATGGATCAACATTTGTCTTTGAGTCACTTTGTTTGTTTTTGTTTTATCTGTCTGTCTTTCATTAATTGAGTGTGTGCTTGTGTGTGGGGTACACATTTAATTTGTAATTTGTGTGAATGGGTGCATATAGGAATTTTTAGAAAGAGTGCTTGGCTTTGTATGTATATATATATGTGTGTGTGTGTGTATATATATATATATATATATATATATATATACACACACACACACATATGTTGTGTATTTAGGCAGCAATCCCTTTTTATACATGTTTCATTAAAGACTACTGGCAAGGTAACATGATAAGCTTTTTATCTAATTTTTCTTATATTTGTACAAGTGTTTTCTTTTCTGCACACAAATTATATAAAAATTGTCCAAAAGTTATGCATATCCAAGTGATTTTGGCTCTACTTTTAGCCATTATCAAGGATGGTTTTATTTTTTACTTTTAACAGAATGTATGGGTTGTGTTATGTATGTATCTCTAGTTATAGGAATGTTTTATTTTCCAAACACGGTCAGCACATTGTGGCCATGTTCATAGTTAATGTTATTGAGTGTTGGCCTTTTCTGTTTTATTATTAGCACTTCCATTATTTTTATTTTTTGCATGTGGATGTGCTTATACTTGTATTTTCTACTAGTATGCTTTGGATGGTGTCTGGTAGGTTTTTGTGTGTGTTTAAATAAGTCCTAATGGAGCTATAGTTGAATAGGTATAACTTTAGTCATCTGGATAGGCATGTGGTAGTGTGACCAATGTAATTCTTTATGAGTTTGGTTTGATCAGGAATACAGTTCCTTAAGGGGCATTTGAACTCATAAATAATGTTATTTTTTTTTTTTTTTTTTTTTTTTTTTTTTTTTTTTGTAGTTTTGATTTTGCAGGTATGTTATTTTTTATAAGTTTAGCCGTTTTAAATTTTTTCTAATAATAAATTTAATTTTTTTGTTTGGGTTGACTGGGTAGTGCATTTTTTTGATGTTCCTAAGTGAGAAATCATCTTGCTTATTGTTGATGTGTATTTGACTTTTGTAGATGTTGTTGTTTAGTATCGTTATTAGTTACTTTGGAAAGAAACAGTCTAAACTAGGAAAACCATTGTTAACTAGTGTCTGTTTTGCATTATTTAGTTCTTTAAGGAATATTAGACGAGAAGATGAATTTTCTTGTGCTTTGTTTAGAAAATTTGGTGATGTCTTTCAAAACAACTTTTGGGTTTGTATTAACCTTACAACACAGTTTTCATTCAGTTCTTGGTGACAATTTGGCTTTTCTTCCATGCCCAGACAAATTCTCTGTTGTGCCAAAGTGTTTAAACTTCTTTATAATGGACTGTACTGTAGATCTAGGGATTGCTAACCAGTTTAAAATAGTACTGTCACTATTTCCCAACTTGTAGAAATTAATAATTCTCTGTTTCAAGTCATCGCTGTGCTCCTTTGTCTTCCCCATCATTTTGTTAACATAAGAATAACAATGGTGGCAGCATATACACCACGTGATATTCTACCGAATAAATAGTCTAGAAGGCTTCATCGATAAAATAATTATGTAAATTACTTACACAAGTCAATCAATTTAAAACTACCTTTTTTACTGTACGAATAATTTTGTCTTTTCCTATTTTGACTAAATTGCCTGTCAAGTTTGTTGTATTTTACCTATTTTTCTGAAAATTGAGTTTTATATTCCTTTTTCTGTGCATATTAACGTATAAAAAAACCTGGCATCATACGGGCATTAGATTCTGAGAAATGGATAAAAATATTTAAAATTGATGGGTATACGAATAATTTCGTCATTGACTGTATATCAAAATCTACACATTCAGTTAAAAATAAAAAAAAATCCTTGTCAATGGCTAATAGAATAGCCAAAAGCACTTGGATGTATAGAACATTTGGACAGTTTTTGCACACTTTATGTCCAGAAAATAAAACACATGAATGCAAAAAAAAAAAAGCTGAATAAAAAGCTTAATTGCAGTACCTTGTCAGTCATTTTTAATGAAACATGTATAAAAGAGGGATTGCTGCCAAAATACATACACATACATGCACATGTATAAAACAAGGTTTTCATGTAACCAGCATATTACTAAGATTCTGTGTGTGTGTGTGTAGTGGTATCTGTTGATATAGGCATTTATACCCTCTTTGTCAATCCAAGATCTTATGCTAATAGTTGGTGGATACACACTATGCACACATCCATCATAGGCGGCTATTCAATTTCCAAGTATCCCCATTCTTAAGAAATAACAATCCTAAAATCAGAAAGACACAGTTGAAATTTATAGGGTACATAATGAGGAAAGAGGGTTTGGAAAATTTGATACTCACTCACAGGACAGATTGAATGCAAGAGGGACAAAGTAAAACCATGCATAACCTACCTAGCAAGAGTAAATGAATGGCAGAACAGGGTTTAGAAGAGATAGGAAAGATATTAAGAGCTACAAAGGGCTGGAGATTGTGGAGAGCCTGAAGTGACATGGAACATAGAAGTGGATATATTTGTATCTTTATTTATATACATATTTATACAATACTAAATTTAGTGTTACACAAAGTTTCCTCTCTACCTTGACCTTTTTAAAAGAAAAAAAAAATAACCTGACTTACTTTTTACAAGGTCAGGGCTTGTATATGTTTGAAATCAACATAAATAATCCTTGCATTTACCTTGAGTTGAATACTAATCTCTGATAACAAGTAGTAAGGAAATTTCAGGCTTCAAACTCTATTTATTTACTTAGCTTTGTCTGGCACAAGTTTATAATAGAAAAGCACCTAGTGAGGTTTAATTGTTATGATAAGTATATTTGTTTGTAAGATTAACTTTTTAATATAAGCACTTATTTGTGTGAGTAAATTTTGTTTTAAATTTTCTTATTTGTCTATTTTATCTCTGCTCGACTAGAGAAAGTTAATTTCACCAAATTCTATCTCTTTGTTGGCGTCATCCAAAATGATTCGTCTCTTTCTGCATTCGGTCAAGAACCCACCAGAAACTTTGCTTGTCTTAATGTCTTCTTTTGTCTTACCATGTCTTCTGCAGTAATTTTTTTGTTTTCTTTTTTAATTTTTGTCTTTTAAACTTTG
Source organism: Acanthosepion lycidas (assembly GCA_963932145.1). Lineage (NCBI taxonomy): Eukaryota > Metazoa > Mollusca > Cephalopoda > Sepiida > Sepiidae > Acanthosepion > Acanthosepion lycidas. Next base: position 36,372,124 of record OZ010610.1, on the reverse strand, counting down.
CTTCAACATCTCTGTGTGTGTGTGTGTATATATATATATACACACACGCGCACACACATCTGCATTAATTACTTGCACATTTAATGTTAATTGTTGATATTGCCACATTTAATGGAAGTTTTTTTTCTTGTGGAGTAAACTGAGTTTTCTCAATGTCTTTCCAGAGAGTGGATATTGGGCATTTACATTTGAAAAAATGTAAAACTAGATTAAAAAATAAAAAAAAAAATAGGGAAGAAAACGAAGGTCCCAATGGCAAACTTACCCCCTGCCATTAGTGGGTGATGTTATGACTTGACCAGAGAAACTTAATTCTATCTATCCCAGCTCTACATTAGTATCATCCAAAGTTGCTCTTGTCACATTTTCCATTCAGTAAAGACCCCACCAGAATCTTTGCCTGTCTTAATATACATCACTGATAATTTTGAACTGATTACTTTTACTGATTTTCTTCTATCATATTACCATACCTTCTGCAATAATTTTTCTTTTTTTTTCCTTTAATTTTTGTCTTTTAATCTGTGTTTCAACAAGTGTGTGTGTTTCTATTTATATATATATATATATATATATATATACATGCACGTCTGCATTAATTACTTGAGTTTTCTTGATGCCATAGTTGTTATTTGAACTTAAGTTAAAACTTTACAGTTCTCTCCAGTTCACAACCTACCCCAAAGTTCTCACTTTGATTCTTAATCCTTCTGCTGGCCCCTTTGTTAGCTGGTTCTAATGAATTTGCTAACCAACAGTCAACTCCTACCTGGTGTCTTTGGCAAGAGTAGTTGTAAATTTAAGCCCGAATTCTTTCTTTTAAAACAAGGGTAGGAGCTGCATATGCACCCCAGAGCAACCTTTGTTACCGAACTTCTCCAAATGGGTTTTTGGTCCTTGTGTATGAGTGAGCTTGTCTTGGTACCTTAGGTCTTTGGCCAGGACAATTTTTATGACCCAAGGAGAAATTCTGTTGCCTTGACTTCTTGGCAAATGAGACAGATATTGCAGAGACTTCACCATTGCCTATGAACTAACCCAGATCATCAAAGAACCAACCCATGTCCCAGATGTGACAGAACATCAGGTGAACCTCCTCAACCACTTTCTAACATCCTGCCCTGATAAATGCTTACCAAAAGTTTTAACCCCCTCCTCAGTCAGTATCCAGATTTATGAAACTTAAGGCATCCCCTGATTTACCATTCCATAAAATGATTTTTTGCTACGTGAAGGTAAACTCTCTCAACCTTCTTCAAGCATGCTGCTTCCAAAGCTCTTCTCTGCATCTTGAAATTAATTCTTTCTAGAATGGAGTTTTTTTTTTTATTCCTCCAGAAAAATCACATCAAAAACCAGTCTTCCTTAGTTGACCCTTGAATGCTCTGCAGCCAGAGCTCACTGGAACCATTACTTTAATATCTATCAAAAGGAAACTGTAGTTTGACCCTTACTTCATTCAGAACTGACTGCAAAAAGTCCTAAAATTCTCTTCAGCAATGAGCAGTACAGGTTCAATCAGTCAATCCATTGCTGATATCCTAACTACTATTACTCACAGAATTAGTAAGGCTCTTGATGACACACACACCTCTGGTATCAAAGCATTAGATATCTCGATGGCCCTTGACATGTTATGGCACAAAAGTTTGCTATACAAGCTCTCCATCTATGAAATCACTGGAAGGGTCTTCTCGATCATAAAATCCTTCCTAACAAATAGGTCACTATTAACAGCCAGTACTCCAGGGCTCTGGTGGTCAACACGGGTATCCCCCAGTAGTGACTTCTCGGACCAAACCTCTTAATTTACATAAATGATCTACCTAAGAATATATTCAGTTCATCTGTAAACATCTATGTTGATGATATGACTATATATGGGTGTACCTCTAAAACTCTTGATGATCAGAGATTGGATGCTGATCTTTCATCCAATCTAGCGCTAACTTCCTAGTGGGGGAAAAACTCGCTAGTTATATTCAATGCTTCAGTGACCAAACTAGTTGCATTCCATTATCACTGATTGGACCACAAACTACCACCAGCCACAATGAACTGATTTCCCCTTGGCAAGACACTGTGCCATGAGAGACTACTGAACCTTAAACTCACATCTGACCTCATGTGGAACTCCTACATATGATCCATCTGTAAAGATGCAGGTAAAATGGTCATCTCCCTGTTCCTCCCCAATATATATTTGATTCTTCATGCTATCCTCTACCTTTACAAGAGCCAGAGCAGGCTGGAAATGGCATATTGTTGCTATATTTGTGTGGGAGATGTCCAGTCCTTACTTTCCAGTCTTGATATAGTTCAAAAGCATTTCCAACTCTTTCTGGATGACAAATTATTTTCCACCCTCCAACCTCTCTCTCACAGGTGGGATGTGGAAGTCTCTTGCTGCTTTATTGCTACTTTCATGGAAATTGTTCGAACAAACTACATTCCTTATTTCTGCCAGTTCTAATCTTTATGGCTAGGACCCGGCATGCCACTTACATTGTAGCAAACCACCCACATCTCTATTCCATTGGTGAAAAGTAAGTTTCACTCGAACAGCTTCTTTTTGTGAACCACTGCTCTGTGAAACTTACTCCAAAGAGGATGTTTCCCCAATGACTACAATCTTAATGTGTTCAAATACAGGGTTAATAACTATCTTCCCCTCTTCTCTCTCTCTCTCTCTCTCTCTCTATATATATATATATATATATATATATATATATATATATATATATATATATAGCCTCTTAACATAATCTACCTTGCATGGCCTCTGGGCCTTGCACAAGGTGAATTTTACTGTAAAAACGAAAAAAAATCATATATTTGAGATTGTTTAATATTAGAAAAACTGAAAATATCTATTGGATTACCAAAATCTTTGGTAGCTACCTGATAATCATAATAATAACAGAAAATAGTTCTGCCTTTATGGAATATAGAACTAATTTCTATAGTAATAGGTACACCTGGAACTCCACCTAGAAAAGTGCTTAGGGAGAAGTGGAATTGAAACTAAGATTGTAGTTCTCCAGAAAAGTAACGTCATTTACACTGTAAGGATTCTCTGAAAAGTTCTGGAGTTGTGGACAGTCTTGTAGACACCATGCCTCAAGAACAGAATTTCTGTTGACTTTCAATGTGCAATACCAACTAATAATAACACTAATAATAACGAGAATTAGTTCTACATTTATGGAACTTGGGTGTATAGCTAATTCCTGTCGTAATGGGTTGTCTTGGAACTCTACCTAGAAAAGTGAAAATTAGAGAGAATTGGAATTGAGGCCAAGATTGTAGACCTTCAGAAAACTGTCATTTATTCTACCAGGATTCCCTGAAAAGTTGTGCAGAGTCTTGTTGGCATCATACCTCAAGAACAGAATTTCCATTGGCTATATCAAAGTGTAACACCAATGTAATAATAATAGTAATTTCTCAAATAATGACAGTTACAAACTGTGGCATTGAGTTTACAAGAGGCTGGCTAATTATATGGGTATATCAATTCTGGCACATTCCAAAGCTATCCATGTCTGTGTTGTTGGGTGTGTCAGTAAGGAAGTACATGAGATATGCAATATATGCTTATACATGCTAAATGGTATTTAAATCTGGCCAGTAGATTATCTAAACATCAACCAATTGTTCCTGTAATCAGTTTAGTTTTCCCTGTGCCTAGTAGAGAATTGCATTATCATTTTGGATAAACTATCATGCCCAGGAACCATGAAGAGTGTAAACCAGGGCAAATTGTGTGCATCAAGATCTGTATATGTCATCCCTGTCAAATTTGATTCAAATTTCTCTTCTAGTGCTTCTGAATTCCCATAGAACACATTATATATCATTACAGAGCTATCACCAATTAAGTTTACTTCCACCATCCCTCCCCAGTTTATTTTCTGGGATATACATCCAATGCCTTCTGCAATCGTCTGGGTGAAACTGTGTCCCTTTGCTTTGCTTCATTTCTTTTTTCTTTTTTTTTTTTTTTTTTTTTTTACTTGTGTTTTTGTGTAGTTAAATTATTGCAGTACTATTATTGTATTTAGTATCAATAACTTTAATCTAGTTTTTGTTAATACAGTTCTATATTGGATGGGTGGTTGACATCTAAAACAGCTCCCCCACCCCCTACTAGCTTTACTGCTGGTGAAGAGATGGTATATCCTCTCACAGGACAAAAAGCAAGACTTGTCAAAGGGCAGATGAGATTCTTGTAGGAGCCAACAGCCCCTTCTCCCCACACACACAAGGCTAGGATGCTGTCTCAAGCCTTGAATGGCAATTTTATAGAGATGCAGTTTCAATAAAAACACAGTGTATGTTGACTAACGTGAGTGTCTGATTTGAGTGTCAGGAAGAGCACCTGTCCTTATAAAACCTTGTTTCAAATCATTGACAAAATCTCTGACAGGCTGGACCTACCTTGCTTTATGCCAGATTAATCCTGATCCTGCCTCAACAATATAAATATATATATATATGCATGCATGTAAATTAAAGTCTGCTGTATGTTTTACTGAGCTAAATGCATTTTCATAGTCAACCAAAGATAAAGTGGTTTATCTTCAATTAATATTTTTCTATCAGTTGATTTATTATTTATAAATGGTCTGTTATTGAGTGACCACTCTAAATTCTGCCTGTCCACTAAATCTCATTTAGTGTGCTTGTTTGTCTGTTTACAAGTACTTTTGAAACTATTAGGTTGGTGCAAAAATAATGACGTAATAATGTTTTGTTTTTTTTTACGTTAAAAAATACGTCAAAAAACGACATTATTACGTCATTATTTTTGCACCAACCTAATAGTTTGTATATATTTCATTGTAATATGATGATAGTTGCCAAGGTTTTTATTAACTCCTTTTTATATAAAGTAAGATTACAATTCATAGATTGTAGTTTTGAGGTACTTTTTTTTTTATATACACTGGGTTAAATAGTTTTGCTAATCCTTTATGAAATTTTTGTCTTGCACCTTTCAGAAAGGTCTGTTATTATGCTATATTCACTTAATGACTTTCTACATTTAACACTTTGAAGTGCAAACCTTATATCATCTGCTGTTATATCAGTAGAATTATTAGTATTGGCCAGAGTGACTTTCTATTTTTAAAGCATAGTTTTTATAGTACTTTTTGGTTATTCTTAACATCTTGTCTCTACATTTTACAACTTCCCCGTTTTTATACAGCAAGCATTTGTTGTTAGCTTATATGGGTTGTCGAATGAACAGGTTTGAAGATCTTCCTGCCTGTTGATGTAAGGGTGGTTTAATGGATAATGGTCTTGAAATTGAAGAGTCAAGTTTGAATTCTAATCTGGTTTGCATGTAAATATCCTTGGGAAAGGTATGAATCCATTTCCTCTCTCTCAATCTATGGGTTAAATAGTAAGACTTGTATCTGGAAAAAAATGATTATTTTCAAGAAGAGAATTGTTAAGGCAATATTCACCCCCCCCCCCCCCCCACACTCCCGCTATTCTTACAATCCAAAATATATTCAATCTTTAAATAACCCACAAAGCAGTTAAGGTGTTTAAAAAAAAAAAAAAAAAAAAAAAAAAAGTGGACTTCCATCTTGGTCTTACTAAGTTCATTTTCAATTTCTGTGTCTCATTTCATTTCTTAAGTTGTTTTATTCTACATTTGAAATTTTCTTTTATTATTTATGTGTATATTTCTCTTTCCTCGGTTCCATAGATGGCTTTTTGAACCCCGGCAGTGTCAGATTGCTGATTTTTTTTTTTTTTTTTTTTTTTTTTTTTTTTTGAAAACTTGTTATAGCTTTTTTTCTGTTTTGTTTCTTATCTCTGCTGGTTTATAATTATAGTTATTAATTTCTGTTATATTTGTAATTTCACAAAGCCCACAATCTGCCCTTTATTTCTATCTGAAGTTTGTAAATATTCTCTTGATCTTATAAACAACAGAATCTATACAGATATATAATTATGCATTTGTTCATCATTATATTAATAAAAGAATACTGTTTACATGATCATTATTGTATATAGTTATTTAGTAAGCTTAGCTCAATCTGATACATGACATGATACATAAAGTAATAATAACAGTGAGGATCAAATTTGCTACAATCTTATGTTAATTTCCTCACTTTACTATTATGGTTGCTGCCCGTCTGCTATTAAGGTTATGTGTACATACTAATTTGATTTTCATTGAAAAACTTTATGTATATAATCTGTTGTAACCCAAGAAAGGTTATTGAATGAGGAATAGCAGAGGTTGGGAATGAAATGGTAATCTTTATAACTTGAACAAAATACAATACTCACTAGTGGCGTAAGGTAGGTGAACCTCTGCCAGTAGTGGACTACTTAGACAGCATATTATCCCCACTTAGAATAGTGTTCAACATATTTATGAGGACTAGGACATCCATTAGTGTTCATTGGTACAGTATATAACATAATCAAAGTCACAAATGTGTCTTGTCTATAAAAGGATGCCCCTTTTTTGGTCAGGGTTAATAACTGTCATATTTTTAGCTACTGCATTTAAGTCTTGTATAAAGAGTCATTCCTGAGCTACTCTGTCATTTTTGCATAAACTATATATATATATATATATATATATATATAAGTTTAGCCTAAGATAGGGGCAGGCAAAGATTTCCTTGGTGAACCCTTTAAAAATGAGGGCACCACAGCAATGACTAAGGGCACTGCTGCAATTTTTTTAGAATTTTCAAAATTTGTTTTTTATTTGTAAAAAGTAATCTTTAAAAAATTGAAAATAAACCAAAGGCTTTAAAATCAATTATTTTTATTGACAAATAACATAGAATTATGAAGACTAGAATTATTAGCAATGATACGTCGCAGTGGAATATTTTCAATAAAGAATTCAAACATTACAACATTAGCTTAGAATATGTTGTGAAAAGAACGAGATTGTTGAATTAAAAATAAAAAAGTCTTTCAGGATAAAATCGAAATAACTATTGAAACTAAAATATGTACAATGTGTCAAAATGATCCTTTATTTTCCGACATGAATATTAGAAATTTCTTATAGATAAAAATATTTTCACGACTAATTTTTGTGGCCTTCCATTCAGAACTTCCTCTACTCTTGTAAGAATCAAAAACGTTAATTTTCTATTGTTTTAAATTGGGGATCCTGTTTACAATATAAATACATCAAATTGATCCTTGACTTTTTGACATGCATGTAGTTTGTTTTTTTTCTTTTTTGAGGAGACCAGTCTATTTCTGTTTTAAAATGAAATGTATCATTACTATGTGATGTGTGTTTATTATGTTCATGGTGGAGTAATGGATAGTGGCTCGGACTGAAGAATCTGAGAGCCGAGTTCGAATTCCAGTTGAATCCATTACATTCACTTACATGCTAATACCCTTTGGAAAGGTATGAATCCTCTTCTTCTGCCCCCAGCTATGGGTAAATAACAGGACAGACAGGGTTCTATAGCCTTGGATAACAACTGGTCTACCGCAGAAAGAAATGGCAACCTACTGTGGGGGAAAAAAAAATCTGCCCCGTCAGTCATGTATTGAAAGATACCTGACTGCCTAAGAGTGTATTACGCATGGCACTTAAAGAATTTCATTTCCGGTAGAGGTAAATGTTACAAGATTGAAATAAATTTGTAACATTTGTTAAAATTCCTTTCATGTATTTATTTCTTTGTAAATATATCTGCGAGGTGCTCTAATGAAATTTTTTCTTGGAAATCCCCATAACCACTTTTAAGAAAATGTAATATTTTTAGGTTTTAATGAAAAAACAAAAAAATAAAGTAAAGGTAAAAATTGCTGTGCACATGGCTTATTTATTAAGGGTACCACAGCATAAACTCCTCCTTGTAATGTGTTTGAGAGAGAGAAAGTCAGTAATAGAAAATATTTCTGATAGAATGTTTTAATTTTGTGTATGTATGCAATAATTGTGTATTATATGTCAAGGATATATTAGTTCTTAACCATACATTTCTTAGAGGGTGTGTCATAATGTGCTTTCATCAAGAGATGACTGTGTTCTTACTATTAATTTTCTTTGTTGTTCATGTTTATCTATGTTCGGATGAAAATATAATTTTTAAATGGATTTCTTTTAATGTGACAATATTTCCTTAAATGTTATTTTTAGTCGGTATGCCTGTTTGAGTCGCTATCACCGTTTTGTTTTTGTTTTTTTATTCAACAGTGAAATGAATAACAACCACCCTAGGTCAAGAAGTCATGCTAAAGAGAAATGTGCTTCCCAACAGGAATTACACTTTTATCCCCTTTTTCCATCAGGGAAAGCACTCCTTTAGCTAAAGTATGCTGTTATCAATGGAGACCATCTTCATAAAGCAAAGTCCAATTACCTATTTCAGAAAATGAGCATTTTGCCTTGGGATTTCTATAAAGTTATACCTGCTCACTTCATTTTCATAACAGCTTTCTTTATTCAAACATCTCAATTTAGGTAGGTTGTTATTAATTTTGCTGTTGAAGAAAAAAAAAAATGGTTGGCAGCTCAATAGTATAATTTCTGTCTAAATTTCTAGGATGAGTTTATTTACACTATTTATATTTGGACTATTGACCTCATCTTTGTTGTTGTTATCACAATGTTTCAGACATTGTACCCTCCAGCCATCCTCAGGTGTATTTGGATCTAGGTAACCTACAGGGAATTCTGAACTGAACTTGTAACACTAGAGGGAATGGCTTACCGCAACATAAAAACTAATTCAGACATGTATGTAAGATGTCCAAAAAGGAAAATGGCAACTTTACAAGTCATAACACAGTTTTAGTACTGCTTGATTATTGCTGCCTGTTTCTACCAAGTTTAAGTACACATTGCCTGACTCAACATCTGCATAAATGCCTTCAAATATCTTGTGTGGATCAGATTCTCCAAGTGCTTTTTTTCTCGTGTATCCTAGAAATTTCATCTGTCACTTTCTGATCCAAAACAGAAGTTTCTTTTTCATTCAAATTTTCCTTAAAAATTCCTTATTACTCACATGTTTCATCCATGGTAATCTCAGCATCCTTCTGTAGAATCACATCTCTGTTGATTTGAGTCTCTCTCTTTATGTGTGAGGAAATTGTTCAGCATTCACTACCATACAGAAGGATTGAGATTACATAATAGTTGAGCTTGCTGTATCTTTGTTTCCAATGAAATTTTTAATATTTTTCTCAGTTCTGGATTGCATCTTTCATTCTTCCAATGTGTCTTTGGATTTTCTTGTATGATTTTTCTACCATCTGTTATAATAATAGATAGTTAAATTTCTGTACTTGCTTCTGAGAATTGATAGTTTTTTCTCCTCTCTTTCCCTTACAACCTTGCTGGAAGTACCTAAAGTTTTCTTTCTTTGTCTGCCATCAACATTGTGTCATTTGCATAACTTATGTTCTTGAGCTGCCCACCAATAATAAATCTCAGCTGAACTTCCAGCTCTCTTAAGATTGCCTTGCTGTATGGTAATGGTAATATTAGCAGTTTCCTTATAAGGAAACATTTGTCATTCATTGACTGAGCAACCAGTGCTGCTTTTGGTTTAAATTTATAAAATCTTTCTCTTTCTCAGCTGAGAGTTTAGTTATTTCTGAACAGATTTGGTGCTATACATGACATCCATCTGAAAGCCTCCACCTGATGAGGCTATTTAAGAACATGCCTCGAGTTTTCAGGTTGATGTTTTGGCTTTGTAGCAATTTGTGTTGGGCGAAACTACCTCTAGCACAGCCTATGTTCAGTTTCCTTTTCTCTCATATTAAATTTGTTATAACTGATCCGTACGCAAAGCTAATTGTAATATTTAGTATTTACAAATTATATATCTTGAATTTTTATGATAGATTCAGCAGAACTTTTCTCCCAAGATATGTTTTCTACTTTATATAGTATTTCTCCATTGGAAATATGGCAGAAACAAAAGAAATCCATCTTGTTTTTACAGTGCCAATTGCCATTGATTAAGTTTTGTTCTGAAACGTTCTCAGGCTAAGACAAGATTCCACAACAAATTCTGATATTTGGTTATATTTTGGGAAATAAATTAGGGTCATGGATTTTTCAATAATCCCATTTCTCTCTCTCATTCTCTCATCTCTCTCTCTCTCTCTCTTCATCTGTTTCTCTTCTATATCTCTCTCACTTTCACTCGCACTACTGTAATTGACTGCATCTATAGTTGTGTACAGTAATGACTAACAAAAAGTGCTACATCACCAACTTTTGTATTCATTCAATCCAAATATTAAATCTTAGATTTAAACAAAAAAGGCAACTAAAAATGAAAACAAATATTACTGTTTATACTCGCGTATAAGCCAACTTTATGTATAGTGTAACAAATTTTTTGCATGAATTTTAACCAGTCCAGAAAAAATTACTTGTGTATAGTGCAACTGTTCACTGAAAATGCTTGATTTTTAACCTCTTCAAAAAAATTACCTGCGTATAGTGCAATCAACTTTTTGCGTAAAAATAAAAGTACAGAAGATAATGAATCAATTTTGGCAAAGTCTAAACTACATAAAAAGTCAAAAGGACAGTTTTTCTATTGACACTACTATTGCTATATACATTTTTAGTGTTTTTTTTATTGTTGTAAAATGGGTATTTTTAGAATTTCAATAAAATCCAAACAAATAAAACTGAATTTTTATATAATTCGCTTTGTTTCTGAAGAATTCGCAACAAAAGTATCAAACACTTTGAAAAATGTTTCGTATTTTTGTTGTCGTTTATTAAGGGGGGGATGTAAATCTTGATGCTCACAAACAATTTTAGTTAAGTGCAAATGAACAAAAATGCCCAGAAAATGTATTTTTTTCAAAATTTATCATAAGTTTCTTGTTATTGTGTTTATTTAAATTTTATTGTACATTTGTTGACAAACATTTTTATAAATTTATAAATAAAAAAATGTACATAATTATTTCTTTATAAAATGGTAAATTATAAATATTGCATTCTTGCTGGTTCATATATTTTTTAAACTTGTAAATATAAACCTTATTTACCCTATTTACATTGTTTGGATTGCTGTCCTTATCTTTATTATCATATTCACAACGTTTCAGTCATTGTATGCACCAGTCTTCTTCAGGTGATAATCTACCCCTGTGGATTAAATAAATGGTTCAGCATAAAATTTTAATATATATCATCTGAAGAAAGCTGGAACATACAATGACCGAAATGTTTTGAATATGGCAAAAAAGATGTAGACAACAACTATCTGAACTACGTAAATGGTGTAAAATTATTCTTGTAATTATTCATGTCAGCTGAAGAAAGCTGGAACATACAATGACCGAAATGTTTTGAATATGGCAATAAAGATGTAGACAACTGTCTGAACTACGTAAATGGTGTAAAATTATTCTTGTAAATAAAGAATCTAATAAAATAGTGTTTAATTCTTTTGTTTATTCTTGAGAAAAAAAAGAAAATGCATAAATCCAGTTTCTACTGTTGGGGTTTTATTGAAATTCTAAAAATAGCTTTTTAGAATAATAAAAATTACCAAGAGAGTTTACAGTAATAGTGGTGCTGAGAAAACCTATCCTTTTCATACACCATTTCTTTGCAGGTACAGATGTTAAAATTTGCCGAAATTGGAATGATGTGCACACCCATTTGGATGATTCTTCTCCATTTTTATATCCCAGCATTCTTCTGTTTCACGTCTCTTCAGGATGTGGGCAATTCTATTGGTGCAAAAATAACGTTGTTTTCTCACATAGTAACATGTGAGAAAACGACATTATTTTTGCACCAATCTAATAGCTATCTGGAAATTCATTATTCTGTGTTCCTGTTGTGTTTATTTGCACAAATATAGGTTACTCAGGATTTCTTTAATGCTTCACCCACTCTTCACTATGTCCTGTGACTATGAGCAAATAGTGACCCCCCCCCAAAAAAAAAACACTATGAAAGTATATAAATAACATTTTTATAGGAAATAAATTACCAACAATACATTTGTAAAGTAAATTGACCGGCAATTCAATTTAATGTAAAATAACCAACAATACATTTTATCTGTAGTTGAAGGCAAACAGTTGCGTTCAAAATATATTTACTCGAAGGTATACAGTTGTGTTCAAAATATATTTAGTTAAAGGCATACAGTTGCGCTCAAAATATATTTAGTTGAAGGCATACAGTTGCATTCAAAATATATTTAGTTGAAGGCATACAGCTGCGCTCAAAATATATTTAGCTGAAGGCATACAGCTGCGCTCAAAATATATTTAGCTGAAGGCATACAGCTGCGCTCAAAATATATTTAGCTGAAGGCATACAGCTGCGCTCAAAATATATTTAGCTGAAGGCATACAGCTGCGCTCAAAATATATTTAGCTGAAGGCATACAGCTGCGCTCAAAATATATTTAGCTGAAGGCATACTGCTGCGCTCAAAATATATTTAGCTGAAGGCATACAGCTGCGCTCAAAATATATTTAGCTGAAGGCATACAGCTGCGCTCAAAATATATTTAGCTGAAGGCATACAGCTGCGCTCAAAATATATTTAGCTGATGGCATACAGTTGGTCTCAAAATATATTAAGCTGAAGGCATACAGTTATGTTTAAAATATTTAGATTTCAGCATTAAATATCTCATTGAGGTTGATATACCACTAAACAAAATCAACCAACCAACCTTATATTCTAAAACAAGAACCACATTCAATTTCTATGGAATTCTAAGAACTATACACAATAAAACGCCTAACAAATTATAGCGATTTCACCTAAGTCTGTTAAAAATACTACCAAACAACCAACATGAAAAAATCTTTCATGACGTTAATCCATATAATATTCTATAATTTCTTAAATCAAACTGTATTCCAAAATATAACTTCAACAAAACTACAACATAAAAGAAACATTACCACCTCTAGTAATATCTCCACACAAACATGTATATAAACAAAAGCTGAGTATCTACCATATATTCAGTTGCGAAAACGGGACAGCTAATCATGTTTGTTACTTCAAATTAAATTTTGGCTTTAAATGACCTATAAGGAGTTGATATGCTGTTAAAATAAAACAAATCAAAATCGCTATACCCTGTAAGTGTTAACTTCTTGAAGCCTTCTTTCCTTATTGTGTCCAGAAATTTCAACCATTTATTTCTGATTGTTAACGTCTTTTCTGTTTCCCTTAACACTTTCTCTTTGCTCGCATGTTAAGACTGTGGTATTCCTAGTACTTGTTAGAACTACATTTCTCAGTCTGTTCTTCATCTGTGAAGAGATTACACACTGCCATATAGGATATAAGTTATTACATAGTAGGTTAGCCCTCTTTTCTTTGTTTCTAATAAGATTTTCTTGTTTCTTGATATTTTGCTTAGTTTCTGGAAGACATCTTTCCCTATTCTTAAATATCATCCAATTTAAAATGTTTTTTCATTTCCTATCTAGTTGAGTTTGTTAAATTCTATGCTCAAGTATCCTTGGAAAAAATTATGAATCCATCTCTTCTCCAGTTAAGGGTTAAATAGTAGGACTAGTATCTGGAAAAATTGGTTATTTTTAAAAAAAATTGTTGATGCAATATTCACTCACAAAATTAAAAAATTTTATTCCAACAATCTAAAATGTTTTATCTTTAAATAACCTACAAGGGGTTGATAAATCATAAAAAGTCAAGATACACATTTCCTGATATTCTTAATAGAAAGGAATGGTTTCTAGTTTTGCTGAGAAATAAATTCTTGCTTCAATGCTTCCATCATCATGTTGACATACATATGCAAATTCATATGCTTACTAAAGATCTGCTCTTGTCAGTTGATAGCCCCTTTTCAGTGGTTGCTTGTTTTTGTTTAGTGGCATATCAACACCTCTATGGGTTATTTAATGCTGAAATCTAAAAACTTTGTATGTAATTTTTTTTTTTTTTTTAAATAATAATGGTTTTAGTGATACTAATTGATACTAATCTTAGTAATTAACTTATACTTACAAGAAGTGGTGGATTTATGCCTTTCCTAATGGTATTTGCATATAATTAAATTAAACAGCCCCAACTGGAATTTTAACTCGGCTTTCGAATTAACAATTCCGAACCATTATCCATTACACTGCTGACACATCCAAGCTTATAGTACCGGTATTCCTAAGTAGTCACCCATCTAGGTACTGACCAGGTTTGACATTGCTTAACTTCAGTGATTGTAATAATTCATTTTTTTTTTTTTTTTTTTTTTTTTTTTGCATCTAATTTATAAATTTAGTTTCTTATAGTGATGTACAGAAATTCATATCTTTCCGAAGGGTATTTGCATGTAAATAAATATAACAAGCCCAACTGGAACTCTGTTCTCCGATTAACAATTCAAAGCCATTATCAATTATGCCACCTACATATCCAAGTTTACAGCAAGTGGTATTCCCAAGTGGTCACCCATCTAGATACTGACCAGGTTTGATGTTGCTTAACTTTACTGATCATAGGGGAAACAGTGTTTCAACATTATGTGGCTGTAAGCCCCTTTTCAGTGAATAGACAAGATAGAAATAAGCAATTGTTATAAATGTCTTCTTTTTTTTCCCTTGCTTCTTACCTTGGTCTAAGCACAACAAAATTTGAATTTGTAACTTCATGTAAGAGTCTCTCATGCTGAATATATACACATCAATACCTATGTACACATCTGCCTGTACCACAAGGGATGTTTTTTCAAGACTTTCAGAAAATACCTGAAAATAGTACCAAGCAAGTGCTGTCTGTGGTTATGCTATTTTTTTCTGTACATACCTATGAGAAACTTTAATTTATAAATTAGATGCAATTAAAAAAACATTCAGAAATATCTGTAGGTTACCCAGATATACACCCGAGGAAGGCTGGACAGCACAATGGCTGAGGCTGAGACATTGTGGTAACAACAAAGATGAAGACAATAGTCCAAATATAAATGGTGTATGCAATGAAAAAAGAATTAGCAATAATTAAGACAATGATGACAATACACTGTATTAAGTTGTAAAACGAACCAAATCGATCAACATTCTCATTTTCTGATATTCTTGGATGGAAGGTTCATTCAGATCTTATTAGGCATGATAAGAAATTAAGAAGAATAAGTAATAATAATAATAATAGAACAATTATAACAAAGAACTTTCATAAATGTTATGTTATGGATAGAAAACTCGCCCTTATCATAGAGCTTATTAGGCACAATAAGTTATTAACAAGAATACCATAATTCCCCATGTACAATATGCATTTTTTCTAAAAAAAAATAATAAGCAAAATTATGGATGCATATTATGCACAGCTATAAAAAAAAAAAAAATCTTTAAAATTTGCCATTTCATAGGTTGATTTCAGTTGTGAAATGACTACTCACCACAAACATACATTTGACATTAAAATTCAGTGATTGCAACCTTGTAAAGATGTCAAATACAATCATATGTACCTAACAATACTTACAAATGTAAAATAAAATAAGAATTATCATAAATTAGAATAATAATATTCTATGTTTAAAACTATTTTTTTAATAAGAGTAGGAAATTCTGGCCATAATGAAATTGGAGAGGTACAATTTATGGGGTTTGATTACCAAAAAAGGGGGTGCATATTATGCATTTTCCCACACTTTCAGCACAAATTTGGATGTGCATATTATGGATGATGGCGTATTATACATGGGGAATTACAGTAATTAATAATGTAATAAAACAATTATAGACTGTAATAGGTTATGTGATAAATAGAATACTTGTTCTTACCATGGACTTTATTAGGCACAATAAGAGAATAATAATAAAATATGACCACTAATAACAAGATACTGTCATAAAAGTTATGACTACAACCTATTCTTACCATCTTTCTTTCTCTTTATGTTCCATGTCATTTCAGGATGTAGGCGATCATGCCCCTCCACACACCCCATCCCTTGTGGCTCTCAACAGGTTTTGTGTTTCTGTCAACTCCCCCAGACCACACTCCGCCATCCACCTACCCAAGCCCACCACGTATGTCATGCGCTGCTTTCCCATCATTTTTCCCTCTATTCAACCTGTGAGTATCAGATTCTCCAGGCTCTCCTTTCTCCTCATGTGTCCCAGAAATTTCATTTGCCTCTTCCTTATGTTAAGCATAAGCTTCCTCCTTGTTTGCATCCTGTCCAAGGCCTCATCATTGCTCACATGCTTGGTCCATGATATCCTCTCAGCATCCTTCTGTAAAACCACATCTCTGCCGCCTCGAGTTTCTTCTTCATCCTTGAGGATACTGTCCAACATTTGCTGCCATATAGGAGGACAGATGTCATGTAGCAGCTCGGTACTCTTTTCTTTGTCACTATAGAAATCCTCCTGTTTCACAGTACTCTGCCCAGATTATAGAATGTATCCTTGGCCATCCCAATCCGTCTTTGGATCTCTGTGTCACATCTACTGTCCTCCATCTGAACACTTCCCAAATACTTAAACTTCCATTATCTAATAAAATAATAAATTAATGCAGATTAATAATAATAGTTGTGATGATAGATCTTTTATTCTTATAGACCTTAGCAACCTTAAGTTTTCTTCTTTGTTTATTGACGACTTTTCACCATTTTTGCTTAAAGGAAGCACTATACAGCTTCTCTTTAGCATATCCAAATTACCAGCATCACTGCTATTGCACTTAAGGACTATTATGTAAAATTTAAGAATTGTTTATTTCTGGAGTTGACAGTAACTGAAAAAGCAGAAAGTAAAACAATCAATAAATGAGGAAAAGTATATATGTATGTGCGCACACACACAATTGACTATTGTTGAAGTAGGCTTCATTTAATACTACTGGATATAGTATCTTTAAGACCATTATATATATATATATATATATATATATATATATATTTCTGTATTACATTCTTTGAAAAAAAATCTGTCTCTTTTTCATTGTTACATTTATCAATCAGATTGACTTATTCTTTCATTTACTGTCTGTTGACTATTGAACAAAGCAAATGATTATTCTCTCTTCCCATAATGCTTTGCAATCAACTCTTATGTTATCTTCCATGTATCTACAAATCTTTCACTTGCTTTACAGACATCAACAGCCTTCTTACCAAATGGCTTCATGATATATCTTGTATTTCATGTGACAAGCTTTTGAATTGGAGTTCATAATCTTGTAAGATTATTCTTGAAGTTGCGACCCAGACATTCAGGAAAGTTGGTCATGTTGAAATTTTCCAGACATTTTGATAACACCTTGTATAAGTTGTAAAGGTAGATTGATTTTAGAGTAGATAATTTGTTTGCTAGATACAGGTAGGTAGTTTTTAAAGTTACTTTTTGTAAATAAGTACACTGGTAAAGACATTTTATCAAAGTATTTGGTAGGTAAATATCTAGGAACTGAGATGCATAGGTAGATGTCAACAGACTGACATAAGTATGTTGGTAGGTATGAATAGACAGACAGGAACAAATAACTATTATTACAATACTTGATTTTTTTCCACTCTGAACTCCAAGGCTTGAATTGTTTAAAAGACTTTGGGGTATAAATTCTTTACATTTTTAAAATTCCAACTGAAATATTTGTTAATCATTCTACTGGGTTGGGAAAAAAGAATGTGTAGCATTTTTCAGTAGGTTGTGTTTGAACATATGATTTCATTTCACAGGTGACAGAAATTTATGACATATACATAACCTGAAAAGTGCCGTCTCAGTTCATCTTTCTATATAATTCATACGTAGATTGTGAATTTAGAATGTTTTCTACATTGAGTGTAAATGATGGAAAATGAGATGCATTTTTATCATTTGATGCCCTTTTATTTCTGGAAAGGAAAAGAAATGCTGAATAAACAGCAAAAAAGATGTATGCCATTTTTTGGAGATGGTGCTATAGCTGAGTGTTCTGTTCACAAGTCATTCACCAGGTCCAGAAATGGAAATTTTGATCTGGAAGACAAAGAACTTTTGTGGGCCTGCAGTTATTAATGATAACCAAATCAAAACACTGATTAAAAATGGTACAAGTCACACAAGACATTGCAGAGATAATCCGGATATCTGATATGAGCATTTTAAGGAATTTGAAAACACTTTCATATGGGGAATCAATTGCTACAATGTTTGGTTACCTCACAATATAAATGAAAAAAGCTTAATCACCTACATGTCCATCTGTAGTTCTATGCTCAAGGGCAACAAAAATGACCCATTTTTGAAAATATAACTTTTTAGAATAGTGAAAAAAATAGAAGAACAGAAATTAAGGGTTGGTTTGTTTTACAGCATTATCAACCTCTATGGGTTATTTAATTCCAACAAGATTTTTATTGCTGGTAATTTTTTTTTCCAAAAATATCTTGCTGGTAATATTTTTTTATATATATATATATATATATATATATATATATTGCTGGTATTAAAACCCATTTTTACACCCTCACAATGTTTTGACTCCAGTTTGGGGGTCAACTACTTGCCCACAGCTGGGACCGTAACAAATGTCACCACCCCGGGTCGGAGTGGACCTGGGAACACCAGCAACTAAGAGGTGGTTCCACACTCCTCAAAACCTCCTTATCAGAGGCCTTGCTGTTGGATGTAGTTTATCGTCTTACCCAGGACATGGATGTAGTTTGTCTTATCCAGGATGGCAGGAATTAAGATGACCAAAGATAACAATTGGTATTGCATTTAAATTTCCAAAGATCATGCCTAACTAGAAAGCAAGAAACCAGAAGAGAGTTCCACAAACGACAAGTGCAAAAGAAGAAACTGTTAGCATAGAACTTACAGTTACATGTAGCCATTTCTATATTAAAATGATGAGACCTAGCTACCAATCTAGAACTTGACTTAAATTCATAAAGTTCAGGTACCAAAGGAGAAAGCTCTTCAGAAAAATTGCCATGAGAATATTTATAGGAAATGCACCAAGAAGCTACATTACAGCAGCGGGAAAGTGACTAAAGACGAGATGTCAAGTCAGGACCAATAACATTGCAGATTCTTCTTTTGGATTTTATTAAGACTCTCTAAATCTATAGCAGGAGCACCAGACCAGATGTGACAGCAACATTCAAAGCATGGACAAATGGTAGACTTATAAATATATAGGAATGGAAAATGATATTTCAGCAGAGAAGATTACTGTAAGTAATAAAAAAAATGTTACAAGTAATGTTAAAGACTTGGTAAAAAAGTCAATAAAAATAATGAAAGACCACTGATGGATAAAGAATACCAAGGAGGCCATATTAATATTGAAAATAACAAATTAATGGTAGATGAGATACTGTGTTTATAAAATCTCTGTAGCCAGTAACTTTTGAGTTTACTTATGAAGAAAAACTTCTGTTGTATTTTGCATGAACAATATTTATAGCTACCAATCTAGTAATGTACTTAAATTCAAGAAGTCTAGGTATCAAAGAGGAGAGCTCATCAGAAAAATTATCATGAAAATATTTATAGAAAAGGCACAGAAAACTATTACAGTGGTGGAAAAGAGACTTTTCAGATTCTTTGTATTTTATCTATTAATGTACCAACCCAATATATAGCCTCAAGAGAGTTTATTTGTTTAATAATTGTTGTATTTGTTATAAATAATAATTTTCAAATTTTCATCAGCCTTTTTTTATTAAAGGCTATAAAAGTAGAGATCTATAATTTATAATGCTATCATTTAAACATGTTCTTTTTGTCACCTGTTCAGTTGTAAAAATAACAAAAAAATAAATCAAGAAAATTCCTATTTAAATATGAGTATACCAGAAAAAATTTTTTCTTTAAAGCCAACCTATTTTTTTTTTTTTAAGGTTGGTGCAAAAATAATATCGTTTTTCTTTTGAAGTTGAATATCAAAAAACGACATTATTTTTGCACCAACCTAATAAAAATTTATTCTATTAGGTTGGTGCAAAAATAATGTCGTTTCTCACATGTGAGAAAACGACATTATTTTTGCACCAACCTAATATTTTCCATTTAAGCCCAAATCAAACTCTTCCTCAATTTATATCCTTCACTTATCTTCCCAGTCACATTTTTTTTCTCTCTCTCTCCATCATTTGGGCAATTTGCCACTTACCAATTGATCATGTTATAAATGATGAATAATCCCTTATAATTCCTCTTCCAATTAGCCATGTAAAGAACACTGTACAAGGTTTGTTGATTATTTTCTCATTTCAAGTTATTTATACTGCATTGATCAAAACACTTCAGTCTGTTTTTGTCATTATATAGCATTAGGAGAATTTAGCTCTCATATTAGCATTAATTTTTTTTTTTTTCAATTTTTTTTGTTTTGTTAAAATTGATGTATTTTTGAAGATTGAATAAAATAAGCAACATTTTCAACATATGCTTTTCCATTTTAAGAAAGATAAAAATGCAACTCAAACAAAAGATTTGAAGTTTATGGATAAGATACTGCAAATTATCAAATATGTCATGAGTGTAAATTTTTCACTGAACTCTATTCTAGCTAAACAATGTTAATAAGGATCAAATCAAGATGTTATTGGATTATAAACAACACTTTGATGTGTGCCTTCCTCAAGACAGAAAAAAATCTACTTGACCATATTTAAATATTCTTTTGGAAACAAATTTTCATGGGGGATGAAAAAGAAATATTTAATAATAAAGAATGTAAGTGAAATGAATTATCACTAAATGTACAAAATCCAGTTTTGATCCAAAGAAAGTTATAAAGATTTGACGGTATTTAAAGCAAATCCTCTTCATGAACTCCCTCTGGAGAAGCAAATAATTGATTTAAATAAATACTGGTCCTGATTAGTCCAGCTGTAAGTATCAAGTAACAAAAAAAAGTGCCTGACTAGAGTTAGTTAAGAAAAAAAAACCCTGATATTTCATCATAATTAACACTAGACCAGAGGTTTTATTGATGACCAGGCAAAAATTCCGACAGCTTGGCTGGGAATTTTATAGTTATTTACTATTCAGCAGATATTACACATTTGGAATATCATTTATTGTGGTATTTATAGAAACTTCTTAATAAAAAAAAATTACATTTCCTTGGGAGATTGCAAAAGGCATTTAAAGCATTTTATGCCGAGAAAGATTAAAAACTTGAGGAGGAATGGAATATATATTGTATATGTTCATGTGTGACAAATGTGATATGTGAGTGTCTACCATTTGTCATTGCTCTGAATATTGCTGCCACAACTGATCTGGTGCTCTTGGTATATATTTAGAGATTCTTAATAAAATCCAAGAAGAAACTGCAATGCTATTGTCCCTGACCTGGCATCTCGGCTTCAGTCCCTTTCCCACTACCATAACATAGCTTCCCTGTGCTTTTTTTATAAATACTTTCATGGTAATTGTTCTGATAAACTTTCCTCTATGGTACCTAGCCTTCATGAATTTAAGTGAAGTGATTGGTGGCAAGGTCTCATCATTTTACAATTGAAATAGATGTAACCATAAGTTCTATGCTAACAGTTTCTTCTCTTGCACTTCTCACTTGTGGAACTCTTCCAGATTTTTGCTTCATAGTCAACTTTGATTTTCAAAAATTTAAATGTAATGTCAATCATTATCTTCTGTCTTCCTAATCTTTATTGTTCTCTCAGCTTAATAATTTTTTTTTTTTTTGTAATTTCTAACACTCAGTAACTCCTTGTGACTTAGTGGTTTTATTGCCTTTCTTGGGCTCAAATGATATATGTATACAGGGTACAATGGATAAATTGTCATCTAAATTACGCAAAAATAAAAATCTCATTTTAACAGATATATTTACCAAAATTACACAAAAATATCTTGAAATACTAAAGAGTAAATTTATTCAATAAAATTGCAATTGGCTTCAACCCCAGCCTCTAGACGACTTCAGAATCTCCTGCAACTTTTCTGGATGGTCTCCTTGTTTAAGTTGATGAATGCTGCCATTATGTTGCCTTCAGTTCATCTTTGGTGTTACAAAATTTTTGTTGGTATCTCTCTCAACTGTGTCCCACATAATAATCAAGGGAGTTGCAGTCTGGGGAGTTAGGTGTCCAGATCTAAGGAGTGATGTGGTTGCAGAAATTGTCTGACAGCCATGACTGAGTTCTCTTGCTTGTGTGTCATGATGCAAAGTCCTGTGCCAGAGATATGGTCTTCCAGCCGCCACACTGTTGACCCAGGGCAGCACTACCGCCTCAAGGCACTTGATGTAGGCCTGTGTTGAGTCTCAGGCCCTCACCAACAAATTTGGGAGTTCTTTTCTTATCAGAACAATCAGTGAGTTTTCTGAGTTGCCATACCTTCATAATCACCATTAGACATTCAACTCTTTCCAAATCCTCTGCAATGTCCTCAGATTGATACCCAGACACCCACCCTGAAATGTTCATATGGGAGCATCCAGTGCAATTTCAAGCAGTACACCATGGCATTGCCAAATTTCTGGCAGTGAATTGCATCATGGTGCTCTTTTTCTCACAGGCAGTGCCCAACTGACCCTACTATACTGTGCAGTCAACAAAATCAAAAATAATGTGCATGCATGAAATTAAAAATATAAAATAGTGACAATTTACCCATTACAAGGTGCAAGATGGATTTGTGAATCTGTTTGTGTGAAAATATATATATCTTTTCACTTGAGATCCATTCAACAGATTTTGAGCAAACTTGGCACATACATTGTACAATGTAAGAGATAGGTCTTTAGCATAAAAAAAATTAATAACTTTTAAAAATCAAAATTCAATAAATTCAGCTTTTTCCTTCTGATTTCATTCAAACTCAGTATGTAGTTTTCTTACATCATGACGAGCTCAACAATACCTGATTTTTATTTTTACACCACTGCATTTAGCGAAAAAACATGAAAATAAAAAATCAATTTCAATACAAATTTATTTCAATGCAATCTTTAAACTAAAATCTCCCTCAATTTTCAAGCAATCTAATACAAACTTCACTCAATTATATCCAATAAGTTGATTGCTTAACAGTCATTTAACATGATAACTAAGTCCACCCCATATAATGAAAACCCACATAAATAGCAAAAATGGCAATTTTTACTGGTTTCTTTCTTATTTCTCATTGATTTTTCAACCAATTTTCATCAAACTTAACAATTGCTTTATAAATGTATCATCTTTTACATCCCTGGGAGCGCACTGACAAATTGATTTTCAAACACTCCAAAATAATTGTGTGAAGTGAGTCTTCATGTTGCCTGTTTTACCCCTTCATGTCCTCATCTAACTTTGAATAAATACAGACTACTTCTATTATATCAGTAACTGCATTAATTCTCAATGTTTCTTAATGAAAGTACTTTAAAGTAATTGAAGAAGATAGACTTTGTTACATCTAAACATGATGCTGTTTTCACTCCATTCTAATTGAACTCTTTTTCTGATTGACCAGCTGGGTATGGCTGCTAGTATGAGAATAATAATAATAAGTATGCATGGTCAAATATTTGGGTCAATCCAATTGTTCTTAGCAAATCGTGTAATGAAGGTTGTGTTAAATGGTCATGCTTTTAGATTTTCACATTAATTTAAGGATCCTCTCATCCTTGAACTTATATTGTTTCTTATCTTCATCAATGATCTTCCTGATGTCATCAGTTCCCAACTTGGTATTTATGCTGATTGCACAAATATTTACTGACAAAGTAACTACTTTTGAAAATGACCACCAGTCAATTATTAACTGGGGCAAAGAATGGCTTGTAAATTTGAAAGCCTCCAAAACTAAAACTGCTATCTTTTATTCACCATAGAGAACTGTTTTTTGGCTTTCATCAGTATGGCTGATGTTAACCTCCAGTTGAACTAAACTACTCATTGCATCTTTTTGGGTTTACATTTTCTACTGACATGAATTGGAAAGATTATATTGAATCAATTGCTAGGTCTGCTGCTAGAAAAGTTAGTTCACTGTGTTATGCTAGACAGCTCTTCTCACCAGAATCCATCTTGTACCTTTATAAATCTACTATTCATCAGTGCATTGAATATGCTGCTATATCTGGCATGGTGTTCCTGTTATATATCTTGTTACATGACAAAATCCAAAGAAGAGTCTGTATTATTGAATCTGACCTGGTATCTGGACTTCAATCACTTTCTCACTGCTGTAATGTCAATTCCCCTTGGTACCACTGTAACACCTTTCACCACCACCTACACCTGGTGGTGTAATCACATTTAGTGGTCCAGTCCTCAGGGTCTTAGGATGACACTTTAACCACAGGTCTAACTCTACATTGGTGAATGCTGACGCCAGTCCGAGCGGGTTGTTGGTCACTGGCTGCTTTGATCCCCACTGTCTCTGCCCATGTTATGTTCTTGATCTCAGAGCAGTTGACAATTGAATGTCATCATATTCTCACAGTGCCAGTCGGGTGCTGTATTAAGAAAAAAATATCTTCACAGCAAAAAAAAAAAAATGAAATTTATATGGTTAATCTTCAATTGGTTTACATAGCTCTTGGTACAACAAAAATTAACCCTTCCAACATCAATCTCTCTAGTGACACTGTCTTGGAAGTAGAAATTCTGGTTGGCAGCTGGTGTGGATTTCAATGCGGATCTCAGCCCAATGTCTATGAGCTCCCAAAAGTCATCTGCTTGTATGCACTTTGGCCCAAAACTGGCATGGGGCTGAGCGGTTCTTGTGATTCACATTAATTCTAATAAGGGCTTTCTTTGTTCCCAATATCTGCTTTCTTAATCAACATTACATATTTGGAAAATTACCACTTTTCTTGAGAGTAGTCACAGGGGTTGCGTTTCCCTTAACTCCACCCTACATCACTTCATATCTCTCACTGCTGCTCTGCATAAGCAGGGCTAAGCTCTGCCCCTTCCTCCTTCCTTCTCAGTATTCTAACTCTGCCCACTTCTCAGGGCACATAACTGTCTTTGTGACAAATCTAATTTTTAAAATGTGTAGGAGAAAGGGTGTGGTTTATTCTCCTCATTAATTTCAATTCTCTGTGTGACGGGTACACACCTGGCCCAGGGTCGAATCCTTTGGTTACGGCGCCAACCGTGACGTCGCTCCTCCTGGTCGCTCCCCCTGGTCCCAAGCGTGCCGCTCCAACCTCTTGGTTAGATGATCACCAGCCTCGCCTTTCCCAACCCGCTTCCAATACCTGGTTGCTAAAGCAACTGTACTGATCTCCGGTCTGTCTACCCACGCTGTGTTTAGATCTTAGACAGACGGGACCAGCAGGGATTGGGCCGTATGCAAGTTGAGTCCGACGGGGGTGGCAAAACACAAGTAAAAGAAAAAAAAACTCACGAGACAAAAAAATTACTGATAAAAAAAAAAGGTGACAACCTTTTATATCTAATGTCCGTTACATAAAGAAAAATTGTTCTCATTCCCGACCCGCTCTGTGGACTATGGCACCAAGCTTCTATCATACAACTTAACGATTTCGAATTGTCTACTCTCTAGAATTGTGTATGTCGGAGTGTGGTTTAGTTCGACACTGGGGCTAATTTCTATCAATCATTCGCAGTTGATTCTTCTCTTCGACTTGAGTTGTATTTCTTCACTTCGATCTGGTTGGGTCGAATTCTGTTCTCGGCTGGGCTTGATTTTAACTTCTTCTTCTTCTTCTTCCGTCCAGTAACTCTGGCCTTGTCTTCGACTTGGCTGCAACTTCTCCGCGGCTTTTGAGTAATCTTCTTCTTCGTCGACTTAGATAGAACTTCTCTTGTCTTTGACTTGGGCCGGAAGGATTTCTTGTTTTCGACTTGGGCCGGAAGGATTTCTTGTTTTCGACTTGGGCTGGAAGGATTTCTTGCCGCAACTCAGCCGCAACTCTCTGTCGTCCGAGGTGATCTCTTCTCGCTGCCGTCCGGGGCTGAACTCATTTTTTTGTCGATTGGGGTCCTGCTTTTATTGACGCCGCAGCAAACCGGGGTGGGTCTGTCGGCGTCAGGGCTCTCTCGATAATCCCAAAAGTCGCATTAGTTCTGATTTCCCATTATCGCTATTATTTTCACCCCTACTTCCTCACAGTGCCTCTGGGGGGAAGACGCATACCCATCTCTCCCGGTCTCTCGTATGTCAGGTGACCGTTTTCGACCAATGGTTCTTGATCGAGCATTCTCCCTCCTCTTTCCGCATATCACGTGACCGCTTTCGGCTAATGAGACTGTGGTGGGACGCCTCCCGTCTCCAATCGGGCGTGGCTTACATCGTTCTTGTTCTAAAAAAAACAAAATCTAATTTGGCCTTTTTCACACGTACGAAAAATGATAATCTTGGCTTTTTCTCACCTGGGTTCTGTCAAAACAGCCTGCCGCTAATTAGATGTGACTTCAGGAAAGAATATTGGCGCTATCTGTGAGCCGAGACAATCGTTTTCTTTCCTTCTTTGTTTTTGGTCAGACCTGATAGTCAAAAATCTTAATTATCTGAATTGAAAATGTCTCCACTTCATCATCGTGGGGTTCCAATTTTTTAACAGGTCAGAATCTGTATACAGTTCCACCGGTCACCACCTCAACACAAAAAAAACACCTTTCCTCCGATTAAAATTTCGTTTCCATTGTTCTAAAAAATCTTTATTGTTTCAGCCAACCGTAACAACTTCCATCCTACGCGGACATGGAATTAGTTCAAGTGCTTGACCTGATAATTTTGACACTTGTTAGGTGCTGGTCGTACGTGTGTGTTTTCGCTTACGACCTGGTTTCGTATTATGTTTCTGTCTTTCCTCTTCTTTTTGTTTTATTTTATTATCTCCAAACTCTATTTCTTCAACCAAATATAACAATTTCTATTTCCCTGGATTTCGGTCAGGTAATTTGACCTGATATATTTTGACACCTGTCTTGTCTTAGTTTTACTTATGACCGGGTTTTGTATCATCCATTCCTCTTTCTCTTTCTTTTTATTATTTTTTTTTTTTTTCTTCTTCTCTTTGGATCGCCTAAATACAGTTAGAGAATTATTCTCAAAACTCAATTATTCTTCGTTTCTAAATAACTAACAACTGGTTAATAAAGCGAATAAAAATTAAATCATATTTTTATGAATATCTCTTTTTAGTCTTTCTAAAAATGCAGGGTGCCACATCTGATTCCTTTCACCCAAACCAGAACACCTTCTTGGTACGACATGTTTGATCTTCATAACCTCAACCCTAAGAAAAAGAATTTGTTCCTCATTTTCATTTTTGTCAATGAAAATATGATCCTCATCTGCTTCTCTTTCTATTAATAGTATGTGTTTTCCTAATTTCTCCAGAAGCGATAAACTTATTTCCCAATCTGTTTTCATTAATGAAAATATTTGATTACCTAATTTCTCAACAAAGAGACTCTGTTTTCCATCCCTGGCTCACTTGCCATCTCAGCAGACACACAAGCCAAATCACCTGCCTGTTATGAATGAATGAATGATTGATTTTCATAATCTTAACCTTTGCAGCAGGTTCATTCTTTGTTTCTATTTCTTGATTTGTTAGAATTCTCATCTTTTCTGTTCGCCAGTGACATGTCTTTTCCTAATTTCCAAAGAAAGAAAAAACTGTTCTCCAAATCTCCCAAATTGTCTGAATACCAAACTCTCAATAGATAAAAACTTTTGGAGAGATGAAATCCAGATGGTTCCATTCTCACCAAAGAAAATGTCTCCACTAGATTTCATTTTGGGATCAACCCTTTTCTTTTTCTGCTTAGAATTAATGTTTAATCACTTCAGTGTCACACCATAACTTCATGAATTTAAGAGTATTACTAGATTGGCAGCTAGGTCTCATTGTTTTACTGTTAAAATAGCTAGCTGAAACTATGAAGTCAACTTTGGACAAAGATTTTCTAAAATAATTTAGTTATGATGTAATTATGAAAAATATAATTCCGTTTTTCCTCCATTTGTTAGTAAGTTAGCACATGAGCTACTCTCTGCCATTACCTCAAATAATGGACCACTACATTTTAATTGCAAGGAAAGATAGAACAAGAAGATATATCAGATGCTGTTTGGTTTTAATGAAGAAGAAAAACAAAAAGAAAGCATACATAATAAGAAATAAAGAAAGGGAAGATAGAGGAGGTAATAATGCTCTAGTGCATTTAATATATATTTCAGGGAAACTTAAAGGTTTGTTAATTTTTAATCTTTTCATTTGTACCCTCTTACTTTAAAGAATAACATGCATTCTGCTGTAGCATACCTATGGGTGATAATGGATATGTCCCCATTCACATAAATACAGTAGTAAATACTGTATGTTGGTCTGCAGCTAGAGATTCATTGTGGAATTCATTGGGTTCACTTCTAGCAGTTGACTACTATGTGCTGCTGACAAATTTTATGTGTTTTTCTTGTCCTAAGTATTATCATTCATTATCAACCTTCATTTGATTATTCTATTCAGTAACCTCCCCTAGGTTACAACACATTCATACTTATGATTTGTTATTGCAATAATTTGTTAAAGTTGTTAAGTTCAAATATTTAATGATGCAGAAGGGTAATTTCCATAGGTATTTTGTAGTTGTGGAACATGCAAGAATCTTATTAACTTAAGATCACAAATCATTAGAAAATACAAATTTACCTTCATAATGCTAGTTATTTTTAATATCTGCAGCTAAAAGTGAAGAGAATGAATTTTCATTATAATTCAGAGATATACACACACATTTATGTGCCATATCCCTCCAGTATGTAGACAGTCATGACACTCTGCATCTTCCTGTAGCTCTTAATAAGTTTTGTCTTTTTATATCTCCCAAACCCTGTTCTACTGTCCATTTACTCAAGCCTATCAAGTATGTTTAATATTGCTTTCCTCTGTCCTGTGAGTATCGGATTTTCCAAGCCCTTCTTCAGTGGTTGATATGCCATAAAACCCAACCAAGCCCTTCTTCCTCATTACGTATCCCAGAAATTTCAACTGCCTCTTCCTGATGTTGAGTATAAGTTTCCATTTTCTCTAAAACCTCATTGTTGCTCACATGTTTAGTCTATGGTTAGCATCTTTCTGTAGAACTGTTCTGTTGTTTCAAGTTTCTTCTTTATCTTTGAGGAGCTTGTCATGCATTCATTGCCATATATGAGGACAGATATCATGTAACATTTCAGTATTCTTTGTTACTAATGAAATTTTTCTGTCTCTTAATACTTTGCTCAGCCTTTGGGAGTCATCTTTGGCCATCCCAATATGTTTTTGGATCTTGATGTCACACTTTCTGTCTTCTGCTTGAACACTTTCCAGCTACTTAAATTTTTGTACTTGTTTGATTTTAGTATCTTCGATTTGTAATTTGCATTTTGGGTTCACCCTTTTGTTGATAACCATGCATTCTGTCTTCTTGTAGTTTATATTTAGTCCTTTCTTCACTACCTTCTTTTGCTTTCCTTTGCTACCTTTTGTAGGTACTTTCGTATTTTCATTACCATGTTTGCTATCAACACCGTATCATCTGCATATTATCTGTTAAGATTGTGGCCACCAATAATGAATCCTAGTAGGACTTCTAATTCTCTCAGAACAAATGTTTGAAAGCAACATGCTTGTGAGTGAAATTGGGTAGACAGAACTAATTACAGAAGTCATTTATAGTTGTGCTAGCATAAAGTCACAAGTCATCGTGACTGAGAGTCTGAGTGTACTGGCCTTGTTCAAACTATTGATCATGCCATTATGTTCTCTCTCCCAGAAACTGTAACTAAAGTCTACTAAGCATAATTGCAGCATAAACCACAGTTGGGTTCTGTGGACATTGATCAAACACAAATGTGCCTGAGCAGCCATCTGCAACTGACTGACTAGTCAGCTTTTCAGATGGGTGTGCTAAGAAATGAGTAGTTGGCCATTACATAATATGCTGTGGATTGTAACAAAGATATAACTTCAATAGAAACAAAATATTGTAAAGTAAATAGCAACAAATTGGAAATCACAAAAATCTAAACAATCAAAAAATAAAGTGAAAATATTGCCAATAAAGAAAATACTTAAAAATGCCGTAAAAAATATTTGAGAAAAATTAAAGATGTCATTTGGCTTTGTTTTGTTTTTTTAATCCTTTCACCCCCAAGCAAGGCAAGTATGCTCTACTAAATGGCGATTGACGTTGCTTTTGAATTATTGAAGATTGTAGTTATCAGGGAAGCAAGAAATCAGAAGGGATTTCCACAGGTGGGAAAGGTGAGAAAAGAAAATGTTAGACTAGAAGTGGCGATTGTATCTAGCTAGTTCAACAGTAAAATGGTGAGACTTAATTGCCAATTTAGTAGCACACTTAAATTCATGTTGTGGAAAAAGCTCAAGTCAGTTGCCATGAAAATATTTGTAAAAAAGTCAGGAAAACCCTGTCATATTGGTGAGAAAGTGACTGAAGTTGAGATACCTGGTTAGGATGGATTACATTAGAAACCCTTTGGATTTGGTCAAGAATCTTGAGATATATGGCAGGGTCACCAGAATAGATTTGGTAACAGTAATTATAATCAAAGAAAATAGGTTGACCAATAAGGAATTATTTGAATGAGTGTTGCAACTAGAAACAAAAGATGAAGAACATAGAACATTCGTATAAAAAGTAACCAAATATGAGAGAGAGAGAGGTAGGGAAGAGATGGCGTTGAAAGAGACAGGGACTTGTTGGCTGGATATCAAGAGACAGTGAAAGATTGAAAGGCAGGTAAGTATGCATAAAGAGAATTGTAAGACATTAAAATTCTTCAGCGAGAGAAAGAGTAAAAGGAAGAGAAAAGAAAACAAAATATTTGTGGATTGCTTATTTTTTTGTATATATGATAATAATTTGTTTGTATCACAGATAAAAAGATAGGCAAAGAAGATTGGAAGGAATAAAAGAAAATATGAAATATTGGAAGGAAAATGAAACATGTAAGTTGGATGTAAAAGTACATGAAAACTGCTTTCTTAAAAGTAATTTTTAGTGTGCTCCATTGGCTGAACTCTGTGAGAAGTTGTCCTTCATATAAGTATCCACCCCATAGTCACAACTGATAAGTCAACAAGGGGAATTTGGCACAAAGTTATGGACTAGTATTCTAGGAAAAATAATTAAATATCCTTTAAATGATTATCTCAAGATAAATTTAATTGGAGTAGATAGATTTGTTTATCATCCAGTTCACACTCCTCCCTGTTCTTTTGAACAGGAGTAGAGGTTTATCCCTTGTTTCCTGATTAGGATCAGGGTTTCTGGTTACTGCTAAATTCTTTTAATTCTCTTTCAATATCAGTAGCCCCTTGTGTCTTAGTGGCATTATCACCATACTTGGGACGAATTGATTAAAAAATGCAAGGAATTATTAACTCTTTACGTTTCAAGTGATACGGGTCACAATTGTTTTTAAGCTAAACAGTATATGTTCATGTACGGCACTTCTCCTTCAAAACTGTTTATCAACCACTTTGCCAAAAAAGGATGTTCAAAAACATTAAATAGAATGGCTTTTAATCAACTCTGATATTAATCCAATAGAAAACTTGTGATCTGTCATTGAGACACACACACACACACACATATATATTTAATCATTTCACCCCAAGTAAGGCTTTAAGATACAAGGTGTTACTGAGTGTTAGAAAATGAGGAAAAAAAACTTGAGGAGGGAGTACAGTAAAATACCAAGAATTGAGAAGATAGAAGATAGTGATTGACAGTGTATTTAAAGTTTTAACGATCAAAGTTGATTTGGATGTGAGAAGTGCAATAGAAGAAACTGTTTGCATAGAACTTAGGGTTACATGTAGCCAACTTGACTGTAAATTGAATAGACCTTGTTAGTAAACTAGTACTGCAATTAAATTGATGAAATCTCAGTGCAATAGCGAAGAGCTCATCTGAATAATTACCTTGAAAGTATTTATAGAAAAGGCACATGGTGGCAACTTTATGCCAGTGGGAAAGTGACTGAAGCCAAGATGCCAGATGAGGACCAATAATATTGCTGATTCTTTAGATTTTGTCAAGGATCTCTAGATATATAGCAGTAGCAATATGTGGCAGCAATATTATAAGCATGGACAAATTATAGACTTATAAATATGCAAGATAGATTCTGGAGAGAGAACCAACTTTCTTTGCAGCTGACCTAGCGATAGATTCAATATAGTCTTTCTACTTTTGTTAGAAAGAAAGTTAGCCCGGGAAGTCGCAACAAATCATTCTCCAGGAGTTTAGTATTAGCTATGTTGGTGGAAGGTAAAAAGCAGTCTTTCAGCTTATTAATAGAGAGCAGTTTAGTTTCGGAGCCAATAAAATTAACAAGCCATTCTTTGCCACAGTTAACAACAGACTGAAGTCTAAATACCATAGAGGAAAGTTTATCAGAACAATTACCATGAAAGTGTTTATAGAAAAGGCACAGGGACACTACATTATGGTTGTGGGAAAAATGACTGAATCTGAGATGCCAGGTCAGGACCAATAACATTGCAGATTCTTCTTTGGATTTTATTAAGAATCTCTAAATATATAGCAGGAGCACCAGACCAGATGTGGCAGCAGATGAAACACAACTTCCCCTCTAAGAAATATGTTTCAGTTACTATGGGTCTTGATGAAAACCATCCTTCTTTGAACCTTGAGAACTGGCACTACATAATCACAAAGAACTGTACCAGGTAACAGAAACCACATTTGAGGACTTTCAACAGCAGCAACAAGTAAAATGAATATCACATGTAAGTTGAAGAGAATGTATTGATATAAACAAGTTATCAACATTCTTCACAAATTCAAATAAAAGGTTAAGAAGGGAACCCTCATCAACAATGGAAAGAGTGAGTGGATCTGAAAAACATATTTTCCTGAAAAACTGTTTTAAGAGAAAGATTTTATAAATTTCAACTGAGAGTAGCACTAGCTGTTTGGTCAATGAATGCAAAATGTTTCCTTATAAGGAAATGGCTAATAATACTATTACTCAGCAAACCAACTGTAAAAGGAAAAAAAATTGAAACAAAAATTTTTAAAGATCAAACTGAATTTGAAAGCAAGAAGCTGGAAAAGAGTTCCACAAGTGAGAAGTGTGAGAGAAGAAACTGTTAGCATAAAACTTATGGTTACATCTAGCAATTTCAACTTTAAAATGATGAGATCTAGCTGCCAATCTAGTACTGCACATATTTGTAAAGTTGAAGTATGAAAGAGGATAGCTTACCGTAACAATTATCATGAAAATATTTATAGAAAAAGCACAGGGAAACTACATTAAGATGGTGGGAAAGTGACTGAAGCTGAGATGCAACGTCAAGACCAATAACGTTGCAGATTCTTGTTTGAATTTTATGAAGAATCTCTAAATAAATAGAAGCAACAAACTAGATATGGCACTTAATTTATTTTTATATTTTGAAAAAAAAAAAAAAAATATATATGTTTTTTTTTTTTTTTTTTCTTTATTCCTGTGAAAAAATATTTGGTAAAGTATTTTTAGTTTTAAAAAGTTTTGTTGATTGGGTCAGCCATGCATAAATGATGCCAACATTGACATTTCTAAGGATAGTCACGTCCTATTGTATTTCACCTTTCAATTTAAGGAAACATTTATCAATTACACTTTTTTTTTTTTTTTTTTTTTTTTTTCTTCAAACGAACATACAACTCAAACATCCACATTCTCAGGACTTGCTATAACCTCAAATTGAGTTGTAAGTTAAATGTAGCCGATTTTTCATGATTAACTATCCAGCTTACTACTTACTGGTAACAATCTTGATCTTGGAGTTAAAAATATTTTTTTTTATTCTCGGCTTTTGTCATTCTTAGATTTGTAATTCAAGTAACATGTAAGATATTTCTGATAATTTTACTCTTCATATCTACATCCAAGACAAACAAAAAGATAACTATTTACACAGGCCAACTTAGTCTGTTTGGCACAAGACCACAATTATGGAACAGAGAAGACTACTAGGTGGGTGCTGCCAATACTCTCTGTCTAGCCATGACAGTCCAAAATCAAAGATCCTCCAACCTACAGATAAAACATCACCAGACTTACACTATTATATCACTATTACTATGTAAGATTTTCAGCTGAGTTACATTCTTTCATGCCACCAGCTTGGACCATATCATATTGAAATACCAGTTCCCATATGGTTACTGAGGTTAAGCAATCTCGAGCCTGGTCAGTAACTAGATGAATAACTGCTTGAGTATACCAGGTGCTGTAAGCATGGATATGTGGGTGGTATATAACAGTTTGGAATTGGAATTGGAAATCGGAGAGCCAAATTCCAATTCCTGTTAGGTTTATATTCACTTATGTACCCTTGTTAAAGGTATGAATCCACCTCTTCTCTCTCAAGCTATGGGGTAATTAGTAGGATTTGTATCTGTAAATTATTCTTATTTCCAAAATATTCTTACAACCTCAAAATATTTTCTAGCTTTAAATAAAAAAAAAAGTTGATAAACCTTGAAAAAATTAATTAATCAATTAGCTTGGACCTTCACAGCTTGGACCCACCAAGCTGTGTTCATGCTGGCATACTATCCACATTCCCTTTGTATTCTTTTGATAAAAAGCCAGTTTCACTTAGCTTCTGTCCCAGAACTTTGGTGAACAATCTCCCAAGAGAATGCTTCCCTGACAACTACACTCTTGGTCTCTTTAAGTTCAGGGTCAACTCTTTTACTTTTTCTCATAATACTTTCTTACTTCCCCCTTCTTTACAATCTCACTCAGTAACTCTCTACCTTGAGGGACTCATGGACCTTGCATTGGATGAACTAACTGTAAAAATATATAATCAATCAACTCTCAATAATCAAGTAATGATGGGGTGTGAGTCTGCTAGCATGTAATGAAAAATTTCAGAATTTTTGTTACTATTTGGATTTGTCCAAATGTATATCAGGAGTATTTTTATTAATTTGGAAGTGCTCATTTTAATTAGTAGGTGAATCAGCTTATTATATGGGTATTACATATAATTTTGTAAACTTGAGTTCCTGAGGGCTTTCAGCAATATCACATTGAAACACCAATTCTTGTACAATCTCTTAAGTGTAACTGTTTAGGAATATCAGGTGCTGTAATGTTTGATGTGCCGGTGGTGTAATGGATAACAGCTCAGAATTGGAAATCTGAGATCCAAGTTCCAATTCTAGTTGGGTTCATTATAATAATGTAAATAATCTTGCAAAAGTTATAAAACCCACTTTTCTCCCTCCCCAGTTATGGGTTAATTAGTCAGATTTGTATCAGTAAATTATTATCTCCCAGAAGAAATTCTTACACTGTAAAAATATTTTCTGGTTTTAAATATTCTACAAATGTTAATAAGCCGTAAAAAGCGAATCAGTCAAGTTCCTCAGTTCAATTTTGGTAGCATTCATTCTTCAACAGAGATTGAGATATCATACGTACCTGAACTTGTTTAGTTTTCCACATGATCAAATATAGAGAAATGTTGGGGTGGGGGGAGATTGTTGTCATATAATCTTCCAAGTGGATTAGCCTGTCCAATCTAAAAATCAGGATTTTATATATGTATTCGCGTGAGGATGAAATGGGACTAATGTCTTTAATTCAATTACAAAATTAAATTCGAAGTTTTTAGCTTCCATTTTTGAAACATGGTTAGAACTGTGTAGCGAAAAAAACATATTTTAAATCAGTTAATCATACTTATTATAAAACCCAGGTTGTGTGTGTGCGTGTCTGTACGTTTATATATTGGACCGGATTTCCTAAATTTTTCAACTGATTTCAACAAAACTTCACAGGACTACGTAAAATTACCTTGCGGTGGTTCTGACAGCACCAAAAATTGGAAAAACACAATTGTTTTTGCGCAAAATCAATTTGAAAACACGATTAAGAGGCATCGCGAGAATGAAAGGGGAACAACTCATATCGAGTTTTACTTATTATAAAACCCAGGTTGTTTGTGTTTGTGTGTGTGTGTTCCTTTATATATGGGATCAGATTTCCTACATTTTTCAACCAATTTCAACAAAATTACACTTTTTTTTTTTTTTTTTTTTTTTTTGGCAGGTAATGTTTCTTATTACACTTTTTTCTTTATTTTTACATTCAGAATGCTTTAAAAATTCCATTTATAAGACAATTGTTTATAATAAAATTCTATTCAATGTTTTTGTTTGAGTTTGGGTTTGACCAATTCATAAAAAAAAAAAAAAAAAGA
Source organism: Acanthosepion lycidas (assembly GCA_963932145.1). NCBI lineage: Eukaryota > Metazoa > Mollusca > Cephalopoda > Sepiida > Sepiidae > Acanthosepion > Acanthosepion lycidas. The sequence goes on along the minus strand of OZ010610.1, from coordinate 36,335,934 downwards.
AAACAAAAAAAAACTAATTAAGAGATGCATGTCTGTCAACCTTAAACAATAAACTTTGTCAATTTTATTTTTCAGTTTTTATGATGGTCGTTACTTGATCTATCACTTACTGTTACATCCCCAGGCAACGCCGGGCTCTACTGCTAGTTTATAATATTAATACTCTGTAAATTTACATTGAGCACTATTTTGTAAAAATAAAAATATCAATAAGAACACCAGATTATATATCTTACTGTTCTTTCTTTATATATATATATATTCCTTTTCTTATTCTTTTTGTTTGTTTATTTTTAAACTGAGCTACCAAATCACTCGTTTTCTGATCAGTCATTTTTCATCCAATATTGGTCACAAATTATGGGCAAACACTTCCAACTAGACTAACATGATAAAATCAGGAATAAAACCTGATATTTATAGTAAAAACTGGTGCAATTGGGAAATTTTTTGTGGGAGCTCCTTGCACAATATATGCCTGTATTGTGTATAGGGTTCCCACATTAAATCTGGTTTTGTATTTGTGAGTAGGCAAAGAAACACAGTCACTGGTATCAGTGGTAAGCTACCTCAATCATGAAGCAGATAACAAAGAGGACTGTTTTTAAGAAATGTAATTTCTGATTAGGAGGCACGGTGGAGTAATGGATAATGGCTCGGATTGAGGATTTAGAGAGCTGAATTTGAATTCCAGTCAATTCCATTACATTCACTTACATGGTAATACTCTTGGGAAAGGTATGATTCCTATTCTTCTCCTCCCTGCTATGGGTAAATAGCAGGACAGATCAGATTATATAGCGTTGGATGGCAACTTGTCTACTGCAGAAAGAAATGGTAACCTACTGTGGGAAAAAATCTGCCTCATCAGTCATGTATCAAAAGATACATCATTGACTAAGTGTGTATACCACATGGCACATAACTGACTGTGGTTTCTGTTATTTTGTATGGTTCCTTGTTATGGGTTCCATCCATTTAATTGTTACCTAATGGAGTAATGGATAGCAGCTCAGATTGAGGATTTAGTCGAGTTTGAATTCCAATTGAATCCATTACATTCACTTATGTGCTAATACCCTTGAAAGGTATAAATCCTCTTCTTGTTCTCCCCCCAGCTATGAGTAAATGGCAGGACAGACCGGGTTCTATAGCCTTGGATGGCAACTAGTCTACTGCAGAAAAAATGGCAACCTTTCAGTTATGTGCCATGCATGATGCATACTTAAACGATCATGTATCTTTCAATACATGACTGACAAGGTAGATTTTTTTTTCCCCGCAGTAGGTTACTATTTCTTTCTACAGTAGACCAGTAGCCATCCAAGGCTATAGAACATGTTCTGTCCTGCTATTTTACACATAGGTGTGGGGGCGGGGGGAGAAGAGGATTCATACCTTTCCCAAGGGTATTAGCACATAAGTGAATGTAATGAATCTGAATGGAATTCGAACTCGGCTCTCCAAATCCTCAATCTGAGTTGCTATCAATTACCCCACCATTCCTCCAATGGCAGCCTACTACAGGAAAAAATCTGCCTTGTCAGTCATGTATCAAAAGATACATGATCGCCTAAGTGTGTATCACATATGAATTACTGAACATTACTGAATTTCTGATTGGTGTTGGATTGATACCTTTGTTGTCAACAATTGGTCATTATTTGTTTTCTTTTGGTCACTTTTCTTTTTTTTTTTTCTTTTACTTTTGATTTGTTTCTTTTCTTTGGTGAATTTCTCTTTCCATTGTTGGCTTCCCCCCACCATATTTCTCTACTTTTCTTGACAAATCTATATTTTCTTTCTGTCAGTATTAATCTGTACATGCCCTAATCTTTTCTTCTTAACTACTTGTGTATTATCAACCTGTCAAATGGGAACTCAAGCTTCCCTACTTGTGTATAGCTTTCATCTTGGCACAGTTTTCTTGAACATATCAGCATAAACAAAGTTCATTTTTTTCTGATTAGCCTCAATCTAAGGTGGATAATTTCAGTCCAATTCTCTAAGTTCAAATTCCAGTTGAAATTATTACATTCACTTTCTCACAAATATCATTTGGAAATGTATAAACCCATCTCTTCTCTTCTCTCATCTATGGGATAAATAGCAGGGCAGACTCAATCCTCTAACCATGGTTAGCAACTAGTATAATATTGGACAACTCTGAATTCAAAACCGTATGTGTCTATCTGTAACTAAAGTCTGCACAGCATAGTTGCAGCACAAATCGCAGAAATCAGATTATGAATTTAGATTAATTGTTCCAGTTTGATTAGTTCATATTCATTTTTGGGACCCAGGCTTTAAAATGATCAATAAGCCAAAATAGTACCAGTGTTAAATATTGATATATTTTCCCCACTCCTCAACTATTGATTTCTATATGACTAAACAAAAGTGAGGTTGGTGGACAAAAATAGACTGGTATGTTAACAAAATAAATAAAAAAAATATAACTACTTTTTACACGATAACTATACTGTCCACAAAAAGTGATAGAGCTAGTGAGGGCCGATGGAGAATAAAGTGAAAGGGAAGATGTCTATTAGACTGTTCATCCCCACCCTCACCTACACCTCATCTTGGCTTTGCTCATTTATAACGGTAGGTTACATCCTGAAAATAAAATCTGCTTTCTGATATAAATTCTCGTGGTTTTATTTTGTGGATAATGATCTAACCAAAAGATTATTTTTAAAACACAAGCATTTGACTAGAAGAAGCTGCATCGTGAGAATGGACCTAGTGTCTAGTCTGAGCTGCAAAGCTACTAGTGCTTGATCATGGATCCTTAATGATCATGACCAGAGGCATTTGGCTAGAAATGTCCACAGTAACAGACAAGTGAAACTGGCTCAAATTGCACCCACATTAAAGGTAGAAGGTACTAGATGCTTATCCAGAAGGTCAGTTCAGCATACTTAACTTTCTTAGGATATAGGGGCAGACAATCCACCGATGTGCCCTTGTTAACCTACCTAATGAGCATGTGTAAATGGTTGGCAGAACAGGGATTAGGAGATATAGTAAAAAATACTCAGAGATATAAAGGACAAGAAGATGTGGAGAGCCATGATTGCATGAAGGAACATGGTATACAGAAGACTGTTGACCACGATTGATCTTCCAGCTATATAACATTAGTTTGAGACTTTATTGCTTAGGTTCCTACCTATAATACTAGCACATGAGATGCAGAAAGAAATATATATAATTGGTAGCATTTTGAACAGTGCAACTTTGACATTCATGAAGATATACATGAGATAAAGAGCAAATACAAATTGTTTATCAACCTAACTGGTGTCACTTTTATTAAAGCTTTGTCAGGGAATGAGATATTGAAAAGAAATTAGAAGAAATTCTGATATTTTTACTTTTGTGGTATTTGATTTTCATTGGTTAATTACCATTCTGTCAGATTCCAATCCATATTTGAAGATTTACATCAATATATCTCAGTGGTGTATAATCAGAAGTAGGAAGGGACATTGGAGTGTGTATATGTGTGGAAGGAAAGGAAAAAAAAAAAAACGGTGAATGTGTGAATTTTTTTATGCTTCAGCTTGCTGATTTTTATAATTTCTACAGGTGTTTTTTTAATTTAATATTGTTGTGTATATATATATATATATATATATATATATATATATATATAATAAAAAGGCTTAAACACTAATATTCCATGGTCATAATTTATTCCATTGGAATCGTAAATACGATCCAATTCATCAGACCTAAGCCTTTTTATTATATCCTTACTCTGTCCTGGACATTGAGTTCTACCTGGATTCTATCCTCTCGGAATTTTTTATTCATAAAATATACATGTGTGTGTATGCACCTGTGGATTTTGCATATATATGTATATTTACCATGAATATTATCTATATCTATCTATCTATATCTATCTATATCTATCTATATCTATATCTATCTATATCTATCTATCTATATCTATATATGCATGTATATCCATAAATTACATATGCACTTTAAAAATTTATAACTTTATTTGTATTTGCAATAAAAAAATAATTTGTAAAAAAAAATTTTATAAAGTTTAATGTAACTAGTTTTTAAGTATAGCTAAAATAACTAATGTGCTTTCAGGCATTACTGTAAATCAGTTGTAAATGCTTTCCATGAACTGCAAAATCGTATTACCTTTTGTATTGCTAATGATGGAAGACATGTGGAGACTTAAATAAAATTTTAATAAAACCTTAAAAAATATAGATTTACTTCTTTCTAATAGTCATAAATTTTTTAAAGTGCACACGAACTTTATGGACACCCTGTGTGTGTGTGTGTGTATATATATATATATATATATATATATATATATATATATAAGTGCTTCTTAGGTTGAAAACTTTTCATGACCTCCTAATTAGTGTGCATTGGCAGCTTACAAAAGGAATTTATATATTTAGTTACATCAATAAGTCTAATAATAAAAAAATATTTATTTTAAAAAGTAAATACTTATTTTACAAAATAATCTCCTTTATGAAATAATCTCCTTATTAATGTACTTAATTTAGTTGTTGGTACTTATCACATGTTATACAATATGTAAAAATTTCAGAATTAACCTATAGAAAAAGACAATATGAAAATTGTATTTTTATCTGACGCATTTCATCCAATGTGGACTTTTTCAAGGGGAAAAAAGGAAATGAATTTATTGAAAAAAGTATCTATAAACAACAAACAAAATGTTGTTAGCAACTAAAATAATTTAGCAATGCTATTGTATGTTCATATAGTCAAATGAAAAATTATGTCAATTACTTTGTTTAAAGAGAATATTTTTATGTGTAGAAATATTTTTTTTTTTTTTTTTGTGTGTGTGTTGACGGATTCAAGCATTTTCTTTTGATTTCTTGATATATTTGTTGTGTATTTGAACTGTGGGATTTGCTGATAAATGCTTATTGTAAAAATGTAAGTTCAAAAGCGACAAATTTAAAAAGTCACAGTGAAAAACTGAAGAAGAATTAAAAAATGTTTTTCTGATGTTCTGTCTAATAAACTGGGTCAGTGTTCAAAATTCAAGGTGAATTTTCAAGTTAAAAAAAAAAAATGGTTTGATGCCAGTATTTAAACCGAAGCGTTACCATTCACAGCATTAGAACAAGTAAATGAAGAATTGGACAGACAAGAAAGAATTGGTGTATTGCAGAAAATAAACCATTCAAAATGGGCTGCACAAGTGGTGTACATAAAGAAAAAAGAAAAATGACAAAATTCTGGTTTGTGTGGATTTCTAAACTGGATTGAAACTAGTTCTTGAAATACAATTACCTGTTACCAAGTCCAGAAGAATTTTTTTCGAAGTTGAACAGCAGAAAAAAAGTTCAACATGAAAGACAACAAAATCAGCTGAAGAACTGGTTAAAATATGGTACAATATTTTTGATGTGTCAGCACCAAAACAAATCAGGGAACCTGTAAGGACAATTTCAAGGAAAAGAAAATGCTACAAAGTACATCGGTGAATTCTCCAGAAAGTGGAAGGGGAGATACTAATACTAAATAAAAAAATATTATTCAATAAAGTAGTATTCTCAAAAGGCGAGATGTTGTGGAGTAAAGACTACACCCCAGGTGACTATATGAACTCTTCTAATACTATAAAGAGTTCCATCACCATTATTCATACTAAGTATACAGGTGTATAGCAATAGCCTAAGTATTACATATAGAGAATACTTTAATGAATTACATTATAGTGAGTGTGTGTTATAACAATAACCTGACAATAGGAAGTTATAATAATATTACTACCTTAAACTACATCTGTGTCCTGGGTAAGACGATAAACTACATCCAGCAGCAAGGCCTCTGATCAGGAGGTTTTGAGGAGTGTGGAACCACCTCTTAATTGCTGATGTTCCCAGGTCCACCCTGACCCAGGGTGGTAGCACTTGTTAGGGTCCCAAATGGAGAAATAGTTGACTATTACCAGCAATACTTTTTTGAAAAAAATTATTACCAGCAATACAATTTTAAAGGAAATATATTACCAGAAACAGATTTTTTATAAAACAAAATATTACCAGCAATAAAAAAATTTTTGTCAGCATTAAATAACCCATTGAAGTTGATATGCTGTAAAACAAAATAAACCGAACCGATCTAAACCAAAGAATACATATTCTTTTCATACAAATCTATCCTAAAAATGTTGTCGGCATTAAATAACCCGTTGAGGTTGATATGCCGTAAAACAAAATAAACCAAACCAAATATTACCACCAAATATTATAAAACTGTCAGACATAAGCAATCAAAAGCTATTTCCCTTCATAGTCATATGAGGATGTACAAAAATTTTGTTATAGATTCAAAGAACAAAAACCACTTCAAGAAGAATCTTACGTTAACGCTGGCACAAGTGTCCCAGGTAAATCCAAGAGGATATTTAACTGTACACCCACTCGAATAAAATATGGCATTCAGCATTTCTTTATTGAGACTCCTTGGGTTCCAGAGATTATGTCTATTTGGAGAGATACTTAAATGAGTGAGGATGGGGTCTGGATTAATCAATTTGTTTTTTAAAGCCCACCAACCCCTTGCAGGTTATTTAAAACCAGAAAATATTTTTGGACTGTAAGTATTTTTTGGAGATAATGATTTATTGATATATCTTACTAATTAACCCATATTTCTTTTTACTTTCTGGAAGGAAAAGAGGTGGGCTCATCCCTTTCCCAAGAGTATTTGCATGTAAGTGAATATAAATACTCAACTGGAATTGCAATTTGGTTCTACAATTTCTAACAATGAGCCATTATCCATTAAACCATCCAAGTTTACAGCACCTGGTTTTCCCAAGCAGTCACCTATCTCTGTATTGATCAGGCTCAATGTTGCTTAGCTTCAGTGATCATACAAGAACCAGTGTTTCAACATGACTAAGCTCACAAGCATTAAAAAGGCATAATCATTAAAATTTAATGAAACCAACATTAAGACAGAAAAATATGAATCAATGTTTCCAAGAATTGGCAAATGGAGAAAGGTTAGTGTTAATCTGAAAGAAAATACCTTCAGCTTAGTTTCTCTCAGATTAATCTTGACCTTTCTATTTGCCAGTTCTCAGAAACATTAATTTGTACTGTCTTGATGTTTATATATATATATATATATATATATATAAAAAGAAAGAACAGTAAGATATATAATCCGGTGTTCTTATACATATTTTTATTTTTACAGAATAGTGTTCAATGTAAATTTACAGACCGTTAATATTATAAATTAATTGATTTAAAATGTTTTTTTCGGTACACAGTTCTAACCATGTTTCAAAAATGGAAGCTGAAAGCTCCGAATTTAATTTTGTAATTAAATTAAAGACATTAGTTCCATTTCATCCTCAAATATATATATTTATATATTTATTTTTTTAATTATTTATTATTTTTTCTAATGTACATGAACATAGCAAGAAATTTAAATAACGAATAATAATAAATAAGCCCAACAAAGGTAGGATAAGTGAAGGTTTAGTATCAGATTAAACATTGTTTTTATTTACTAACATACACCACCAGTTATTATGTTGGTGCAAAAATAATGATGTAATAATGTTGTTTTTTGACGTTAAAAAATACGTCAAAAAACGACATTATTACGTCATTATTTTTGGACCAACCTAATAGTATTTACAAATTTGTATAGATGAGTTATTTCTTATTTCATGAATTCGGCAGACAGGTAGCTATTTAGGATAGTCAATCATGTCATTGTCCTGTGACCAAGGTTATATATGGTCTTGCCTGTGACCCATTACTCTTGTGGGGGCATTATGGAGCCTATCATTTATCAAGCTGGTTTTGAATCCAGTTTCCCTTTTTTTTAAACTGGTTGCCACCAAAGTCAGGAGAACCTAGTCAACTTTACTATTTAATCCATAGCCAGGAGAGAAGAGATGAATTTCTACCTTTCCTGAGGGTATTTGTGTGAAAGTAAATGTAACAAAATACATTTCAAAGAAATATTCACAGAGAAACTTTTTCAAGCAGAAAGAATAACAATTTGTAAAACTACCAAAAAAAAAAGTGATAAAGGGACACATTGTGTCGTAGAGGAGAATTTCAGACTCAGTGTTAGGAAACACATAATTACCATGTTGCCTCTTTGACCAGCAGTAGCTAAAGAATATTTGGTAGTTTTCTTCACCCTAATGGGTCATATGATAGCTAACTCGCAGAAATTACTGCTAAACGCGCGCGTATATATATATATATATATATATATATATATATATAGGGGTTAAAGAATATAAGAATTGTCCATAATTATAATTGTTCTGAGCGCTTTTGGCTACTTCTCTAGCCATTATCAAGGATATGTTTTTTTTTAGTTTTTTTTTTACACATATACAATAAATGTCTATTTTTATACTTTTATGCAACATTAAAAAATATTCTCATAATTTTAACACTATTGTAAGGTTTGAATTCACCTCTTCTCACCCCATCTATGTGTTAAATCATAGAACTTGTATAAGAAAATCACTATCTCCCTCCAAAATTTTTACAACCCAAACATATTTCCTGGCTTTAAATAATCTATAAAAGGTAAGCCATAAAAAAACAAATCAATCAATAACTAATCTGCTTGTATTTTTTAATTAAAAAAAAAAACAAATTTTAACATTTCCAATATTTCAGCCAATTTTAAATACAGCAGACATATAAGGAAAACTTTCAAAATAAAATGGCTGAAATGTGATAAAACAAAAATCTGCTGTTTTAAAATACCTTTAACTTGGTGACTTCATAGAATTTCACGTGAAACCTTATTCTCTGCCTCACCCATAAAAGCAACAAGAAGACTGATCTAAGCCCTTAAGTGCCAAAAATGAAAAATTATTTGCTTTCCTATAAGGACCATCTCCATTTTGTACCTTGTCTTGCCCTAATGATCAGTGATGAAGCAGATAATACACACTGATCCCTGCACCCAAAAAAAAAGGAAACCTTTAGTAGCCAGTGATAATTTTGGTTGAAATTTATAAAATCTTTCTCTTAAAACAATTTTTTTAAGAGAATAGGTTTCTCAAGTCCAGTAGTTGTTATTGCTCTTTCCAATAATGATGGCAGCTTTCTTCCTATCATTTTTTTTTCATTATAGTCTGGGACAACAGCTTCATTATGTTATTATTTCCTCTTCAAGTTACATGTGCTATCCATTTTAGTTGTTACTTCTGTTGAAAGTCCTTAAGTGATGTGGTTTCTGTTATTTGATACAGTTCTTAGTAAAGTGCCAGTCTATGAGATTCAAAGAAGAATGGTTTTTGCCAAGACCTATAGGTTTCACTTGCTCAAAGCCATTTAGGGGACAAACAGGAAAGTCTTTAGAAATTTAACTTTTTCTGTTATTTATTTAGTTTCAACAGAAATTTGAGAAGTAAAATAATGTGAAGTTATGTTTCAATTTTTAAATTCTGTTTTGTTTTTATTGATTGTGTAAATGTCTTGTGTTGATTTTATGACTTGACTGTACAGGGTATGATGGGTAAATTGTTGCCATTTTATATTAATTTCATGCATGTGCATTATTTGTTTTTGATTTTGTTGATTGCATAGTCTAGTAAGATCATTGGGTACCATCTATGAGAAAAAGAGCACCATGATGCAACTCACTCCACCAGAAATTTGGATATGACATATTTTACTGCTTGACATTCATGCCAGAATCTCCAGTATAAACATTTCAGAGTGTTTGAGTGTCAATCAGAGGACAGTGCAGAGGATTTGGAAAGAGTTAGATGAGTCTAATAGTGATTATGAAGGTGTTTGGAATGATCACTAGTGATGTTATGCCTCCGTTCATCTTCCCACAGGGCCTCAGACTCAACATGGAGGCTTACATCAAGTGCCTTGAGGAGGAGGTGCTGCCTTGTGTTAAGAGTGTGGCTAGTGGAAGACCCTATATCTGGCAACTGAACTCTGCACCATACCATACAAGCAGGAGAACCCAGTCATGGCTCTCAGACAATTACTGTGACCACATCACACCTTATATTTGTCCACCTAATTCCCCAGACTGCAACCCCCTTGATTATTATGTGTAGAGTGTAGTTGAGTGAGAGATCAACAAAACTGGTAATACCAAAGATGAACTGAAAGCAAGGACTATGGCAGCATTCACCAACTTAAACAAGGAGACTGCCCAGAAGAGTTGCAGAAGATTCTGAGTCATCTGGAGGCTGTGGCTGAAGCCAGTGGTGATTGAATAAATTTACTGTTTAGTATTTCAAGATATTTTTGTATAATTTTGGCAAATATATTTTTGCTTAATTAAGATGACAATTTATCCATCGCACGCTATATATACACACACACACACACACACATATATATATATATATATATATATATATATATATATATAATTATTAATATTACCAATACGAATTGTAGACTGTTTAGAAGAAAAATTATCAATATTAATTTTTCATAATCAAATTATCAAATAAGAATGATATAATCGGTCATTGCTGACATATCAACAAATATTTGTTACTTTAATAATAAAACATAATAATGCAAATTAACAAAATTTGAAATTTAATTAATAATATAGATTAACATAACTTCAATATAAACTATAAAAAAATTTAATTTCAAAGAAAAATCTACAATTGAAAAAACAGACGTAAACAAAACCAAAAATTTATGAATGTGTGCGTATAAAAGAACATTACTGAATGCACATGTGAACAAAATTGATTGAAAAAACTCTGAATAAATTGAAAAAATTGGAAATATTTAAAAACTGGACATTACTTTGAAGTCAGGGAAAATAACAAAAAATTGATATTTAAAGTTATCTTATATAATATTATAATATTTTTAATATTCAGCACTATATCTAAAAATATTTACTTCTTCTGAAATCTTAATTCTGAGATATATATGAATGAATGAAAAGACAAGAGAAGTATACTTAGTTTAGCCAACACATTTTGTTATTCAGTGGACTTTATCAAGGCAAATGTGATGGTTTTATTTTCCAACAAGTATATCAGTAATAGTTCAGGGAGGGGCAGGCATATATAAAATAAATTGCCTAGACTGTTCTTCACAATACATTAGGGAAACAAGCAGAAATTTAAAAACATGTCTATGAACACAAGAGTCATGTTATAGGTCATAATTTAACAAATGCACTAGTCATACACAGAAATAAATTCAACCATAATTTTGATCTTAAAGAAAAAAAAGCCACACTCTTCAAAAGAGAAAGTATTTACTCAGAAGGAAAATACTTTAGAGTGCCACCAACGAATATTACCAAAATATCAATTTACATCCTAGTTTTTCCCAATCTTACCTTTCCTGAAGGAATTACTACTTTCCCAAGCCAACATACACAACAAATGTGTTGAAAAATTGAAGGAAAACAGCTGAATCCATCATTTCAACTTTTGGAAATGTATAATACAAATTTCTCTCATATTTCAGTCCAAGAAAGTTTTTTGTTTTTTTGAGTATACTAAATGATGTATTCTAAGGTCTAAATGCCTAGACATTTCAATTAATCTTTTATTGAGCATCTTTAAATTTAAAAAAAATTCCTTTTCAAAGATGTTACGACATAATCTAGGATTTAACACCTAAATCTTTTCAGTTGCTGAATATTTATGAGCGTTCTTAAATTTGGAAATTTTGAGTAACTGTAAAATATATTTGTTGCAAAATAAAACCATCACATTTGCCTTGATAAATTTCATTGAATGACAAAATGTGTTGGCTAAACTAAGTATAGTTTTCCTCTTGTCTTTTCATTCATTTTGTCTCTTCTACAGATATATTCCATCTGAGAATATTTACATATGTATGTACAAATTTTTAAATTTTGTTTTTTATTTTCATTGGTTGTGTGAACATCACATGTATTTGTGTGGATGTTTAATTCTTGAAATGTTAAAATAATTTAAGTTTCTGTTCAAAATTGGGTCTATTAGTCTGTTTGAATTAATTATATGATAAATTGGGAAAATGTTGGAAGTGAATGTGTAATACTAGGTTATATCATCTGTAAATATTTAGATCTTACATTCTTTCAGTATAGGTTTTACATATATTTGTGATTGTTGTGATGTCTTCTAGCCTGGTATGTAGAAGTTCTGTGTGATGACTGTCTTATTAGTAGTCACTAGACTCTATACAAAATAGGGCAAGTCTATTTTGCTTATATCACTACACCTCCTGGAAACAAAATGGTTTTATGCCCTTCATTGATCTGTGACTTCCCTGAATAATAGTAGGAGATTCTATCGAGTGAGAGGAGTGTACCTGGTACATTTTATTGGGGATTTAAGGTCTGGACTTCTCTTCATTCTGATCTTCCAATTCCATATCATATTCATGGAACCATCCTCCCTAGTTTCTTTACTATGTTTGCTTTCTCTGGCAGAAGTACTCCTGCTTTCCTTCATTTCAGGTTCCATCTCTAACTCTTTAATGTCACTTCTAGGTCTTATTTGAACATAATGAGTCGATAAATTCTGTCCACTTGTTGCTATTATGGCTATATTATGTTCCTTTCATACAATAAAGTTAGCTTTTTCATTTTTGTACCATATTTTTTTTATTTATTGAACAGGATATTGTTTATAGGTGATCTGATTTGCTCCCCACCTTTTTTTTTTTTTTATAAGTTCTTTCTTTAAATTTTCAAATGCTGTATTCTGCCATTGTGTCCATTTAAATTCATTGTTCTTTTTTGATAACTCCATAAACTGTTCTATCAATTCACTATACTTTGGCAAATATTTGCTATAAAAATTGGTTAACCCTAAAAAAGATGCCAATTCTTTATTATTTGTAGGTGTAAATAGCTCTGCTATTTTCTTTATCAAATTTGTGTCTGGTGAAATTCCATCTTTGGAAATTTGGTATCCCAGATATATTATTATGTTACAATTTAACAGACATTTATCCTCGTTTGTGGTCACCGCAGCATTTTTTAATTTGTTTAAAACATAATCCATTTTTTGTTTTAGCTCTTCTCTACTGGTAGCACCAATAAATATATAATCTTCACCAGTTAGTACATTTTCAATGGATCTTTGAAAAATAGCATTTGTGGTTATTACACCATAAGGCATACACAACTTGGAGAGTTAATTGTAGTGACCTCTTTAAATTTTTCATCAATTTGTATCTGGTTATAGGCAAATTTGCAGCCAATTTTAGCAAAGTATTTAATTCCTGACAATTTGTAAATGGCAGTTTCATTAAAAGGAATAGGGAATGAATTGGTGCATATCTTGTAGTTTACTCTTTGTAATACCCACATATTCTTAAATCATCATCACAATTTCAACATACTTGTCCTAAAGATGGACATTTAAGAAAAAAAATGTCTGGTTCATGCTTGTTACCACAGTATTTGCATCACACAAGGTATTTTGATATGCTGTATACTTCAGTATTATTCTCAGATCTATTGAATTTTTCAGTTTACTCTAATTTTTGGAGAAGCTCTAGAGATGCATCCAAAGACTTTTTAGTCAGCTGTAACTGTTCTAACATTTTGTGTTTGTACGAAGCATCAGGCTTGCCTTCCGTTAATCTCATCTGTATCAATTCATCTTTGATGGTCATTTCTCCAGTGCCAAGTTTTTCAAACTCACAGAATCTGGAAGCCTCTCATAGCTTGTGTACATACTGTATTATTGTTTCGTTTGGCTCTTGTTTGCTAGTGAGAAACTTTGTCCTCTCTGTGATAACCAACTTCTTTTTTGAATGCAAATTTCTCTTAAAAATGTCCCAAATTTGTGAAAAGATCAAATCCTCCAATTCTCTGGGATACACCATCACAGAAATCTTTCTGATGGCCTCACATCCTGCAGAAGACAAAAAGAGATCTGTCCCTCCACTCTTGCAACTTTGTGGTTTTTAACTGCTTGGGACACACATGGACAGCAAAACAATGAAGCCATGTTTCCACAAAGTCTGGTTCATCCAAGGGTATTAGAGGTCCTATTGGTGTCACCATATTGTTGTGGCATCTTCTAGTCTGTGACATAGAAGTTCTCCCCCCATTCCAAGTGATGACTGACTTAGTAACAGTCGCTTGACTTGATGCAAAATAGCGCAAGTCCATTTCGCCTATTTCACTACAGTGATATAAAGAAGCTTGTCTGGTAGATATTTATATATGAGTAATACATTAATATACATAAGTAATGCCTCTTTTTCTATACCTCCCCTCCCCTCACCTTTCTTCTTTTTTTTTTTTTTTTTTTTTTTTTAAATCATTTCGCCCTCAAGCAAGACGAAGGGTTGGATTATTTTTGTTTGTTTGTTTTGGGGATTTTTTTTTTTTTTACTAATTGCTTAGTCAATACAGGGCCCAAAAGCCTCTCAAGGTAGAAACCACAGCAGCCAGCAACTAAATGTCCATTACATTGCACAGAACATTTTTTTTAAATAACAAATCCTCTTCATTGTTGTCAATAACAGTAACATATACTAGATTTAACTGGCTTAACTACAGTACCAATTGCAGCTATAAAAAAAAATGAAAACTATTGTTATTTACTGTTCAGATATTTTTTTTTTTTTTTTTTTTTTTTTTGGTGATTCCAAATTTAACAGAAGTCAGAAAAAAATTATCAATTTTCTAATACGTGAATCAAAAATAACAAATAAATGTTCAATTTATGTTTTTGTTTTGATTTGTAAATGGTACCAGTCTGGTGCCAGGCTGAAAAATATCAGGATCTGTGTTATTGGTATAAGTTGCCAAGATTTCTTGCAAAACAATTTGGCTTAATCTGAAAACTTTTTATTCTGAGCAAGTTTCAAATTACATTGTTCTAAAATAAGCCTTAAAATTTTGGTACAGTTCCCACAAAGTGCAATATGAAATAAAACTACTACTTGTAGTTTGAAGATAGAGCCTAGTGGAATGTTATGTTTCTGTAAGAGATGGTAATATTAGCCATTTCTTTATAAAGAAACATTTGACATTCATTGACCTAGCAGTCCGCTTTCAGGTGAAACTTATAAATTTTTTTTCTTAAAACAATTTTTCAGGAAAATAGGTTTCTCAACCTTTTTATTTGAAGTAGTGTAGAACATCAGCATCTTCATTGTATCATTATTTTTCTCTTCAAGTTACATGTGATATCTATTTTAGCTGTTGTTATTATCAAAGTCCTCAAATGATGTATTTTCTGCTATCTGGTACAGTTCTTTCTTTGTGATTGTGGTTGTTTAGCGCTAATCCCCAAGGCTTGAAGAAATGCCAACACCCACTCAAAACCATTGTTGAACATTGATCTTGGGCAGTGGTTGTATACAGCTGACAGTTTAGATATTTCTGAATGAGTTTGTCACCATTCATATGAAAGTCTTGATCTGATGAGGCTATTTAAGAACATTACTTGAGTTTTCAAGCTAATGTTTTGGTTTTTAGTTTTACTCCAACATTGTAAATTACTATCTCTAGCGCAACCTATTCTATGTTAAATTTTCCTTATCTTCTATACTAAATTTGATATAACTAATCAATACACTAATTCCTCACCCTGAATTTTTATGAATTCAAGGTAAGGAGTCAGAATTTGGGCAATTGTATTTTTTTTTTTTTTTTTTTTTTTTTTTTAAATGTGAAATCATCAATCTATGATTGGGGAATCAAGTGTAATTTGTTGAAAAGATGTTAAAATAAAAAATGACAATATTTTCCTGAAAGAAATGTAAGTACTGATAATAGTATCTATGACTGAAATCGGTGCAAAATATATGGTACTGGTGATAATTCCAACAAAAATCAGTGTAACAAGTTGGTGAGATTTTACTCATAGGTCAATCAGGTCATTTTATGTTTGCATCATTTAGTGTGCTAATCACCATTTTATGTACTAGTTAACAAATTCAGTATCAAAGGACATTAATTACTTTTTATGATGCTAATTAAGCAGCAAATTAATTACATAATGCTCCTCATTTTGAAATTTGCACCTTAATATTGTCTTATGCACACCTGTAATTAATACCTTCTTTCCAGCAATGCTATCTGATCTCTGGTGAATCTATATACTGTTCTTAGCCAAAACACATCAACAAGAAAAAATGGATTGGTATTGAAAACGAGACCATATCTTGATGTCTGATGGAATGGGAAAGATTTAGTTGTTCATGCCTTCCTTTTTCCTATTAAGTATTACAAGGAAATTATGACACTGGTAGGGCTTCAAACTTTGAAAATATTTTAACTGAATTTTTGGGTATTTAATTTTTTTTCTTTAGATTTCATTGATATTTCTGAATTAGTTGATAGAAAAGTTTTCAGTGTGATATTAGGTTGGTGCAAAAAATAATGTCGTTTTTTGACGTTAAAAATTACGTTAAAAACCGACATTATTTTTGCACCAACATAATATTAGGGAAATTATAAATGTTTGCTCAGCTCTTTATTGTTTGTGAAAATTAGTCAACTACAGTATGTTACTTACAGTTTTGACAAAATTCTGAAGCTTGGAAAATGGATTTCATAACTTATAGAAATTAACATTGTTCAACATTTAAACACTTGTATTTTTTTTTTTCTTCTTGCTTTATACATGAAAGAAGTAATTTTAAAACAAAATGATCACTGGTCATGAACAATGGATTAATTTTGAGAACTCAAAGTGAATAAAAATGTGGCTAGATCCAGGATAATTTTCAACGTCTCAATCTAATTTTAATTTTTCAGTGTAAAAAAAAGTTCTTTGGATTTAACAATAATTCTTTATTAATAGTATTTGTGGAAATTTCACAGTTTTCAGATTTGAATTGTCTAATGAATCATAATTCCTAAGTTAATGATTGAATAAGCTCCTTGCAAGTTCCACAATTATAAAATATCCATGAAAATTCCAATATTACATCTTTAAATATTTGTGCTTAACAATTTTTATCCTTTTTGTGCATTTCATTCCTTTTCCTCAATCATTATTTGATATATTAATAACATAATCAAATCATCAAATCAAACCATATAATTATCAATGTCTACTTATATATTTCCTGCCCCATCTATAGTGAGAAGGGAGGTAAATCAACTGACGTTAGTAAATTTGAGTGATCATGAGTGATTTAATAAACTATATAAATAAAATATTTATCTGTATTTAGACAAAATTAGTTCTCAAACAAAATGAACTGTTTAATTAATCAGTTCTTTTACTTCTAAATTTCTTAGATTGCAGTCTTATTTATTTAAGCTTTTCATGTGAGGCACTCAGATATTTTTGTCTATTTAGTGATTTTCTTGCTCCAACTCGGTCTTGAAATAAACATTTTACTGCTGAAAGAGATTTCCATTTCAATATTATATTAAACATATAAAATGTATGACATGAAAAGATATTGAACAAAAAGCGATATATGTAATATCAGGAGTGATCAATGAATCAGAGATACAATTGAACATCAAAAATATATATATATATATATATATAAGGGAATGGTTTAATTGTTTCATTGACCTCTACTTTAGTTGTGAATTCTTTATTTTCATTTTATTGAATCTCAGTACATTGTTTCAAGACTTTTTTCCAATGCATTTTACTATTAAAAGTTTCTAACAATTGCCATCATTTTTGATGGCACAGGTACACTAGTATATAAAAAGTAACTCTCCATTTTAAAATACTTATAATTTATTTATTAACTAGAATTTTTACAAGAAATGGATATGAGAAGAAAGCGTTTAGCATAAGGTTTTATTTAAAATTTGATATGGCCACCAGATTTTGCTACCAGCTTTTCGAGCTGCCCAGGAATCATGTCAACTGATGTCAACCAAGAACTCTTGTAGTATGGAAGACTTCTTGTATTCATCTTTCAAGTTCTTCCAAAGTCTTGGTTTGGTATTGTAGACTTGCTCCTTTAACCAATCCCAAAGAAAAAAGTCACATGTTAAGTCAGGACTCCTTGCTGGCAACTCGTACATAAAATAAGGATTTACTTTTCAAGCAGCCTGTGTATTAAAAAAATATATATATATATATATATAAAAAAGTATTCATACAATACAAAAAAAATTATTTTCAGCAAGATGTTTCTTCGTAGATTTTGCAGTGTGCTTAGGATCATGAATTTCATTGCTTATTGTCCATTTAGTGACACATTCCTGATGAAAGCAAATCATCTTGCAATGCTTGACAAGTAACCCTTTGATTTTGTTTAATTTAACACATTCATTTCCTCAAAGATCTTGAAGAAATCTTCAGTGGAGCACCTGTTCTTTGGTTTTCAATGGATTAAAGTTTTTTATATCTTGTATTGAATGAACTAATGGTAGTAAATGAAATATTCAGGTTGTCTGAGATATTCCTGTAACTTTTAGCTCTTTTCCAGAGCTTAACAATGGGTTCTTTTTGCGAATTTTTGACATGATGATAACCTTCTTGCACAAATATCAATTACAGAATGTTCTGTTTGCATTTTTAGGCTAAAAAAAAACTACTGAAAACATTATTGGAACATTCTATAATATTCAATTTGAATAATCTAGAGCATTAAAACAATTTAAGTTTAAAAATCTGAGATTTGCATTGAACAATTAATTTTTCATTCATTAAAATGAACAAATTTCTCATATCAAATTTTTTTCTTTTTTCTATGCATATTTATTTATTATGCAAATGTTTACAATTAATTATATGAAAAGTATGTTTTTTCATTAGTTGGAAATACAATAAATTAAAAATTTGTATGTGTACGAATATTTGTTTCCTCCCCAGCTGTAAATATATAATATATTATAAATAATATATAAATATAGTAATAATAGCATACTTATAATATATAATAATACATTATAAATAATATGTAAATATAATATATAAATATAATAATAATATGTAAGAATAATAATAATATACAGATTGTGATAGGTAAAATGTTGCCATTTTTTATATTTTTAATTTTGCATGTGCTCGTTGTTTGTTTTCGATTTTGTCAACTGCACAGTACAGTGGGGTCAGTTGGGCACCATCTGTGAGAAAAAGAAATGACATAATTCACTCTACCAGAAATCTGGAAACAGCATGCTGTGCTGCCTGGCATTGATACCAACAACTCCAATACAAAAATTTCATTGTATTTGGGTGTCAATCTGAGGACAGTGAAGAGGATTTGGAAAGGATTGGATGATACATCTAGTGTGTCATGCTATTTGGAGTGATCACTAATGATGGCAATGTGATGCTTCCATTCATCTTCCGACAGGGCCTCAGACTCACGGAGGGGCCTACATCAAGTACCTTGAGGGGGTAGTGCTGCTCTGGGTCAAGAGGGTGGCTTCTGAAATTCCGTATATCTGGCAACAGAACTCTGCACCGTATCACACAAGCAGGAGAACCCAGTTATGGCTGTCAGATAATTTCTGCCACCACATCACCCCTTACATTTGGCCACTTAACTCCCTTGAATATTATGTGTGGGGTGCAGTTGAGCAAGAAAACTCCTTGTAACACCAAAGATGAATTGAAAGCAAGGATTATGCAGCATTCACCAACTTAAACAAGGAGACCCTTTAGAAGAGTCGCAGGTGATTCTGAAGTTGTCTGAGGGCCATGGTTGAAGCCAATAGCAATTTTATTGACTCTATAGTATTTTAAGTTATTTTTGTGTAATTTAGGTAAATATCTCTGTTAAAATGAGATGTCAGTGTTATTTTCATTTTTGCATGATTTAGACAATTTCTGTGTAATAATATATAATCTGTGATAATAATATATTATAAATAATATATAATAATAATATAAAATAACAACTTAATGGAATATCTCATTAGTAAGTAGGGTAGATGTGGCTGCTGATACATTGCTTTTGACAGAGGAGTAGATTTCTTTGAACATACTTTTCTTTTCTTTTTTTTACTTTTAATAATTTGTAAAGCAAATTTCTTTCTTACATGCAAGAACATTATTATAATGCCACTATTTCCTGAAGAAAACAAGAGTGTGAAACTTGAGCTGTCCTTCATTGAGTGCTGATGTTATGAGTGTTTTTTTACTGTCGACCTTTCTCAACCTTTTGAAGTAATGACCCAACTAGGAGCAAAGGAAAATATCACAGCACACTTAGTAAAAGTTTTAAAGGGTATACATTTAAATGTTATGACATAAAACCATAGATTTAAAAAAAAAAAAAAAAATACACACACAGATATGAACTTATTTTATTTCAATGTTTCTTTGCATAGTTGTTCAAATAATCTTGACATCAACTTTTAATATAACTGACCGTTTAAACAACCTGGTGTAACACTTACTTTAAATCTCCTTGCGATATTTTTGAAATGATAACATCCTTATGTCAAAACCAATGAGTACAAATAAGATTTGGGTTTTCTTTTTCTACAAGGGATACTATTATAATACCACTATTGTATGGTTATTGTTATAACACACACTTGTATAACATACTTCATATACAGTGGAGTAATGGATAGCGGCTCGGGTTGAGGAACCGGAGAGCCAAGTTCGAATTCCAGTTGAATCTATTACATTCACTTACATGCTAATACCCTTGGGAAAGGTATGAATCCTTTTCTTCTCCCACCAGCTATGGGTACCAAGTTCTATAGCCTTGAATGGCAACTGGTCTACTGCAGAAAGAAATAGCAACCTGAGTTAGGGGAACCTGCCTCGTCAGTCATGTATCAAAAGATACATGATTGCCTAAGCATGTATTATGCATGGCACATAACTGACTGATACGTAATGCTCTGGCTACTCTACTCTGACGCCTGTATTAGTTAGTATGAAGACTGAATCTAAATGGGTATCAGTCTTACCTCTGACCTGAAGCTCTTTATATATTAATGGACTAGTTCATATAGTCACCAGAGGTGTACTATTTACTCCGTGACAAACATACAGAAACTATAATAAATTCAAATAAAAAGAAAAATTACGTATTTCTGTCTCTTTTTTTTTTTTTGATGGTACAGATAAACTAGTAATAAAAGATGCTATGTAAACCTTTAAAAAGATAAAGCAAATTTGTAATGGTTTATATTAAATATGATTTAGTGGGGCCATTGCTTTTCAAAGTCTCTGCCACAAAGGTTTCTCTCTGAATTTCATTCAAGCAGCATCAATGTTATGTAAACCTTAACATGAATACCTGACTGTTAATATTTTTTTGTTTCTTTTTTCCAAGGGAAGAGCAGTGGGAACTCTTTTTCTCCCTTGACAGAAAGGAAGCCAACATCTGTTGATATTCACATTCATATATAAATAGGCAAAGAGAGAACGAGTCTTTCAAGTCTGTCTGTTTGTCTCTCTATTTATTCTCTTTGATCCTTCCAGATAAAAGAAACCTTTTTCTTCATTTTCATTCTCTTATTTTGTTTATATCAACTGACCTTTTTTTCTCTACATAAGCATAAAGCAAAACTTGCCTTACATTTGGGTATTATTGAATATAGCTTCATTTCTCGAAGAAATTTTTTAATTTTTGTAAGCACAGTCCCCCAGCCCTCAACCTAAGTTTTATTTTATTTTTATTTTTTTTGTAGCTATAATTGCTTTCATCTTAAGGTCTGTTAATATTTTTTTAAGTCTACCAGATAAGCAGTGTTTTTGGTTTTGCAAGTTGAGACAAAATAAGTCAAACACACACACATATCTATATATATCTATATATATCTATATATATATATATATATATATATATATATATATATATATAGTAATACCTTGAGTTTGCCTGACTTTTTGCCTTGAGATACAAGCAAGTTAAGCCTCCACAGTACAAATGTGTTCATCTCTGCTCTGGAAGGATCTTTGTTTTGCATTATTTTGCAAAGTTTCTTTAGTGACACCATGGGCCTGAAGAAAGTGTAAAGAGCAATAGTGAAATTTTAGGGACCTGGAACGAATCAAATATATTCTCATGAATTTCAATGAAGAAATTTGATTGGAGATAAGTCTTTTGAGCTACGAGCTTGGTCTTGGAATGAATCAAACTCGTATCACAAGTCATTACTCTGTCTGTGTGTGTGTGTGTGTATATATATATATATATATATATATATATATATATATATATATATATATATATATGATGGGATAAGGAGCAAATAGAAAACCTTTCTAAATTTAACATTTTTAAGTGTCACCAGAAAATTAAATATGGAGGAGAAAAGAAAACTATCGTATTTTTTTATGTTAAATTTGTTTCCTATTTGTCCCTTCTCTTCTCATTCTGTCAAATTCTAATCCATACTGGATCCCAATTCACACACACACACACACACACACTGTAAGCTTTTTAGCAACCTTTCTTTTAAATATGGCAGACAAGGAAGATTTAATTATTTTTTTTATTTAGTTTTTCCAGTATCTTTGTTTTTCTGGGTTTTTTTTGTTTTGTTTTTTTTGTTTTAGAAGTAAGGGAGTACAGAAATTTTCCATAATTTTCATTGTGCCAAGCGCTTTCGGGCACTTCTTTAGCCATTTTTAAGGGGGTTTTGTTTTTTAGGATTGAGTTTCTGGTTCCACATAAAGTCTGCTGCAACTATGTACTTCTAACATCGCTGATTGAGCTCTGAAATTTTATTTACTAATTATTTATTTTTTCTTCTCTCCCAATAGGAGTAGACAGTTTTGCCTATTGTCTGGTTCACAATCCACTCTAGTCTTTTTAGCAGGTTTTTCCATTGTTTTCTGTTTAGCATTGGGTTTCCTGTTCCTTCTAAAGTCTACCTTCACTATATATCTCTGTTTCTGACCGAACTCTGAAATTTATTCATTAATTAAATCTTGACCTCTTCATGTCTAGAGTTAACCATAATCTTTCTTGCATAGCTCCAAGAACTTATTGCCCTTTCTTCTGCTGATATAACACTGCACAGTAACCCTCTACTTTAAGTAGTTCTTTGGCCTTGTATTGGGTCAAAATCAGAAAAAAAAGTATGCATTGTTTCCAGACTCATATCACCAGTGTGTGATAAGCTAAGATCATCCTTCATCACATAACTTTCTTATTAGTGGGCCAGTACTGATAATATTAGGCTGAGTCATGAGGAATATCTATAAATTGCAATGATGAATGTATCACCTTAGCTACTAATCATTGAGTAAATTTTGAGTACACTAATATACTTTAATTTTTACTCATCAATGGCAGCGTACACAGTGGATTAAAGGAAGAATATTATTTTCCTCCATGATAATGCAAGGCAGCATACAGAAAGAGTACAACAGGAAATAATTTTGGAGCTCTATTGGTCTGTTCTAGTCCATCCACCATATTCACCTGACTTGGCACCAACTGACCTTTTTCTTTTTTCTGCAAAATGCTTTGATGGGGAAAACTTTCTCTAATGAAAACCAGATTATGGAATTTGTCATATCAGAAATCTATGAAATTTTACTCAAAAGATAAAGAAGATCTGTCTGATAATTGGTAACAAGTCATTGCAAATAATGGTAAATATAGCCTTAGTAGTAAGCCTAATCAGTTTGATCAGGTCAAATTGGCAGCTGATCTCAAAACTGACCTACAATCTGCTGTTAACTGGGGCAAGGAATGGCTTCTTAATTTTAATTCTTCCAAAATAAAACTGCTCTCTATCAAACATCTGAGGAATCCTTTTCTGCATTTCATCAGTATGGCTGATGCTAACCTCCAGGAGAGTGATTTACTGCACCTTCTTGAGCTAACATTTTTCACTGACATGAAGTGGGAAGAATCATCATCTTCACTGGCTTTATTTCATATCTAACAATTTAATTTCTTCTTTTCTGATCTTTATGATAATGGTATTGATGACTAAGACCAATTCTAGCATGGACGAGCCAATGGACGAGGTCAATTTTGTTGAGCCATTCTCTCTTGTCATTTCTTTTCTTCCTTTTGTTTTCTGGTGGCTTCGACATTTTTGGTTCCAATGGTGATGTTACATCACCAGTTAGTACAGTCTCGTATTTGTGTTTTGAATGATTTAGGCTCAAGTCCTGTAGCTTTCAGTGTTTTGAGTTGGTCCTTGTATCTTTGAAAAGGGCAACCATGTGGTCTTTTCCCTAAAGTGAGCTCACTGAATAAGACTTGACATGGAAACCTTGACTCCTATTTTTGCTACGTGTCCTGACCATCATTTAATGATCAACGATTCAATGCTTTGACTGTTGGCTCTTTCCAGGACTTTGTTTTTGGTCACATAATAATTCCATTTGATGTTCAGTACTGAATGAAGCTTTTGCAGGTAAAAGTGTTCTAATTTTTGAATGTCTCAACAATATAGAACCCAGTTTTCTGCAATCATAAAAGTTGAAATGACAGCAGCATTATGAACCACAATTCTTGTTAAGTTTAGATCTTTTGTTGAAGGTGTCTTTGATTAGCTTTCCAAATGCTCTATATACAACTCCAATTCTGTGTTCTACATTCTTTTCTAAGGTACACTTGTTTGTTAAAAGGCTGCTGAGATATGTTAAATGCTATACTTGTTTTAGAGGTATATCACAGATGATAATATCAAAATTTGGTAAGATGGTATTTAAGGCTGGCTGTGCAAAGACCTTGGTTTTCTTGATGTTTACTGTAAGGCTCAAACAATGGTAGGCCATAGTAATGTCATTCCCAGACTGCTGGAGTTCTTTTGAATGACAGAGGGTAGTGTTGTCCTCAGCATATTGAAGTTCTGAGATTTGTTGCATGTGTATTAGATGTTTAGATAGAAGTCTACTATGGTTGAAAAGTTCTCCATGATGTTGATATCTGATGTTAACTCCTGGATAGTCTGGAGGAAGTTTGTGAAGCATTGCAGTCATAAACAAAGAGAATAACATAGGTGCCAAGACGTATCCTTGTTTTAGTCTACACATGATTGGAAATTCTCCTGAAAGCATGTATTGATGGAATACATGTCCAGACATATTGTCATGCATTGCTTGAATCGGAGAGATAAAGTGGGTAGGACATCCAAAATGATGAAGAACTTTCCACATAGCAGTACTTGAGTACCATCAAAGGTCCCTTCTAAGTTATAAAAAACAAAGAAAAGGGTTTTTTGTTGTCTCTTGCTTTTTGTCAGAGTTGCCTTGCACTGAAAATCATGTTGATTGTACCACAAGGGGCACAGAATTCACGTTGATATTCTGAAAGGATCTTTTTGGCAGTGATATGAAGCTGATTTAGAAGGAACCCTGCAAAGATTTTTCCAGTAATGGAGAATAATGATATTCCTCTATAGTTCCCACAGGCTTTTCAGTCACCTTTTTGAAGATCATTATGATTACTGTATCTTTTAGTTCTTTCGGAACTTGTTGGGATTCTCAAATCTTCCAAATGAGTGTGAAAATGTGGGTTTGCAGAGATAAGTCTCCATGTTTGATTAGTTTAAAAGGTATATTGTTTGGGCTTGAGGATTTCCTTGATTTAATTTGCATCATAGCCTGCTTGAATTCTTGAAAATTAGGCCTTGAATTCATCCATAGATGTGAAGGTTGATTTTGAACATTTCTCAGGAAATACTCAGCTGTGGTTGAGTTTCTATTTCGGAGTGTGGAAAAATGTTCCTTCCAGTGTAGGATTATCTCATGTGAATTGGTCAGGGTGTTTGTATTAACAACTACTAGAAGAGATTACTGGTCCAAATACTTCTTTCATTGTAGCATAGAGATTTCTGAGATCACATACATCTGCATAGCCCAAAGTTTGACTGCATTTTGTTGCCACAAAACGTTCTGCAGTTCTTAGTTTTGTTTGACATTCCTGTTTTCGCTTCTGGAAATGCTTATTTTTTTAGCCTGGATATTCAGTCTAGTTCATGAGTTAGACAAGCATTATTTTTGCCTCAATGAAGTTGTTGATTTGATTATTGTTTTCATCAAATCAGTCTTGATTCTTTGGTTTGGCAAAGCTAATAAGAGTATTTGCTGTTTCTGTGATTATATCATGGATTGTTGTCCATTCTTCATTGACAGATTGGTCGTTGACTGGGTTAGAACTAAGTTCCTGACTTAATTTGGCTTCAAGAGAGATTGCAGTGTCAGAGGTCTGGGGTTTTGAGATGTCATATTTTCTACAAGATAGCAGTTGATGTTGGATTTTGTTTTGTTTTTTTTTTTCTTTTTACAAACAGGGATTCTCATACACATGGTGAGGCAATGATCTGTCCAATAGTCATTGGTGATGAGACATTTTTGTCTTTTTGCCATATGATGGCATAATCTAACAGATGCTTGCTGCACCTTTTTGGGCTAACATTTTTCGCTGACATTAAGTGAAAATATTATATTGAATCAATTGTTACATCTACTGCTAGGAAAGTTGGCTCACTGTGTCATGCTAGACAATTTGTCTCCCCAGAACATATATAAGTCTACATATACATAAATCTTACGTAAGTCTACCATTTGTTCATGCTTTGAATATTGCTGCCACATATGGTCTGTTGCTCCTGGTATATATTTAGGGATTCTTGATAAAATGCAAAGAATAATCTGCAATGTTATTGGCCATAATCTGGCATCTCAGCTTCATTCAATTTCCCACCACTTTAATGTAGCTTCCCAGTGTCTTTTCTGTTGATACATTCATGGTAATTCTTCTGATGATCTTTCCTCTAGGGTACCTAAAATTTGTCTTCTCACAGGACTTGTTCAACCTATACAGCAAGGTGATTCTGAGAGAATTAGAAATACTCTAACTACAGCCTTCTTAATTCTCAGCTATTTTGAACAAAGACAACATTACAACAATAATTTTGGAAATGATTTTTCATCTGACATTATTTCTTATTACTATATACTTTTATTTTTAGTGGGTATATGTGTTTCAGTTGCTATCCTTATAAAGCATGTATTGGGATAAATCCCATATCTGGTACAAAGCTATAGGCAATACCTCTAATTAAAATGTTGCCAATATCCTGACTATTCAGACATTTAAGTTTAGTACAATGGAAATAAAAAGTGGTTAATTTTTTTCATCTATAGAAGTACACTGAAGTTCATCTATAGAAGTACACTGAAGTTCATTTACCATATGAGATAGGAAGTTGTAGAGAGCCATGATTGCTGATGTCATGAAGTGACTCAGCATGTAGAAAAAGTCTACCTAAGGATATGGAATATTTTTATAATGCAGAAGCACCTTGAAATTTTGCAGTTTTCCTCACTCACCGTTCCCTTTCTCTTTTGACTGCCCCCCCCCATTCTTATTCAAATGTGTATGATGTCTATACATTCAAGACCAGAATCCATTTTATCATTTAAATAGAAATGCAAAAATAAATGACTGCTGTATAAAAGAAATTGTGTATATATATATATATATATATATATATATATATATATATATATATATATATATAAGGACTTAGCATACAATTAGTTCCTAACGTCAAGAAACTGTGTCATCATTAAATTGTTATGCGATGTACTCATCACAAGATGTCTTCACCTCTCTCTCTCTCTCTCCACATTAATGTAACTCTTTTAAGCACAATGTTAAAAAGGTGTATTTTGTTTTTGGGTGGGGCATAATGGGGTAAGATAAATAATTTTCTACCTAAAAAAAAAACAAAAAAAACAGGGAGATTAAAAAACTTTCTCTTACAAAATCTGTTATTTTTTATTTTTTTTTTTTTTTTTTTTATTTTTTTTAGGTCATCTTTGAATATTTGAGTTTCTCTTAAAATATCTCTTAAAGAAAAAATATCTTCCAGCTAATCTTTTCAGCACCTAAATTTCACACCATTTTTAGTTTTACTTTTATTTAAATTATTTTTTATTTAAATTTGGTTCTTACATTTTTAAATATTTTTACATAGAGGATTTTTATCTTGCAACACTATTATTGTAGGATTTACAAGTCAGTAATAGATGTGTGGTAGTTTTGGACAAATTGAAAAAAATTAACAAGCAAAATTTTTTCTTAGCAGGAATTTAGTTAAGATAAATCGAAAAGATGAATAAATAAATAAAAATATGGAATTTATGACAGAATTTGTGGATGACCACACAACAAATTTACTTGCGAACATGGAATTAGCCATTAAATGGGACTCTGTTTTGTAAAAGTGTCTATACTTAGTAAAAGAAGAAATTGTTTGAACAGCCGTAAATGTGATATAATTGAAGACCAGAAATTGAGCCAGAATGGATTCCAGTCAACCAAGCAATCTTATCTAATAAAGAAATTCCAGAATTTAATTTTTTTTCCAATTTGGGATTTTCCTCATTTTTTTAATACATTTCTGTGAAACAGGTTAATCTATTTTCCTTTGTGGCTTTTCAGAGGCAAACAGGGAGAAAATAAATATTTATCTTAAATGCTTAACTTTTATAACTTTAAATGATTTTTGTTAAAGAAATGTTTTCTTTAAATAATTATATTTTTCTTACAGAAACAATTTCTTGTTTATAAGTATTTGCTTAAAATAAATCATTTAAACCCGTATATATCCATTTGTTCATTCATTTAAGATAAGTCTGTTTCAGAAAAAATAAAATTTATTTTTTTCTGTTATTTTTTTTCTGATAGATCACCCAATACAAGGCCCAAGGGCCACTCAAAATAGAGCTATAGAGTGATATTATAAAGGAGAGGGTAATAGATATCAGTTGACCCTGGTCTTATAACCCAAGCTTGTACTTGTCAGGGGAGCATTTTCTTGGCAGTTTATTACACAATGTAACAATTCTGGGGAAGAAACATTACCTTCTTAGTTGGATAAATTCATGTGCAATATACAACATTGCATTATGATGTCTTTAATAATATCTTGGACCATATTGCACAACTGTACTGTACACTAACATTTATAACTTCAAAAGATTTTCATGTGTATTCAAAGTTTATTTTATTGAGTCAATTGCTAGATCTGCTGCTAGGGAAGTTGGTTCATTGTGCTAGACAATTTTTCTCACCAGAATCGATCTTGCACATAAGTTTACTATTCATCCATGCATTGAATATTGCTGTGACATCAGGTCTGGTGCTTCTGCTAAGTATTTAGAGATTCTTGATAAAATACCAAGCAGTATCTGCAATTTCATTGGTCCTCACCTGGCATCTCAACTTCAGTCTCTTTCCCACTGGTGTAACGTAGCTTCCCTGTGCCTTTCCTATAAATATTTTCATGGTAATTGTTCTGATTAGCTTTCCTTTTTCATGCGTAAACTTTATAAATTTAAACATACTATTAGATTGGCAGATAGGTCTCAACATTTTACAGTTGAAATGGCTAGATGTCACCATAAGTACTGTGCTAACAGTTTCTTCTCTTGCACTTCTTGCTTGTGGAACGCTTTCAGATTTTTGCTTTCCAGTCAACTTTGGCCTTCAAAAAATTAAATGCAGTGTTAATCGTTATATCCTGTCTTCTTAATTCCTGTTCTTTTATTGTTCCCTTTCCTTCATAATGTTTGCTTTTTCTCATTCTCTCATGCTCAGTAACCCTTTGCAACTTAGTGGCTTTATTGCCTTGCCTGGAATGAGATGATTCCAAAAGATTTAACCAGATAATATAAGAAATGCTAAAAGTAACAAACAGAATAAGAGAAATCTGAGTAATTAAAATATTACAAGTTTGATGTGACTTTAATTTGCTGAGATAACATCAAAAAAAGCATATATTGTTTGCTTGGTCAATGAAGGCTGAATGTTTCCTTATAAGGAAACTGCTAATATTACCATTACAATCATTTTCAAATTGCTGTGTTACTTGTCTATATTTCTGAGATGAAATATTGTAACTATTCATACTATTTACATTGTTTGGACTGTTGTCCTCGTGTTTATTGCCATATTCAGGATTGTTTCTGTTGTTGTACGCTCCAACCATTCTTCAGGTGATATTTGTTGGAATTTTGAAACCTTGAACTAAAGAAAATGTTTGGTTTGAAATTTCAACAAATATCACCTGAAAAAGGCCGGAGAGTACAATGGCCAAAATGTTGTGAATATGGCAATAATGATGAGAACAAGAGTCTGAACAATGTAAATAATATAAATAAAATGTTATTTTTTATTAGTAAACACCAAATTTGAAAGAACTCTTCTTTTTTTTCTTTTTTTTTTTCACTCTCTTTTTATTTTATCTTTATTTTCTCTCTCTTGTTTGTTCCGCCTCTCTCTCTCTTGTTTGTTCCGCCTCTCTCTCTCTCGTTTATTCCGCCTCTCTCTCTCTCTCGTTTATTCCGCCTCTCTCTCTCTCTCTCTCGTTTATTCCGCCTCTCTCTCTCTCTCGTTTATTCCGCCTCTCTCTCTCTCTCTCTCGTTTATTCCGCCTCTCTCTCTCTCTCTCTCGTTTATTCCATCTCTCTCTCTCTCTCTCTCGTTTATTCCGCCTCTCTCTCTCTCTCTCGTTTATTCCATCTCTCTCTCTCTCTCGTTTATTCCATCTCTCTCTCTCTCTCTCTCGTTTATTCCATCTCTCTCTCTCTCTCTCTCGTTTATTCCATCTCTCTCTCTCTCGTTTATTCCATCTCTCTCTCTCTCTCTCTCGTTTATTCCATCTCTCTCTCGTTTATTCCATCTCTCTCTCTCTCTCTCTCGTTTATTCCATCTCTCTCTCTCTCTCTCGTTTATTCCATCTCTCTCTCGTTTATTCCATCTCTCTCTCTCTCTCGTTTATTCCATCTCTCTCTCTCTCTCTCGTTTATTCCATCTCTCTCTCTCTCTCTCGTTTATTCCATCTCTCTCTCTCTCTCTCGTTTATTCCATCTCTCTCTCTCTCTCTCGTTTATTCCATCTCTCTCTCTCTCTCTCGTTTATTCCATCTCTCTCTCTCTCTCTCGTTTATTCCATCTCTCTCTCTCTCTCTCGTTTATTCCATCTCTCTCTCTCTCTCTCGTTTATTCCATCTCTCTCTCTCTCTCTCTCGTTTATTCCATCTCTCTCTCTCTCTCTCTCGTTTATTCCATCTCTCTCTCTCTCTCTCGTTTATTCCATCTCTCTCTCTCTCTCTCTCTCGTTTATTCCATCTCTCTCTCTCTCTCTCTCGTTTATTCCATCTCTCTCTCGTTTATTCCATCTCTCTCTCTCTCTCTCTCGTTTATTCCATCTCTCTCTCTCTCTCTCTCGTTTATTCCATCTCTCTCTCTCTCTCTCGTTTATTCCATCTCTCTCTCGTTTATTCCATCTCTCTCTCTCTCTCGTTTATTCCATCTCTCTCTCTCTCTCTCGTTTATTCCATCTCTCTCTCTCTCTCTCGTTTATTCCATCTCTCTCTCTCTCTCTCGTTTATTCCATCTCTCTCTCTCTCTCTCTCGTTTATTCCATCTCTCTCTCTCTCTCTCGTTTATTCCATCTCTCTCTCTCTCTCGTTTATTCCATCTCTCTCTCTCTCTCTCGTTTATTCCATCTCTCTCTCTCTCTCTCTCGTTTATTCCATCTCTCTCTCTCTCTCTCTCGTTTATTCCATCTCTCTCTCTCTCTCTCTCGTTTATTCCATCTCTCTCTCTCTCTCTCTCTCGTTTATTCCATCTCTCTCTCTCTCTCTCTCGTTTATTCCATCTCTCTCTCTCTCTCTCTCGTTTATTCCATCTCTCTCTCTCTCTCTCTCGTTTATTCCATCTCTCTCTCGTTTATTCCATCTCTCTCTCGTTTATTCCATCTCTCTCTCGTTTATTCCATCTCTCTCTCGTTTATTCCATCTCTCTCTCGTTTATTCCATCTCTCTCTCTCTCTCTCTCGTTTATTCCATCTCTCTCTCTCTCTCTCGTTTATTCCATCTCTCTCTCGTTTATTCCATCTCTCTCTCTCTCTCGTTTATTCCATCTCTCTCTCTCTCTCGTTTATTCCATCTCTCTCTCTCTCTCTCGTTTATTCCATCTCTCTCTCTCTCTCTCGTTTATTCCATCTCTCTCTCTCTCTCTCGTTTATTCCATCTCTCTCTCGTTTATTCCATCTCTCTCTCGTTTATTCCATCTCTCTCTCGTTTATTCCATCTCTCTCTCGTTTATTCCATCTCTCTCTCGTTTATTCCATCTCTCTCTCGTTTATTCCATCTCTCTCTCGTTTATTCCATCTCTCTCTCTCTCTCTCGTTTATTCCATCTCTCTCTCTCTCTCTCGTTTATTCCATCTCTCTCTCTCTCGTTTATTCCATCTCTCTCTCTCTCTCTCGTTTATTCCATCTCTCTCTCTCTCTCTCTCGTTTATTCCATCTCTCTCTCTCTCTCTCTCGTTTATTCCATCTCTCTCTCTCTCTCTCTCGTTTATTCCATCTCTCTCTCTCTCTCGTTTATTCCATCTCTCTCTCTCTCTCTCTCTCTCGTTTATTCCATCTCTCATTCTCCCTCTCTCATTCCATCTCTTACTTTATTAATCTTTTCTTAAATCAATAATCCGGTATTGATATATCAATATTTTAACCCTATCCCTAAAAACTGACTCAAAAGTTATTAGAGATGGTATGTTTCTGAGTCAGCATGTGTTCAAATTTGTCATATGCCTCTGTCATAATTCCATTTCTTACTGTCTCTCTCTCCTCAAAATCTCCTCCCAAAAAGACCAGAATAGTAAGTATACAAGACTCACTCCATACACTTCTTGTACACTCACCATTCCAGTAATTTCTTTTTTTTCTTTAGCTTTATCCCAATTAAGAAAAAGGGATCAACAAAAAGAAAAAAAAAATCAGAATTTTTTAAAATTATATTTTGTAATTACAATGGTGTGGCATTAATATATATTTAAAAATAAGTTTATTAACATATTTACTGAAAATTTCTCAGTACAACCAAGAAGTGATTTTAAAATCTGCTGTTTGGCTATTTGGTTAAATTTGTGAAGTGGTTGGGTCCAAGAACATTTCAGCAGCTCTCGTATATCCAAATACAAATGACTTGGAGGCTGATTTTAACCAAATTTGGTAATTATTAGAATGGTACATCAGTTCTCAGCACTTTTTTTTTTTTTACATATTAAAGACATTTTTCAAAGTAATTTTAAAGTTTATTCAATTCTTTGTTAGCCAACTTAGGAAAAACGCAGAAGCTAGGAAAACTGTTTTACATGAATTTAAAGAAACAAGTATTGGTCAATGTTGAAAAACTTCTTCATGGATTTCTATGCACTTTATGATTCATAACTAAAAGAAAAAAATAAATTTTGACTAATACTTGTCTAATTTAGTTAGAACAGGTATTACCTTTTGAATAACCCTTGTACAAACTGACCTTGATTTTACCCTTATCTTTTAAAGTTTTCTTCTCCTTTCATCAAATTGTCTATTTCTCTTTAAGATTTTTCAACATCCACCTCATTGAACCATCATTGATCTGCATGTTTTTTTTTTTTTTTGTCGTTTCTTCAAAATAAAATCTGCAGAACAGAACTGCTTAGCATATATTCAGCCAATCCCATGGCTTAATAGACATTAAATGGTTGAACACTTCTGAAATTGCTGTTGTTTCAAGAAAATATTACCATTTCTTAACTTTTAATTTAAACAAAAATGATTTTATCAGACCACCTACACATAAATATGCTTTTGTGCATTTCTGTATTATTTTTTAAAAACCATTCATTTTTAACATAATTCAGTTTGAATTTTCTCTATAAAATAATTCTTTTCACAAATTATTCAAACTAATGTTTGTTGCTTTTATCAATATAGTTTTGATATGTTTTGCCCTTCCTTGTGTCTATAGTGCATCTAGCCTGTCTTAATGTATCAATGTATTCAATTTCTTTTTTTCTAGTATATTAGTGTAGTTGATGCATATAGAATTGTTGTGGAGTAATTAGCCATGGTTAAGTGTAATTGGTAAAAATGCTAAATGGAATTGACAAAGTTTTCAGTAAACAATAAGAAAAGTAAGAAAAAGGACAAGACAAAATAATACTAGGCAAACAATAAGTTAAAACTAAGTAAAGCAACAGTAATAAGACAAAAAGTTCACAAAGTAAAAATAGTCTTCACAAGCAAAAGGGATACAGTCAAGTAATTATAGTGTTTTGACTTCAAAACAAGAATAAAAATATGGCAGATGAGACCAAGAGGTGGTCCATTTTTATTGATTAGGAAGAAATCCCAGAATACATATGTAAGAGTTGTCTGTAGGGTTTGTGGAAGGGTATTTTTAGTAGTCATTCCCAAAGTTGAAATCAATACCTTCCTTGGGTTTGTAGTGCATCTCAAGAGCTTTTCATATAAGAAATGAGAATATCTATTATGATATATGTGATCAATTCTCACAGGAACATAAGATTGTACTCCAAACTTATGGCCTGGTACCAAACTAATCTTAATCTAGCATAAATGAAAGGGTATTCATATGAGTCTCTGCTCTGTGAACATGCAAATTAAAACTTAAAACAACATACTGGATATCCTGAAACGATGTTATGTTGCATTATTTATACTATTATTCTACTTGCTTGTATATATGGCTAAAATGCTTTTCTACCTAAGATCAAAGTGTACTATCTGTCCAATACTCAGCCCAGAGAACAGACACTTAAAAAATTTGATAAGAACAAGTAAAAATGTTGAAACAGTCATTGATTTTTGTTGTGATGAAAAAAAAATATAATAAATCAAGGAATACTGAAAAGTATAAAATTATTTCAGTATCTTTTATACAAATTTTCATTCAAATGGGTGGCAAAACTAAAAAAATATCACAAAACTAGTCTAAGAGAAAAATAAAGCCTAAAAAAAATCGGAAAGAATTAGAGAAACAAGATATAGTAAAAATCAATATTTGCTGCTACACTGCTAATGGAAAAAAACAAAAGTATAGTGAAATTTCTTCCACCTGACAATCTTATTTCAAAAAATTTTAAAATCTGCTTTTCTTAGCTTTTTAACTGATATCATTTTACCACCCAAGTTATCTCCCTTTTTAACTTCCTCTTTCCATTTTTGTATATCTGATTTTATGGGTAATTTTATTGATGCAAGTTTTATCTACTTTCAGACAATGGCCTTCTCCAGCAGCAAAGTAACAGAAGACAGTAGTTAGTCTGTTCAATTGACAGAGCCTACAGAAGACAACAGGTCAGTATCAAAATAAATGCAAACATAAATTATTCTACATGTGACTCCATTTTTTTTTTCTTTTTCGAAAAGGCTCAATAGACAATCAAGTTAAAGCATTACTGTTTTTTAATTTAATGTTCAGCCTGTACAAGGCCTAAGAGCCACTTGAGGTAGAGGTTTACAGAGTAAAATGTACAGTTTATGTGGGGAAGATAGTTGTTAACTCTAGTCTTGACCAGGTTAAGATTGCAGTGATTGGGGAAGCATCTTCTTGGGAGTCTTAACTTACATCTTACCAGTGAACTACAAAGGGAATAAAGATGGTTTGCTACAATGTATGTGGCATGGCAGTCTTAGCCAGAAAGTAGTGGTACTAAGGAATGTAATTTGTCTGAACACTTTCCATGAAAATAGCAATAAAGCAGTGAGTGGCATGCAAAATTTTGTCTGTGAATGTCTTCAGGGAAGCATTAATGTTGGAGTCTATTTTAAAAAGCAGCCGTTTTTATGGAAATGCTACTAGTGGAACTCATTCATTACATTTGGAATACAGAGTAAATGAGGGTGATTCAATCTCATAGAAATAGCATGTCTTAGCAATAAAGGCATGAACTGGTGAAACTAAAGACTGGAAATCATATGAACATTTGCAATGGAAATAGCGATAGAGTAGTGATGGGCTTATGATATTGAGTCTATTGGGAAAAGGTTGCAGTGTGGAGAATGAGTTTTTTCCAATTACAGTCAGGTTTGTTAATATTAAGTTTTAGAGAAAATGGAAACAAAATGGAGCATTTATACTTTGCATCAGAAAGGAATTATTGAAATCTAGTACACTTAATGGGGGGTGGGAGGCTTTAAAAATTTGACATTCATGGGATATATTAAAGGCAAGAGGGACAGATAAAAGGAGAGCTAATGAAAAGACAAAATTTAATAAGGGACAGGAAATTTTTGAGAGCCCACATTATAAAGGTACACATGGAAGAAGAAACAGATACTAGACAATTATCTCACAGATGTAAAGATAGGTGTAGTTCTATGAATTAATGCTTTGAATGGACAGTGTGTGGGAGAAATAAACATTTTGAGAATATAATCTTCAAAGAAATTCCTACTAACAATCAAAAAGAGGCAACTGAAATTTTTGGAAAGAAGTTCTTGCAGAATGAAGACAAGAGGAGCAGGAAAAATTAGTGAGTTTGAGTAAACAGATAACAGAACAAGAACCACAAAGACAAAGTGAGTGGTAAAGGAGCAAGAAACAAATATCATTGTGAAAGGTATGAATCCACCTCTTCTCCCACTAGCTATGGGTTAATTAGTAGGACTTGTCTCAGTAAATCATTATCATCTCAAAAAAGATTTTGCCATATAAAAATATTTTTTAGATTTAAATAGCCTGCAAAATTTTGATAAGCCATAAAGGAAACAATCAAAGCATTTTTCTTTTTTGAGCAACTATTACAAATCTATGAAGTTGTAATATTTTGGGGAAGAATAGGGTTTTATATGCCTTGAAACAGTACAGCCAAGGGGGTTTATATATTGGGAGCCATTAAAATCATGCAGGTGCAGAAATTTAATTATCTGTTTAGGCTGGTAACAAACATGTGATGCCAAAATCTGTGATCAACTTCTCAGAAACTGAGCAAGGTATCAAAAGTTTTTAGAAACTCTGTTGGGCTAAAGAACACTTATATTTAACATCAGAAAGAGACAGTTTATAGGTAACAAGTGGGCATAGAAAATTTGCCACTCACAGGACATATTGAAGTCAAGAGGGACAGAGGATAGAAAGTGCAATGACAAAATCCAAAGATGCATTGAGATAGCAAAAGATGTCTTCCAAAAGCCAAGCAAAGTATTAAGAATCAAAGGAAAAATTTTGTTAGAAACAAAGAAAAGAGTACTGAACTGTTATGTAATATCAGTCCTCCTATATGGCAGTGAGTGTTGGACAATATTTTCACAGATGAAGTAGACCTGTCATAGCAGAAATGTGGTTCTACAGAAGGATGCTGAGAATACCATGGACTAAACATGTGAGCAATGACAAAGTTTTAGAGAAAATGGAAACAAAATGGGGCATTTATATTTCATATCAGAAAGGAATTATTGAAATCTAGTGCACTTAATGGGGGGTGGGGAAGGCTTTAAAAATTTGACACTCACAGGATATATTCGAGGCAATACTGACAGATGAGACAATGCATAACCTACCTAACAAGCTTGTATAAATGGTTGACAGGAGAGGGTTTAGGAGAGATAGTGAAAAGACAATTTAATAAGAGCTACAAGGGTCAGGAAATGTTTGAGAGCCTACATTATAAAGGTACACATGGAAGAAGAAACGAATACTGGACAATTTTCTCCCAGATGTAAAGATAGGTGTGGTTCTATAAATTAATGCTTTGGAAGGACCATGTGTGAGAGAAATAAACGTTTTGAGAATATAGTCTTCAAAGAAATTCCTACTAACAATCAGTTCTCAACTCTGTATTTATGCTGGTAACAAAACAATCTACTCCAGTGTTAGTCAAATTTGATTGGTGCAATAAGGTTAAATTGCTAGTTGATCTCAAAAATGACCTTCAATCTGTTGTTAACTGGTGCAAGAAATGCCTTGTTAATTTTAATGTCTTCAAATCGAAACTCTTGTCTTAGAGAACATTTTTGTTCACTTTATCATGCTAGACATTTTTTTCTCACCAAAATCAATCTTAAAACTTTACAAGCCTACCATTTGTCCATGAATTGAATATTGCTGCCACACCTTGTCTGGTGCTTCTGCTATATATTTAGAAATTCTTGACAAAATCCAAAGAAGAATCTGCAATATTATTGGACCTGGCATCTTGGCTTCAGTCACTTTCCTACTGTTGTGATATAGCTTCCCAGTACCTTTTCTATAGATATATTTTCATGTTAATTGTTTTGATGAGCTTTCCTCTTTTGTACTTACTTTATGAATTTAAGTGCAGTACTAGATTGGCAGCTAGGTCTCATCATTTTACTGTTGAAATTGCTACATGTAACAATAAGTTCTATGCTAACAGTCTCCTCTCTCACACTTTTCACTTGTAAAACTCTCTTCTAGCTTTTTGCTTTCCAATTAACTTTGCATTTAAATTTTTAAAGATCAATGTCAATTGTTATCTTGTCTTCTGTCTTAATTCATGTTCTTTTATTGTTTTCTCTCTTTATGTTTTTAGCTCTGATTCTTTCACATTGTGTAATCCCTTTCATCTTAGTGGCTTTATCACCTTGGTCAGGGTGAGAATGACTTTTAAAAAAAAAAAAAAGAAGCATAACATATAGTCTAATATATTTATATTACAATTCAAATTTAGTAGGTATGGCTAGATAATGTGTAATGAAAACAGCATTATGTTAAGAGTGCAAATATCCAAGATAGATATGAATGAGTTAAAACTAGTAAAACAAAAAAAATCTGTAAAGGCAGTAGACAAGAATTTGATTTGATGCTATGTGCATTTAACAAAACAAGAGCCTAATTACAGTGGCTTCTTTGCATCTTTGCCAAAATAGAAGTCTGCAGGTTATTGGCTGTTATGGTAAGAATTGAATTCCAGCACTTTCACTTTCAGAAGGTCAGTTGTAAGAATGGGCAATGTTAATGCATCTGCCTGCCTTGGCAAACATTGTGTTTGGATTTAGAAACAAAAGCCTATCAACCAAATCAAAACAATGAATTTAGGAATCAGTAAAACAGACTGCTTCATTAATCACTACTCTTTCTCAATACTACACACACACACACGCATCTTTCTCAATACCACACACACACACGCATCTTTCTCAATACCACACACACACACGCATCTTTCTCAATACCACACACACACACACACGCATCTTTCTCAATACCACACACCCATGCATCTTTCTCAATACCACACACACACACACACATCTTTCTCAATACCACACACACACACACACACATCTTTCTCAATACCACACACACACACACACACATCTTTCTCAATACCACACACACACATTTTTCTCAATACCACACACACACACATTTTTCTCAATACCACACACACACATCTTTCTCAGTACCACACACACACACACACACATCTTTCTCAGTACCACACACACACACACACACATCTTTCTCAATACCACACACACACACACATCTTTCTAAATACCACACACACACACATCTTTCTAAATACCACACACACACACATCTTTCTAAATACCACACACACACACATCTTTCTAAATACCACACACACACACATCTTTCTAAATACCACACACACACACACATCTTTCTAAATACCACACACACACACACACATCTTTCTAAATACCACACACACACACACACACACACACATCTTTCTAAATACCACACACACACACACACATCTTTCTAAATACCACACACACACACACACATCTTTCTAAATACCACACACACACACACACACATATTTAATAGGCTGGTGAAAGAAATTCAAGAGATAAACAACAAAAATAATAATATTGAAAATAAAACTAATAATATTTATTGTATATTATTATATTCTTCGAGTATGCCTAGATTAGTTTAATCCTAGAATGTGTGAATTTATTTTAAAAAAAATGTATTTTAACTTTAACTTTGGCATATATATATATATATATATATATATATAAAATTATGAAGGCAAAGACATTAAAAATCCATGGTAATAGTTTATTTTGTTAAAACCTAACTATCGGTTTTGGCAAAATAAAATATTGCCATGAATTTTTAAAGTCTCCACTTAGATAATTATCATTTGTTCTGTTATTACATTGAGCTCTCTCTGGATCTATATCAGTACCATAGAGGAAAGTTCATCAAAATATTTCCCACAGAAGTATTTACACAAAAGGCATAGGAAGAGAAACAACATTAAGGCAGTGAGAAAGTGACTGATATCAAGATGCCAAGTCAGTACCAATAATATTGCAGATTCTTCTTTGTATTTTATCAAGAATCATTAAATCTATAGCAGGAGCACTAGACCATATGTGCTGGCAATATTCTAAGTATGGACAAATGGTAGACTTTTATGCAAGATAGATTTTGGTGAGAAAAATTGTGGTAGTATGACATAGTGAACCAACTTTCCTAACAGTAAACCTAGCAATTGATTCACTATAATCATTCTACTTCATGTCAGTGGAAAACATTAACCCAGGAAGGTGCAACAAGTCACTCTCATGGAGATTAGCATCAGCCATGCTGATGGAAGGCAGGTGTTCTCTCAGATGATTAATAAATTGAGAAAGTGTGAGTGAGGGAGTATTCAGGTATCAATTTTTTCAATTGTGTAAATTTGGTTAAAAAAAACCAATAGAAGTTCTTTTAAATATTTTTTGTTTATTTGTTTTACAAATTTTGAACCATTTTCCTGGTAAAAGTTTAAATATAAATTGTTTAATATCAGTACTTTTGACTGTCATAAACCATTATCAGAGAGTTTTTGTTTTGGACATAAGAATCAACACTGCATTACAACTGTCCATTTCACAACTTCAGTGAGCTTCAAACCATGTGTTGCCACTCATTTTGTAGGTGTTCTGTCATATAAAGAAAGAAGTAAAAAAAAAAAAATAACCAATTGTATTTCTTTGTGTTTAATTTTCTTTTTTATATATTTTCTTCAGTCATAAATTTTGGCACTTCAAATAAAGCTTTATATTGAGATTTTATTTAGTCTTTTGAGTCATAATGCGGTTGTAGATAGCATAGTAAGAATTTGTTTTTTGTTTGCATTTGGAAATTAACTTTGATCTTTTTTTGAGTTTACCTTGTTCTAGAGTTGCCTCCTTTTTAACTTCACTGTCCAACCTGTTTTGTGTATTTCAAAATGCAAATAAAAATGGAACATTATTACATTGGTATCTGTCTATATTTCTGCGATGAGGTATTATGTACACTATTTACATTATTTGGACTATTGTCCTCATCTTTATCATCATATTTATTACAACAACTCAAGGACACATGGTACAGTGGATAAAGGGTTAGTTAGATCCAGTGACAGGATCCAAAGAGTGTGAGTTCAATACCTGGTTAAGGCAGTGGAGAACTTGGAGAGGGGAATTAATAGGAAATAACTAATAATTGACATCCATTAAACATGGCACATGGAACTAGAACAGTCTACCCAATAATTGATATCCATTAAACATGGCACATGGAACTAGAACAGTCTACCCCAGTGAGCAAAATAAAGGGTTCAGATCAACATTCCAACCACCTGAAGAAATCTGGAACATACAATGGCCGAAATGTGACAGAGAGTGTTTGGGAAACACACAAACACCCACACACATATATATATATATATATATTTTTTTTTTTTTTTTATTGAAATCAGAGTAGATTGAACAGCGAAATTAGATCAGAACAATTTTGTTTACTGAGGGAAATCTGATCTTGCCTTTGGAATTGGATCCTTAAAAAAGACAATGGAAATGATTGAAATAAATTTTATCACTTAAAATTTGAAATAGAGCTTACTAAGGCTATGAGAACTTTGAAATTAACATGATTTTGGGTTGAAAACGGCACTTATGATAATCGCGTGCAGGACAACAGTCGATTTATGATCAACCAGACTTATCTATATAAACGTGCACAGAAATCTGTTGACAGTGATTGGCTGATCTGCCCTCGAGTGCAGACAGAAGAGAGAGACAGGAGAGACCGTAATCGGTTGGCACATCGTCACATGCGTGAGCACCAGCAGACAACCATTACTGGTTGTGGTGCTACAGGAGAGACAGAAGAGGCAAAAAGTGGTTGGCTGGTCTGCCATCAAAAGCAGACGGAAAAGAGAGACTGGAGAGACCTCAATCAGTTGGCATATCATCGCAGGTCACGGTGCTACAGGAAAGACGGAAAAGCTAGACGGAAGAATTGGAGAGTGGTTGGCTAGTCTGCCATCGACTGCAGTGGAGCTGAAGAGAGATGTCGGTGATTGGGAGTGACGTCAGAGAATTAGAGCAAAACCCCCGCTAACATGTACTGTTTCTGCTACCACGAAGATTACTGCTACTATTATTACTACCACTGGAAATGGAAACGTCGAACATGCTACAATAATCAAGAGACACATATCATTCTGAGACGATTACACAACAAGCTAATGACAACCCACTCTCTCTCTCTCTAGAATCCAGTGTATGAGTTTTTAGATAAATTATTTTCTTTTCTGTAACCCGTTTCTTTTCTATACTATTCTTTTCTGCTATATAAAAGACATTAACAATTCAACCATTGAATAGTTGTTTGTTTGGCTTACTTCAAATATATATATATATATATATATTTTTTTTTTTTATTTTTTTTTTTTATTTTTTTTTTTTATTTTTTTTTTTTATTTTTTTTTTTTATTTGGTGCATTCTAAATTTCTTAGCACAGATTCTCCAGCCATGTCTACATCTCCAGTCGACTGTGAATGGATGAACATCACTTTTGGATAAAACCAAACACAACGTGGGCAGGAAGCAGAATTAAATGAGTGGACCGGTCGAATGATCTACGGATGCTCAGGGGACCTACAGCTACTCCCTTAAGTTCGGTTAAAACCGAGTAGACACCTCAACCCAGAGAGTAAGACGTTGGAGGTTGAGGTGCTGGGGCGAAAGTGGTTAGAAAACGTAATAAATATGGCAACAAAGATGAGGACAATAGTTTGAATAATGTAAATAGTGTACATAATACCTCATCTCAGAAATATAGACAGATACTGAAAGGCCGAGACATTGTAATAAATATGGCGACAAAGATGAGGACAATAGTCTGAATAATGTAAATAGTGTATTATTACATTGGTTGTAAACTTTTGGTCTCAGCTGTATATCATGTTTTCCTTGTACCTTTTTATTTGTTAGTCAAATTCATCTTTGTATATGACTTGTATTCTTTGTAGTTAGCTGTTTCTGCCCCTTGTGTTCTGTTGTATTATTTTAGTTTCGTTATTTCTGCAGAAACAAAAAATAAGTAAATAATAACTGCAAAAGAATGCAAACAATTTGCATTAATTCTTTCTTTCTTCTCTGCTGTTCAAAACGAACCAGCTGATCACCTTTGATATCACCCCTTGCTTTATTCTTCTGCTTTTGGGTTCAGGTGCTTTCTCTCTATCACTGTCTTCTTTCCATTCAAAGTAGCTACACATTTTTTTACCATGTAATTTCATATAATAACACTAAATACATATGGTTGAGGCAAAAATTTCCAGCCTTTTTTTTTGGCTTTTTTTTTTTTAAGATCGCTTATCAGTATAAATTCAAATATATTTGAATTTATATTGATGAACAATTTTGATCATAAAATTATTTTCATTGACTTCCATTTAGCTAAATTGTGTATTCTATCATAAAAGAATAAATCTTTTAGTTTTTTTTTTTTTTTTTTTTTTTTTCAAGTTCTTCAACTTGTTGAAAGTTTACAACTACATGTTGAAATACAGGTTCCCCTACAATCACCAAAGTTAAGCAATGTCTAGGCTGATTAGTACTTAGATGGGTGACTGCTTGGGAATACCAGATGCTGTAAGATTGGATATGTGAGTAGTGTAATAGATGACTTGCAATTGTAAATCAGTCAAGTTACAATTTAAGTTGGGTTCATTATATTCACTTATGAGCAAATACCTTTGGGAAAAGTATAAATCCACATCTACCCACCCCAGCTATGGGTTAATTAGTAGTACTTGTATCAATAAATCATTATCTTCCCTCCCCCCAAATTCTTACAATCTAAAAATATTTTCTGGCTTTAAATGACCTGCAAAGTGTTGATAAGACATAGAAAATGAATCGGTCAATAAATTAAATACTGATTAGCTACACAGGCAAGTCGTTTAGAATT
Organism: Acanthosepion lycidas; assembly: GCA_963932145.1. Taxonomy (NCBI): domain Eukaryota; kingdom Metazoa; phylum Mollusca; class Cephalopoda; order Sepiida; family Sepiidae; genus Acanthosepion; species Acanthosepion lycidas. The sequence goes on along the minus strand of OZ010610.1, from coordinate 36,292,043 downwards.
ATTTACATTCTCTGGTATATAAATGTATAGAAACTACCATTTTCACAAAGTGATGCATCAGTTTATATATTGATTATAATGTAGAATTGATCCACTACTTTATATCCACAATGTAATTATTTTGTTTATCAAATTCTGATTAGGTATGAATCCACCTCTTATCTTCCCAACTATGAGTTGATTAGTAAGACTTGTGTCACTAAATAATCCCCTCCCCTAAATTCTTACAATCTAAAAATATTTTCTGGCTTTAACTTGCAAAGGGTTGATAAATTGTAGAAAATGAATCGCTCAGCCAATTTGTTGGGGCTGCTGACCAAACACAGTATTGTATGGAATCAAACAATCTGAGGGTACAGGTCTGAAGAATTAGATGTATGTGAAAGGTCTTCCCATGCCACATCAAAGATCATTTACTGCAGATGTTTTAACCTTGCCTGTTCTTTTCTAAAGTTCATGTAGAACACATAATCCTAGCTACTGAATGTTTTCTAAGGTCTTCAAATGACATAATCCTGTTGAATGATGCTACAAACAATAAAGAATAGAAAAATATTCAAAGACACTTCTAAGTCTTGTAAACAATGAACTACAGTTTAGTAATTGCATGAGTAATAAAGAGTAGAGTAATCTTCAAAGTTACTTCAAAGGATTGTTAAGTGATGGACTGTAGTCGACTGAATGCACAAGTTATATAGAGAAAACTTCAAAGACACTTCTAAATTTGCGTAAAAGATGGAACTGTAAATATTTCCTTCAATTTCATATTTCATGATTGTAGATTGGCAAAAAACCTTCCCTCTCAGGGTTCCTTTTTCTCATCAATGGTGTCCTTTCCTTTGTGTCTTTTTTGAAAGTGTCTTGTTGCATATATATTTACAACATGAGCAATAGCCACCGGGGTGGGGGGCTCATAAGTGTTAAATTGTTGATGTCTTTTACTATAAGTCTTCAAAATAAAAATTCATTAAGAAAAATATAGATTGAAATATATTTTTAAATCTCCCCACACTCTTCCCAGATCTGTAAGTGTGATCCAAGATTGAATGTGTTTTTATGGATTATCAACCTTTTTGCATTGCAGTTTATTTAAAGCCAGGAAATATTTTGATTGTAAGAATTTTTTTTTTTATTGAGGTAATAATGATTTAGTGATACAAGTCCTACTAATTAACCAATATCTGGGGAGAAGAGATGGATTCATACCTTTCCTAAGGGTATTTGCACATAAGGGCATATAACAAACCCAACTGGTATTGAAACTTGGCTCTGATTTCCAATTCTGTGGCATTATCCATTACACCACATGCACATCCAAGTTTACAGCACCTGGTATTCTCAAGCAGTCACCCATTTTGGTAATGACCTGGCTTGATGTTGCTTAACTTTGGTGATTGTATGAGAATTGGTATCTCAATGTGATCCAAGAGCTTATATTGATAGTGATTTTCATATAAATATTATTCAATAAATACAAAATTCAACTTTGTTTTCTTATTGCAACTGAAGCTTTCACTTTGATATTTTATAGGAACTGACTTTCAGTCACACATGTAAGTTTTCAGCTACTTATGATAAGTTAATTTTCTTAAAATTCTTTTTATCTCTTCTTAGTTAGTATACCTTACACTATATAGAGTCAAGATAGATAAGCATTAGGCTGAGTAGGCTTAAGCCAAGGGCCAAGAGAAAAATTTAGTATCAGTTAAATATACAAAAAATGGTTTGAATGTATACACAAGTATTTTGGATGATATTTCAGCACTTTAGCATATACAGTGTAACCCGGATATAAGAGAAACCCGGATATAAGAGATATTTTCTCTGGTCCCAAATTAGAGCCTGTGTTAATGTATTTTTAATAGACCAAACCCGGATATAAGAGAAACTTCTTCTCCGGTCCCGACAACTCTCTTATATCCGGGTTATACTGTATCTTTTTTTCCTTGCTTTCATATGCAACGTCATTACATTATGCTAATTTATAAGTGAACACTCACTAACAACACTTATATTGCAAACCTACCATAACTTTACCAAAGACAAAATATTTATTTGAATAATAACAATAAATTTGTCATTTTAATGTCTTATTTTTCTTAATTCTTATTTTCACTTCAATCACATCATTAGCAACTGTAGTACTTTCACTTGCCTATGTCAGTACTCTCATGTTAGTAATCACTTCAACTCTAGCACTAGTAAACTGCCTCTTACAGTACTAGTGAACTCTTACTTTAGAAACTGCATAACACAAATAACGATCCAAAAGAAATAAATTCTTAATAAGGTATTAAATTTTTTACTACTGTTAGTTACAATAAAAGCTACTGTTCTGAAGTTGATTTTTGTCATGCAATGAATTGTACTGGATTAGGTGAAGTCCGTCAACAGTTGACCTTGGATAGAATAATAGATTAAGGATAATATAATGAGTAAAATGACTGAGATCAGCCTGGCAATAGTAGACTATGGGTAGAATAATAGATTAAGAATAATTAAAGCAATCAAAATGGATATTAGAGAAATAAGAGCAAAAACATTAAAAGCCATTCATAACAAAAAGAAGGATTACTATATATATATATATATATATATATATATATGTATGTACGTATGTAACTGTAAATTGGTAATACTGGAATAAGATTAAAAACAGATAAACTGGTTTATTAGCCCTCTTTCAACAGAGCAAAAATTGAGGACAAAAAACAAATGTGCACAGTGACATAAAAAAATATACAACCTCAAACTAATGTTATTCAGAAACAACAAATATAACATTAAAGTCTAATTACCTTTAAGCCCACCAACCACTTTTGTTTATAGAGAGATGGTTGGTAGGACTTAATGTATGCTGACTCCAAAACTTTCAAGTGATAATTAGACCTTGTCTTACTCAGCACTGAGAACATGTCTAGACTATAAGACCAGGCATAATACTGGTTTTTAATCAAATGTCCACTTATTGCTGAGTCTGATATATTAACACACCTTTTGTAAATTGTCCACTTTTCCCTTGTGAATATCAGTTGATACATATTGGCTGATCTGTGCCTCAAACTTTAAAAATGGTTATGTTAAAACAAGACTGAAAAAATAAAGAAGAAAGAGATAACCAAAAAAATAACACTACTGTAAAGAGTTAATATTGAAATACTCACACACAAAATAAGTAGCTAAACTGGTTGAAAAGGAGAATAATAGAATAGGGATAATAGAATAAGTAAAATAATGGATTGACAATAATAGAATGGGTAGAATAATTGATTGAGCAAAGTCTGACTACAGTTGACGAGTAGAATAATTGATTAAGTTAAATCTGTCAGCAGTTGATCATGGGTAGGAATATATTGTAAGAACCAAATTTGTTATTGACTCATTAATTACAGAGGAAGAGAATTTCATTCATTGTAGTTCTATAGCTCAACAGCAAACAATGGAAATTTCCACTTTATTGTGGTCAATGAGAATTCAATTCTGTGAATAAAGACATCAAGTTGTCTCTCTTTCTTCCAGCCAGTCGGTACCCAACTGGGGATTTATCAGATAATGAACAAATGCTCAAAGTACCTTACATGCTGATTGGTTACTGATTAGAAGCAAAGGAATTTTTACTATTATTAGAACTTTGGGTGTCGAAATAAACTATTCCTGATAATTTTTAGGTTTCTCCAAAGATTTTCTAAAAAATGAACATACATGTTGAAAAAAAATGCCCCATACTTTATGAAACAAAGTTTTATTGTCAAAATCTTTGTTATTATTAAGAGAAAATACCAAAGGATTTTTTTTTATTATATTAGGTTGGTGCAAAAATAATGTCGTTTTTTGACGTATGTTTTAACGTCAAAAAACAACATTATTACGTCATTATTTTTGCACCAACCTAATAATTGCTGATCCTTTTTAGATCGTAGGAAAGTTTAGGTAAATTTTTTTTTTCTTCTCTCTCTTTTTTTCTTTGTTGGATTTTAATGAAACTTTTGGGACTTATTCACAATTGAATGAAATTATTTTAGAAAAATCTCCTTATTTGATTTTATGAAATTTTGAGAAATTCTTATTTATATTAGTTTTGTGATGTCAATGAATACTCGTTGCCACTTTTGTGTTGTCAAAGAATACCCTTTGTCACTTTCTTTATGCTCGTTGTAGTAGAGATTTTGTAATCGCAAATACTATAGTACACCACTTGAACAATACTGGTGTCAGACTCCTTCGAATATCACTCACACTAATAATACTTGCTCAACAAGTAATCCGTATAGTGATCCAAATAGAGAAATAGTGAATAGAGTAGAGAATAGTGGTCTGTATAGTAATAGAGGATAGACTAGAAATGGAGATCAGTTAGACATCACGCTACATCTCATATATGTGTTTCCTCTATGATCACATGATCCACTTAATTCAATAATGGGATTGCCTGCGTTTACTCATTGGCAATTTGTTTTGACTTTGAGATTACTTGCAAATTTTTTATTTCTTTCCAGAGATCTTTGCTCATATTTTGTTTTCTATTCCAATATCCATCTTTCTAATGATGGACCACGTTTTTTGTTAGATTATTATTTTGTGTAGATGGAGTTCAGTCTATTAATGTCTTCTAGAAACTTTCATTGACAAGGTGAGAAATGTGAAAGAGCGCTATTTTGAAGGAATACAGTATTGTTTAAAGCGTCTTGCTTATCATTGTACTATTGAAAAAAAAAAAAAACTTGTCAAAGAACTTAGAATAATTCTCTGCATTTATTATAGCATTATCAACTTTGAAGAAGCCTTTCATTTTACTGCATATGAGGCTAAAATGTTACTCCACCTGCAAGTTACTGCTGTTGGTTGACTATTTCCATGAAGGAGCACCTAGGCCAACCATCAAGTCTATCCACTGTAGCTCTACATTAATAAAAATTACTGTTGAGTGTTATGATAGGCATTCTCTCTGACAGATGTAGTCTCATCAAGAAAAGATAACTCTCCCAAAGGTATAGCAATACTGTCTTTTATATAGTACTTCATTTACATATCACTACACCTCCCTGAACCTAAGAGGTTTTATACCTTTAGTTGATCTTTGACTTCTACAAACAACCCTGGAAGACATAATCAATTTCTCAGAGTGAGTCACTTTATTTCTTTTTTTATGGGAGATCTTGGTCTTAACTGATTCACCTCATTTGGATCCTCAGGATATCTCTGGTCACTCTCATCCCCAGATTGTTTCTCACTACTACTGGATACACTCATTCTCTCCTCCCTCTCCTGTTCTTCACTTTCATATTTCTGGTGGTCTTCCTGATCACTCTCAATATTGGATTCATTCATCCTTTTTTGTATTGTCTGTTCTTCCGCTTCTTCCTCCTCCTTTTCCATAACTTCATACTTTCTTGTGGTTCTAAATTGGTCTTAGTGAACTAGTATGCCATATCCATTTTTTGTTAATACAGCTGTGTTAAATGCCTTTTGCACTTTTCAGGACTTAAATCCTTGTCCTTTCTGTACATTTGAGCTTTCCTTGTGTGGTGAGCTTCCCCGGGGTGCCAATACTGCTTAAAGGTGGTAGTTTGGTTGCATTCATGTCTTCAGTCATTGTACTTTGTATTCGTCATATCTTCCTTTTAATTTACATTTGCTACAAAAAATTCTTCAAATATTTTTTTGCTGGTCAATTCACTTTTCTTGCTTTTCTTTTAATTTTCTTCAAATCTCTTTTTGTGATATTCTTAAAGTCACTTGTTTTCTTGTGCTTGCCAAAGTTTTTTTTTCTTTATTGTCCTTTGACTGACTTTACATTCTTTATTCTTTCATGACCAATATTTTTCCCTTTGTTTTTTTTTTGTAAGAAATTATATATATATATATATATCTTTTTATTTGAATGATGATTTCTCCAAATACAAGTCCTACTATTTAACCCATTTCTGGGAGGAGGAGATAGATTCATACCCTTTCCCAAGGACATACGTGAATATAACAAACCCTGACTTGAATTTGAACTCATCTCTCCAATTTCTCATTCTGAGCTGCTATCTATTACACCACCTGCACATCCACTTAACATTTGAATTATACCTATATTTACATGAAGAATTTTTCTAATTTCTGATATAAGAAATTATTATTATACACTAATTTATCTGAACTTTTATCTTTTTAGTTGTTTCAGCCACTTTAACCCCCAGCCTTCTTCAGGTGCTTGTCATATTTGGTAATGTTTTTGGAAATTCAAATTGAACTCGTTATTCAATCTGCAGTGATTTACTATTCTATTATTTTGCTTATTTGTTGTGCTACTTTTGTTCATTCTGCTACTTTTTGTCTGGTGGTCGGAAGTTCATTCCAAGTCAGGCAATGGAATCCAGTGGAATGAGCAAAAGATGAATTAAGAAAATAGAGAATAATTAATCAATATGAGATATCTCTTCGAATGGACAGTGGAATAAGAACAGTCTATCACCATGGATTGAATAAAGAGCATTCAGTTTGAAATTCTGAGAAAACTAGCAAATATGACCTGTACATTGATATGGCTATAAAGAAACAGTAACTGAAATGTTGTCCTTTTAGTTTTAGAACAGTTTGATTAAGTCTTGTAAAATAAAACAGTTTTCTCTTAAATTTCTGTATTTACTATTATTTAAAGCCATGATATTAAAACTTTTTCTTGACTTAGACATTGCCTAGTGGTGTACACATGATGGGGAGTGCAGATGCAGTTGAGTTGCCTCTGATGCAGCTGCAAGTGCCTGTAAGCACTGTGGAGTTATGTAAGTTGATCTCCAGCTGGCAAGATGATGATCCTCTAACATTAGCCTTCTCATTTTGTTCAACTAACCTATTTTAACTTTATAGTGGGCATGTTTGTCATGACCTTTGTACAATTTGAGCCTGCTTGACAATAATATTGACTGTTGTTTTGACCTTGTAACTCTTTCTGTTGTTCTGAAAGAGATGAAAACTTACTCTCTTTTTCCTCTAACATCTCCTTTATGGAGAAATGTATGTAAAGTTATATATGCATGCATAGATGAGAGAGTGTATATGGAACTGAATGTGATTATTATTTACATGTAGAATAACATCTTCGTTTTTATTATCATCCACAACATTTTGGCCTTTGTGTCCTCCAAACTGTGATTTTTGAGCTTGTAAAGTGTGAAGGTAGTTTTGAAAATGTTTCAGTGTTTATTTGCATCATCATCATCAGAGTATGAGACTAAACAGTTAATATTGATAAAATTCTACTAAAATGTTTTACTAAACCAGTTTAGCTGTTTTTAATCATATTTTGGTTTTACCAATTTACGATATATATATTATTTTTTGTTATGTCTTTTAATATGCCTGCTTTTATTGCTCTACTAAAATGCTGATTTTTTTATTTTTATTTTTTTAAACATGTTTATCAAAGTTACCTTTATCCATTTAAAGTTTTCAAATTATCTCCTGGACAATTGATTTCTGTTTTATTTAGTATTTATGTACAAACTTATTGATTTATATAACTGACATACTTCATGTGTATATAGGTAGCAGTTTAATTGAAAAAGTTAGTAAGGGAAAGCAAGAAGAAAGTTACTAAACTTAGCTTACATACATGGCCAAATATCTCGACAATCCTCCGATGAGATGAACTGCTCTAAAAATCTGTCATCCATGAAATATATATAACCTACAAAGATGATGTCCTCTGGCCTTTATAAACTAATATTTCTTTGTAATCACCAAGTAGCACCTAGCATAGATGTTATCAGTGCTGAAAAGGGAATTGGTTGGCTAACCCTGATTGGCAGTCAGTCTAGGAAAAGGGTAACTCTGAATTGAAAACTGTTTGGGCAACTCCACTCCATAAAAATTCACTTGCTACAAAAACTACAGTAGAAATGTCTGGCATGGCAGGGTGTGGCTATATACTCCATAGTGTGTGTGTGTGTGTGTGTGTGCATGTAGAGAGGTTAATGGCACTATTGCCATTAACCTCTCTACACACTCACTCCATAGTGTGTGTGTGCGCGTGTGTAGAGAGGTTAATGGCAATAGTGCCATTAACCTCTCTACATGCACACACACTATGGAGTATATAGCCACACCCTTGACAGATTTACCAAGCTGAAAGGGTACTCAATTTTTGTCTGAATTCAAAGATCATATATAGCCATTTAGCAATTTTTATAAATATAACATTTTAACTAGTTAATTCTGCATTTACCTTTTTTCTTTTTTAACTTATGTTCACCCTATACAAGGGCCACTCAAGTTAGAGGGTTACTGAAGGCACTTATTGGGTGAGCAGTAAGTGATACAGAAATATGGAAAAGATGATGGTTAACTCTATACTTGAAAAGGTAAAGATTGTAGTGGTTGGGAAAGCATCCTCCTGGGATTCTGTTCTTAAAAAGAAGCTATCTGAGTTGAACATGATCATTACTAAAGGAATACAAAGGTAGTGAGTGTGGTTCACCTTAATGTACTCGGTATGACAAGTCTTAGGAGGTTTAGAGTTGGGAGGAACTAAGGTATATACCATAGTATTCAACAAATAATCTTAAATATTTGTCTATATTTATGATGACTAATCTAAAGAACTAACCAAGAGGACACTTTCATATAAACAAATATATAATTACTGTATATATTGGTTATTGTTTGTCTGTAACATATTGCTGCACTTATCTCCCTTATATTGGTGACTTCAAGTGACAGTGACTTTGACAATGATGAAATTTCTAAAGATGTTTACCAACCTTGAAGATGAACAGATTAACTTGGCAAAAGAACATTAGTAATTGTAACTTAGTAACTGGAAAATGCCAGGTATTCCCAAAATAATTAACATTATTTAAAATGTAAATATCTGAGTAACTACACATCCCAGGCAAATAAAATTAAATAGGCTTCATGTTGAACAATGAAAGATTTATTTATCAAAATTTGAACAAGATATTCAAAGGGATGTAGATTTTATAACAGATTTCACAAAGCTTCAATATGCACCCCCACCTGTGACATGATACACATCAAGTTGGTAGTCCAGCTTCTGCCAAACACATTGTAGCATGACTTCTGTAACATTCTCCAGCACCTCAGTGATTCTCTGCTTGAGCTCCTCTAGGCTTGTACAAAGAGCTTCACATAGCTCCATAGAAAAAAATCACATGGTGTCCATTTAAATGGAACATTGTCATTATCGCTGGCATGCCCAATCCATCTTCCTGATAGATTCTCATTGAGATAAGTCCACATACCCAAATTAGTTAGTTTTTACACATTTTGTTAAGAATTGACTATGTTATTAGACTACAAAGTGATGTCAATTTTGTGGGACACCCTGTATATTTAAAGTTCCACAGGAGAACCTAATATTGGTAAGGATTTAAGCAAAATATGTTGCCATTTATTTATGGTATGGAAAGATAATAGTAATTAACAATACCTTGGGATAATTGTACCAAGTTCAATTAGTGGAATAAATTAATAAAGAGTAATTAGTATTGTTGATTTCTTGCAGATGGTTTCAAAGTCATAACTCAAAGAGGTCTATAAAACCATTTGGTAAAATATATTTATCTTCAAATGTCATACACACACACACACACATATATATATATATATATATATATATATATATATATATATATATATATAATAGACATTTTTTTATGTTTATACATTCTTTTTATTATAAACAGAGCATTTACTTAAATATTTGCATCTATAAAAAGAACGTATAAATATAAATGTCTTAAAATGTTGTACGTTGTCCATTTCATTTTATATATATATATATATATATATATATATATATACACGCTTTTTTAATCATTTCACAACAAGCAAGGTAATAAAGCCACTAAGACGCAAGGAGTTACTGAGTGTAGGAGAATAAGAGAAAAAATTTAATGAGAGAGAACAAAAAAGGAATTAAGACAGAAGATAATTGATATTGTATTTAATTTTTTAAAGATCAAAGTTGACTAGAAACTGGAGAATTTCCACAAGTGGGAAGTGCAAGAGAGGAAACTGTTAGCATAGAACTTATGCTTGCATCTAGCCATATCAACTGTAAAATTGTGAGACCTAACTGCCAATCTAGTACTGAGCTTAAATTCATAAAGTTTCGGTATCATAGAGGGAAGTTCATCAAAACAATTACCATGAAAACTGAGATACCCGGTCAGGACAAATAACATTGTAGATTCTTCTTTGTATTTTATCAAGGGTCTCTAAATATATAGCAGAAGCACCAAACCAGATGTACCAGCAATATTCAAAGCAAAGACAAACGGTAGACCTATAAATATGTAAGCTAGAATCTAACGAGAAAAATCGTGAATCAATATTCCTAGTAGAAGACCTAGCAATTAATTCAATATAATATTCCCAGTTCTTGTAAGTGGAAAACATTAACCCAATAAGGCACAATGAATCATTTTCTTGGAGGTTAGCATCAGCCATGCTGATGGAAACCGAAAAGCATTCTCTCAAATGAACCAATCAGGTTAACTATTAAGGCTTGAGAAAATAGTTGTCATAAACATATATATATATATATATATATATATATACACGCACACATATGTGCACAATTTAATTGGTGTTTGCTGAATATTGATGGAGATCAAACAGTAGATGTAAGGAAAAGTAGGAACAGTAATATGTGGGAGAAGCCACTCATAACCAAGGTTTGCAAGCATATATTCATCACTTGTAAAAATATATAACCAATGGTAGCAATTTTGTGAAAAATAGTGTTTTGAAGCTGAAAACCAATGGTATTATTGTAATCTCTGTATCTATTTTGGACCAGGAGGTTGGGACCCACTACTTTGGGTCCAACCTTCTGTTTTCCTAATCTATTCATTTCATAATATTAAAAAAAAAACTTTGATTGTAGTGTAACCAACTGAGTGAGTTAGATTTTTAAATTCTACTGTAAATACCCACAACCAATAGGGAATTCTAAGGTAAAACACAACAACATGTAACATATCAAAGGGAGGTAATCTACTTGAATTAAAACTGCAAGTACCCAGAATGCACTTTTAAATAGATTCTTTTGGGGGATAATCCTTTTATGTAGAGAAACTGTTAATGATTCCCAGGTGAAAGTAAGTGAAAATAGTATCAGCATGTGCTGGCTCTTGGGGAACAAATGACTTTCTGAAAATGATGACTAAAAATTCTCTTGAAATATCTTCCACAGATGTTTATTACATACATCAAATAGAGAAATTGTAAGGTTGGTTAGTATTTGAATTTTGGCATATTGTGAAACCTTTTTCTATTTTTTATTTTGGATATTTACAAAACTTATTAACATGAGAGCTACCACATGAAGAAATAGGCACATGATTTTTTTATATCCGGCTTCCTTTTGGAAAGTGCCTGCTTGCCTTGAAAATCAGTATTCAAAATCTTGGGCCTTTTAACTAGGCTTGAACATCAACCATTGTTACCATTAGAAAATCCAGAACTATTTTATCCACAGAGTAAACACTTAATTTCAGCAGTTTTAATTAGTTTCATAATGGTCATGTATCTATGTTTAGGGCACCCACTTAAATAAAAGCAATTCCCAAGCCAGTGGCCCAAATGAACTGGAAATGATTTTAAGAACAAAATTAGATGAATTTAACAATATTGCACAAACAAAAATGATGTACCATTTTATGTGTTATGGTATCATCCACATTTTGAATAATAGATGTTACCAGAATTGAACCCAGGAACTAAAATTAACAAAAAGGTATGTGTTGTTGTTTAAGTAGTATAATAATTATAATAATAATATTATTATTATAACTATTATAATAATAATAATATTATTATTATAAATATTATAATAATAATATTATAACTATTATAATAATAATATTATAACTATTATAATAATAATATTATTATAACATAATAATAATAATAATTAGTATATATAATAAGCTGACCTACCTATTAAAATGAACACTTCTATGTTAATTAAAAAGCTCCTTGTATTCATTTGGAGAGGGAGAGGGCTTGTGTGTACAGTTTGACCTCTTTAATCCAGCACCCTAGGGACCAGGACACTGCTAGATGACAGAAATCATCCCTAAAAACACTATGCAAACATAGTCTTGCAAGTTCATTCTCTCTATATATATATTAATGTGATATCAAAGATAGAACAATTATTAATACTTCTACAGTTCCTTTTGTTTTTTTTATTTGTTTTTTTTACAATACAAAGGCTAAAAAGAAGTTTAAAACCAAAAAATAATATATACTTACTATCCTGAATGGGTAAATATGCAGCTATATATAAGACCATATCACCAAAACATTCAGCTGCTGCCAAAGTTGTAAACGACATATGGCACTAACCTCATAGCTGCTCAACAAACTAATGCCAGCTAATTAAATAATGTGCATGGGAGTTGCCAGACCACTGGGACCCAGATTAAAGAGGTCAGACTGTACTTCAGCAATCTATGCTAGTAAACATTAACAGAGTTCAAATGTCATCTAAGTGTGTTGTCTCGAGAGACGACCAAACTTCTCTACACTTATTGTTGAACATGGGACTTGTCCATCCACTACAAGTAGAATTTCTGGTCATAGGATTGGTCACCATATAGTGGACTGCAAGTGTTTCCTTACAGTATTATTAACCAGAACTAAGAGTGTTATGAAATTTATAACAGGTCCATTCCTTCAACTGTTATCTAAGTGTGTTGTCTAGAGAGACAACCAACCTTTTCTACACTAATTGTTGAACGTGGGACTCATCCATCCACTATGTCTGATCATAGGAATGGCATCGCAAAGTGGGTCACAAGGTGTAGTGTTTGAGTTGTACGTATTGCATCACTGAACTATGGTGTTCTCTATTACTGTATTATTAATCCATGTCTCTCATGTAATTAAACCTGTTCTTCACTCAACCTTTTATTCCAGTGTTTCCTTACAGTATTATTAACCAATATTATGTGAACTTCATAACAAAATGTAACGTGAAAACTCTTCTAGGGTTTAAAGATCAAAGAGATTATAAAACCTGGCAGAAAAATTTGGAATTATGGACACTGTATACAGATTTGCCAAGAGAAAAACAGTTCATTGCTATACATTTGAATTTAACTAGCAGAGCAAGACTGGCATGATCTGAGTTGTCCATACAAGAAATGAGTACTGAAAATGGCTACCAGTTACCTGTTGAGAAGCTTGATTGTATGTTTTGGCAAGATAACTGAAGATACTTTAAAACCTATTTAGCATTTGAAAATATAAAATGAAAGCCCAATTGAAACATTGAAGAATACATAAGTACTTTTGATAGCAAACTATATAAAATAAGAAATCAATGTACATCTAAACTCTGATACCAAATGTTAAGGTTTACTAGCATAGATTCAACAAGGACACTCAAGCCCTCACCTTTTAAAAATTGTTATGGTAATTTACCCATGCATTCATGAACTCTCCCAGCTATAAATAGGAGCAGGTACTGCCTTTTGGAGAGGGAAGTTTCCAGCAGTCAACTCTGATAGTCGGACTGAACATTCTTGCTGTAACACTCTTATTTGTATATGTTTGTATTACTGTTTCTGTTAATATATTTGTTTAACTCAATTCCTCCCTTGTGTCTTTATTTCTGGTCCTAATAAGGCCACAACAAAAATGAATACCAGTTTGTTTTTGTTTTTTTAGTAACCTAGAAGTGATTATTTTAATTTGTAGGTGGGCCAGCTTATGATAGGAGTATTACATATTATCTTGAGTTCCTAGTTCAATCCTGGTAATTTCCATTAATCAATAACACATACAAAAATATTATTATATAAATCTAAGCTGAAACTTGTAAAATTTAATTTGGGAAGGGCACAGAAACACAGCAATTGAAATTATTTTTCAAAAAATGGGGATATTAGCTGAAATAATTTCCAAAATAATGACAGAACATTATCTCAGAGCTTCACAAGGATTTTTATTTTTTAACATATGATTTGAGTGAATGAATCCTGTATGGTGATGTAATGGATAGTGGCTCAGATTGAGGAATTGAAGAGCCGAGTTCAAATTCCAGTCAAATCCATTACATTCACTTATGTGCTAATACCCTTGGGAAAGGTATGAATCCTCCTCTTCTCCCCCCAGCTATGGATAAATAGCAGGACAGACTGGGTTCTATAGCCTTGGATGACAACTGGTCTACTGCAGAAAGAAATGGCAACCTACTGCAGGAAACAATCTGACTCATCAGTCATATAGCAAAAGATACACAATCACTTAAACATGTATCAGTCATGGCACATAACTGACTGAGGTTTTAGTTTGTGGACTGGCACAACAGAATCACAAATAACTGTACCAAATAGCAAAAACCACATCACTGGAGGATTAATTGAGAGAGCCACCTGTTCTGCTATTTAATTCATAATCAGGGGGAGAAGAGATGGTATTTGTGAAAAATTGAATATAAAAATTTTCACTGAAATTTGAACTTGGAAAATATATTTTATTGTGTAACTCCAGGACATCTAGAGCTATATCCACAAATATTGTCTAGTTACTTATGGGAATCTAAAGCATGTTTTAAATATATTAGTTTGGGAAATTTCCAGAATTTTTAAGATTTAAGTTTGATGCTAAACTAAATCCTTACTTTGTGTCCATCAGATACTTAACTAGGTACCACCACAGAAAATGTGATACCTAAGATTTAAAATGAATTTTAAAAAATGAAACATTTTTCTTGAAGCTTTTATTTTAGTTTTAATTTTCAAATAATAGATTAAATTTAATATTTCCAATAAGCAAAATACTTTGGTGCATTTCAAAACTAATTTAAATTAACTGAAAATAATTTTTTTTAAGTTGATTAACATCCATTTTTTAGTAATCTGTCATTGCAATGTAATTCTCTTTATTAAAAAAATCTTCCAAAAATAAAATATACTTCTTTTTACATAAAAAGTTAAAAGCAGGAGTCCTTGGAGAATGTAAATCATCAATTTTCTTTTTACAAACTACTACTCATATCCTGAAAATCTGCTCCAAATCATAAAAAAATATGCAATAAATCTATGACATTATTTAATTAGAAAAACTTTTAATCGCTTTTATAAATGAGATTTATTAAGGATACTATTGTCTTAAGAAAAAATAATTTTTTTGATGAATAATGAATTTTTACAAGAATTCTTTTCTTTTCTTTTTTTTTAATTTTAATTAGAATAATTTATAATATATAAATCTTTTAAAATTATGCATTAGTTTCATCTGATTCGATGATGATGTTATTAAGTAAAAACTATACTAACCAATCGAAAATTAATACAAATCATTTTGCACCAAAATTTTAAAAATATTCTTTAATTTTTTTTATGTATTAGGTTGGTGCAAAAATAATGACGTAATAATGTCGTTTTTTGACGTTAAAAAATACGTCAAAAAACGACATTATTACGTCATTATTTTTGCACCAACCTAATATATAAAATATTATGTAACATGCCCATTTTTGAAAATAAGGTAGAAATTAACAAAATTGAGAAGCATTATAAAAGCATATCCCAATATTCATATATAAATTATGCACAAGGTATGACAGAACATACTCACAATCTGGAGTTGCATTATACACAAGCTATATGAAAAATTAGGTTTTTCACAAGACTTCAGGTGTCGCACTGTACATGAAGTTGATTTATGCATGAGTATATGCAGTTATTTTAAGCTTTTTGCAAGAAACAGTTTAAAAATCTTGATAGTAAGTT
Organism: Acanthosepion lycidas; assembly: GCA_963932145.1. Classification (NCBI taxonomy): domain Eukaryota; kingdom Metazoa; phylum Mollusca; class Cephalopoda; order Sepiida; family Sepiidae; genus Acanthosepion; species Acanthosepion lycidas. The sequence continues at coordinate 36,276,285 of OZ010610.1, read as the reverse complement.
AAGTTTTTAACTAATTGTTTTAACTTGAGATTACCATCTTAGAAAATATTTTTATGAAATGCTATTTTAAAAAAAAACAAAAAAAAATAGCTTATTAGAAATATGTTTGCAGAAGTAATGGTGCTAAATATACACACACACACACACCAAAAACGTATTCAGTTTGAAATTCTTCAGGGTCTATTTTTTATTAACTTATACTAATGCTATCAGAAATTAGCTGTAGACTGATGGGTAAGAAAAATAACTTAAAATGAAAGAAAAATCTACATCTTTTCTCTTATTTCTTGGTTGAAAAATAGACATGGTGTATATTGGTTGCCCCCTCGAGTAATCTGATCCAGATAGAATTAAGATGTAACCCAAAAGAGATTGTTGAAAAACCAGATCACAGGAAGATTGTAACAGATGGTGGCTGGTTTGACAGCACAGGGAGGAGGTTAGCCACTGGGGTGTCAAGGGAACTTGATAATTTTTCTTTTTTTTTTTTTTTTTTTTTTTTTTTTTTTTTTTTTTTTTGATAATTTTTCAGTTGTTTGCTGTTTACCATGAAGCAAAGGTAATTGACAGTAGAAAAAAAAAATGGCAGATGTCTCATTAGCTGGAAATGAGTGACATGCTATTGGTTGAAAAAAAAATAGAGGAAAATATTTGATTGGCTCACATTATCATCTCGCTCAGATTTGATGTAAGGAATCTCTGTATATACTGTTATCTTGATTTTAGTTTTATTAGCAGTCGAAATAGAAAATTCTTGTTTGCTATAATTCAATTTTCACAATGTTATCTAATAGCATTGCTTTCAGGATTGATTTATTCACTGTGTAAATATTGATAAACTTTAACAAAATCCTTGTATTTCGAGAGACGGGGATTTTCAGTTAAATAAATCCTGTAATTGCATGATGTATTTATAAGCATGCCAACAAGCATACATAAAAATTATACTGCACGAAAAAATAAGAGTAGATATTATGCTATCTGAAGTAGAAATTGTAATATTTATTGTTATTTGAAGTTAGTGTTGCATAATGAGATGCAAGTATTGTTTGTGTGTTTGGTGCAATATGTTGATCTTTGTCCCAGTTGTGCATACATTAAATACCGTGACTGATTTTTATTAAAGAAGACAGTTGATTGGATTATTTGTGTTTAAAGAGTTTTAATCAAAATCTTTTGTGTTGTTCATTCATTTTTGTGGGAGGGTGGGGTTCTGGGAATGTTTTTACTCTGTATGTGTACACACATTTTTATTACTGTTGTTTCTGTGTTCTCTTTTTTTTTTTGTGTTCTCTTTTTTTTTTGTGTTCTTTTTTTTATTTCTGTGTCCCCCTTATTTCTTTATTTCTGTGTCCCCCTTATTTCTTTATTTCTGTGTCCCCCTTATTTCTTTATTTCTGTGTCCCCCTTATTTCTTTATTTTTGTGTCCCCCTTATTTCTTTATTTTTGTGTCCCCCTTATTTCTTTATTTTTGTGTCCCCCTTATTTCTTTATTTCTGTGTCCCCCTTATTTCTTTATTTTTGTGTCCCCCTTATTTCTTTATTTCTGTGTCCCCCTTATTTCTTTATTTTTGTGTCCCCCTTATTTCTTTATTTTTGTGTCCCCCTTATTTCTTTATTTCTGTGTCCCCCTTATTTCTTTATTTCTGTGTTCCCCTTATTTCTTTATTTCTGTGACCCCCTTATTTCTTTATTTCTGTGTCCCCTTTATTTCTTTATTTCTGTGTCCCCTTTATTTCTGTGTCCCCCTTATTTCTTTTCCGTGTCCTCTTTAAAGAAAATTATTATATAATAAAGGCAACTTTCCATACTACCAAAACAAAAGGTTTAGAAGGAAACTCTTATCATTACTAGATAGAGTAAGAAAAATTAGTGGACTTTAGAAGTTTAATTTCCTGAAAATGGTAATATTAACCATTTCCTTATAAGGAAACATTTGGCATTCATTGACCATGCTACTGTTGACTAAAATTTATATATTTTTTCTCTTAACAGTTTTTCAGGAAAATAACTTTGTCACTTTTATTGCTCTTTCCAGTATTGAGGGGGGTTTCCTTCCTAACCTTTTGTTTGAAATCATGTCAGCATCTTGATTATATCATTATTTTCTCTTTAAGTTACATGTGATATCCATTTCTGCTGTTACTGTGGCATCTGTTATTTGGTAGAGCTCTGTGTTTGTGATTCTGTAGCAGCAGTATATGAGGTTTGAAGAGGGAAGGTCCTCACTAAAACCTATACAAAATCATTTTTAACCATTAATCCATGAAAGCAGTTGTATACAGCTGACAGTTTAAATATTTTTGAAAAAGGTTTGGCACCATGAATGATATCTGTATTAAAGTTTCGATCTAACGAGGCTATTCAAGAACCTGACTCAAGTGTTTAGGTTGATGTTTAAGTTAATGTTTTGTTTTTTAGCAGAACCAACCTTAGTACAACCAGCAGTAACACTGTTTGGTCGATGAATACTGAATACATCCTGTATGGAAATGACCAATTTCATCATTACCGTATGAAATTTAACATTAAATAACCAACAAAGGTTAACATGTTGTACCATTGTAACATCAACTGTTGTAACCCCTGATGTTATTCAGATGTTGACTGTGGTGACTCCCTGGCCTTCGTCAGATGCCCATCTTCACATTGGGAACTTTGAACTGAACTCTTTATTCAGCCCATGCTGGTAGTTAGATTGTTCTCATTTTGCTTTCCATGCTTAGGGAAAATTTCATAACAATTAGTACTCACCAGTGTTGTTCATCTTTGTATTGGTTGTTCATTTCTTCCACTAAAACAGGACTACCAGACTTGGGATTGAACTCACAATTGCTAGGAAATCTGATGTTTTAATCCACACTTTAATTGATTAGGCCATGTGTCTCTAGAACTTTAACATAATTTGATACAAAAAGAAAAAATATGCTGCACTCAGAATTTATTAATTTTTATTTACTTATTAATTTTTTATTTCTTATAGCTTTTTTAAAAAATTTATTCAATTTCTTAATCTGTTGATTTGAAGCTTTTCAAGGAGGTTTTATTTGATATGTTTATTTTCATTGGCTATTGGGACATAATTAATTTTTCACATTTGCTTAAAATTTACCAATATTCTTTATCTTCTCTTTGTAATTTCAGCCCTTAAAATGTAGAGCATTTACCAATAACTCTTTATCTGCACTTTGTAATTTCAGCCCTTAAAATGAAGAGCATTTACCAATAACTCTTTATCCACACTTTGTAATTTCAGCCCTTAAAATGAAGAGCGAGTATGGTTGCCAGTTCTCTAACTTGGACCCCAAGATATGTGAGCTCATCTATGAAGCCAACAAACACTTTCGGAACATGCGTCGGAAGCATGAATATGAACACACACCACTCGGATGGAAACAGTTTGAAGAGATGATGATAGATGATGTATACAATGACGTCCCTTATGTCAAGAAGAGAGGTCGGCGTTCTAACTCTTCAGAAAGGTTTTCATCACATGCACCACGCGCCAGACGATTTAACCATCGCTCAAGCTCAGCAGAAAGAGCTTCCTCTGCTGAACGAAGAATCCTAAATGGATTAAGTAATTATGAAGATTATTTAAATAAAAGTGAGTCTGATTCCTTTCTTCTTTTTTTTCTTTTCTTTTGTCGGTGGAATAAATTCTCAGTCTTTTATTGAATGGCATAACAGTTAGCAACAGAAGAATTGATGAAACCAATTTAAATGTTGACTGAAGTTGCTTGTGTTCACTTCTTGTTAATGCTCTTGAAAATTTTAACTCCATATCATTAGCATGGTATGAGAGTGGAGATGAATAAGTATTTGGGAAAAAAAAATCACTCCTGACTCTTTATCTGCTGAGCATGCAGCAGAATCAGACCAGAGATAGGACAAGAACAGTATGTGTTCGTCAAAGACACTGGAACAAGGAATGCAATATTTATGCTCAGAATATTATCAGAAAGAGCAATACAGAGTTTAGGAGAAATAATAAAAAGACAAAACTTATTAAGAGTTACAAAGGATAGGAAATTGTGGAGAGCAATGATTGCCTACACCCTAGGGAACAAGGCACACAAAGAAGTATCAGCAAAAATTTGCTATTTATTTTGTCAACCTTGACAGGCTAATAATAATTTTTTATTTTACATCATAATTTCAATGTGTTTAAATTTTTTTTTTAACTAATAGTTTTTTTGTAAGTTTTAAGTATTTTTGATCTGACAGTTAATTTGTAATTTAATATAATGTTGATAAAGACAGTAAAAGTAATGATTGTCCTGCAGCAGTTGATGAGATATTCTTCCAGTATGACATTCCAGATTGGCATTAATAATATATGGGTACCTTTAGGGAAATTTCTATATTTTACTTAAAGAACCTAAACAATATGTCCATGGTCTTGTATACAAAGTTGTAGTATCTGCTTAGCTAATGTTTACTCTCCTTCTGCTCAGCATTCACTGCCGGATGGCAGTGAATGCTGGACATTCTCCTCAAAAATAACAGGACTTGAGGCAATAGAAATATGGTTCTACAGAAGGATACTGAGAATACCATAGACTTAACATGTGAGCAATGACAAAGTTTTAAGGAAAATGAAATTTCTTGGTCATGTAATGAAGAAGGAAAGCTTGGAGAATTTTACAATTACAGGACATTGAAGGGAATGGGGAGGCAGCAGACCACCTACCTGACCAACCTGTGTAAATGGATGTCAGAATAGAGTGGGGGGGGGGGGCAAAGAGACAACTGTATTGATATTATGAACAGCCTTTAAAATGATAAAAAACAATCAACATTTTTTTCAATTCTGAAAAATGACCTTAAGGTCTAAAGAATGTTTAATCTACAAATAAAATTTTATTTTTTTCTCTGCTTTTCTGTATTCTTTTTTTTTTTTATATTTTTCTTTTTTTTTCTCTCCATTTTTTGTTCTCTGCATTTCTTTTCTTTTTCTCTTTTTTATGAGTGGACCAATCTATTTAAGTATGATTAGGACTTTGTGAGGAAAATAGTGGAGTGGGTTTTTATTGTCTTCTCTATGATTTTGAATTGAGTTTTTCTTCTCTTTGATTAGTTGCCAACCATGGCTAAATAAACCAGTCTACTCTGCTATTTAATCCATATTTGGAGGGAGAAAAGATAGATTCTTGTCTTTTCCAATGGTACTTGTTTGAAAGTGAATGCAACAAACTAGGCCAAAATTTGTGTTCACCTCACTGAATCTAACTTCCATGCCTGTATCTGTTTCTTGAGTTTAACATCTTACCTTTTTAAAGTTAAACCTTCATTTATTTAATCATATGAACTGCTAATACCAAATTACTTATAAAAATATTGTATTCTTTAATATTTGATTGAACAATTGAAATTCAACATATTTTTATGTTGATACCATATTTCAAATGATCATCCATGCTTCAGCATTCCTCCAGTATATAAGCTGTAAGAAAAGAAAAAAATCATTTCTTCAAAAATCGCAACAGATAAGTGGACCTTTTCATACATGCACACACACACACACATATATATATATATTTGTTTGAATAAAAACAGACCACTTTAAGGTTCCATGTAATAAGTTATTTCACCACAACCCTTTTAACAGGGCTCTGGATCATCAGACTTTACTTCCAAAGGTTGAAATGAAAAATTTTTCATTTCAACCTTTGGAAGTAAAGTATGATGATCCAGAGCCCTGTTAAAAGGGTTGTGGTGAAATAACTTATTACATGGAACCTTAAAGTGGTCTGTTTTTATTTAAACATATTTGCTCTGAATTTACATTGAGCTCCCTGGATATCATCCTCCTTGGGTCTACCCATACAGATTACCTAGTTTTGCATAAACTAACTATATATATATATATATATATATATATATATATATATATATATATATATAAAGAATTTGCACTGCAAGGAAATATAAGGAGGAGAAAAAAAAAACATGACTAATATACAAATTTATTAATAAAACCAGAAAAAGAAAAAAAAATAGGCAGGGAGGGATATATGAGTAAAAGGCTAATGTACAAGGTTCCAGGTGAGTATAAAATGGAAAAAACTTTACTCAATACCTCTTAAAAGACAGAGTGAACAAAGTGCTCATTGTGTCTGCACAGAGACGGTTGATGTAACTTAATGTAAACCACTTCTAATAAACACAAATGTATTGGCTGATAGCTGAGTCATGCATGGACTGGGTATCATGCATACTATGATCAGAAGTACTCTCTTATATCCACAGGAACATGTTGGCCAACCCAGGTCTTCAGTCACTGATTGGTTTGTCCTACATAGTCAGCTTTGCACTGACATTTAAATTTATATACAATAGAACTACTTTGAAGGTAAGACAAAACATCTTTGACAAATGAGAGAAAAACCAAATTTGTCCTGAAGACAACACATAACTTAACCAACAAAAGATACATACACACACACACACATATAAAGTTTCAGGAAACTTGCATGAAAGAAGGATTGCTGCCTAAATACACAAATATATAATTTACATTTAATGAAACTCAATACCCCATATAAATGGCTGTTTCAACTCCTAAGGAAAAATTCCTTACCAAGGATTTTCAGCAAAAAAAGTTTTTAATATTTTTATTATTAGGATTCACTTGGATTATTTACCCATGGATTTTTGCCTGCCTGTGTGTGTGTGTGTGTGTGTATATATATATATATATATATATATATATATATATATATATATATATAGAGAGAGAGAGAGAGATAGTAAAACAAGGACAAATTTAAGGGTACCAATATAATAGTACGATAAACATTTATTAAATATTAATTATTACTCATATGACAGAAATGAAGCATTGAGAGAAAGGTTTTAAGTTTGAAATTTTTGGATACACCAGTGTCCTTCATCAACAGACTGAGGAATAAACAGAGAAATGGGAATTACTCACCAACAGATGTTTTTGTAGAAGGTGTATTTTCTGGTGGAAATCATATTAGCAAAAACCCGATCTCTGATCCCTCAATGTGTGGAACTTTTTATGAAAATAAACTTAAATTTCAAATTTTTACTGGTGTAAAAGCATTAGGCAGGTCTACTAGTGTGTAGGGTGGGAGTGAGATTTAAATATAGATTCAAAGAAATATATATATAAAGTGGACATTGAAGTCAATACCCATTGGTGACAGTCTTTCATACTTAAAACACATTGTGTTTTTACTCAAATATTTATATATATATATATATATACACACAGTTCAGTGATGCATTGTGGATAGTCTATTGTATGAATAAATAAGTAAATAATAAGTATATAATAAACAAATTAACAAACCACAAATGTACACATAAACACATGTAAACATAATAACAACCAACAATAAAATAATAAAGTTAACAAACACTGTAAATAGTCAAAAAACTATTTCCACAAAATATCCCCTAGAATAATTTGAAACATAACCATTACTACCCACCAAAATAACTGTTAGAATAATACAATAGACTACCCACAATGCATCACTGACCTGTATAGACAAATAGGCAAGCAAAAACAACACATATGGCCTGATGATTGCATTTTAAGCATGAAACAGATTGTCACTTCTGGATGTTGACTTCAGTGTACACTTTTATATTTACATATGCTCTATCCCTGATACTGAGCACTTTAATCCATAAATATAGTATATCTTAAAATTATATTCCATCATTCATATATATATATATATATATATATATATATATATATATATATATATATAGGCCTTGCTGTTCCACTACTTATATATATATATATATATATATATATATATATATAGTCCCCTCTAAAAGTATTGGAACGGCAAGGCCAGTTTTGTTGTTCACTGAAGACATTTGGGTTTAAGATCAAAAGATAAAAGCTCAGAATTTCAGAATTTCCTTGTATTTACATACATGCACACACACACACATGCCTTAATTGGATCAGTCAATTTTCAACACAGAAAAAAACTGCCTTTCATGTATACAGATGATTACATTTTATACAATGGGGAATTTCTGTAATGTCATCTTTGCTGAGCAAAATAAAATTACCTAAATGGAGCTGAAATCCCTACTGGCTTATAAGTAGAAATCCTTCCCAAGTCTGTGAAAGGTGTCAAGTGTATGCCTGGTTTTCAAGAATGCTGGAGAGTACTTATCTCTCTCATAGTATAGACCCATCAGCCTCCTCAGTGTTATTAGCAAACTTTGAAGCTGTAATCAACAAGAACATTGTTGATCACCTCAATAAGAACAAACAGTATGGATTTCATTCTGCTTGGTCCAGTGCTGATATCCTAACTGATTATTCACAGAATTAGTGAGGCACTTGACATAATACATCTCAAGCATGATTGCATTAGATATTTCAAAGGTCTTTGACGAGGTGTGGCTTAAAGGCTTACTGCTCAAGCTTTCTTGCTATGGAATCACTGGAAGAGTTTTCTCGGGTATAACCCTTCCTAACTGGTAAGTTCCAGAAGGTAGTTGTTAACGGCCAGTTTTCAGTGTCCCAAGCAATCAATACTGGCATCTTCCAAAGATTGCTTCTTGGTCCAACCATCTTCCTACTCAATATAAATTATCTACCTGAATATACTCCAATCCTTTTTTAATATCTATGCTAATAATACAATGATATATGGGTGCATCTCCAAAGCCCTTAATGACCAGAGCTTAACAGCTGATCTATCCTCTGACCTTGCTCTAAGAGCTTCTTATGTGGCCCTCTATGACGATAAACTACGTCCAACAACAAGGCTTCAGATAATGTTTTCGGAAAAATAATGTTGCCAGCTCTACGTTTTAAGAACATGAAGAAATTATTTGCAAAAACTGAACCAAAAAATATATTGAATTTTCTAAAAAGAATTGGTCTCTTATCAAAGATATAGACTGATGTATAAACAACATATCCTACCTTTTTATCATTTTGCAAATAAATTGTCCTTATCAAATGGAAATTCTTGGCTTAAACAAAAATACCTAGGATTACTTTGCAGTGTGCAAGCAAATAAGCTCTAGGTTGCTAAAAATGTTCCATACAAAATAGGCATTTAAAATTCATATAAACTGGATTTGGCATTAAATAACCCACAGTGGTTGATATGCCATGAAACCCAAACAAACAAACAATCAAGTGACCATCAGGCCTTGTAAAAAAAAAAAAAAATATATCAGCTCTCTAAACTTTTCACTCTCCGGTAACAAAAAGAATTGTCCAAACAAAATTTCGAATGTTAATACGTCTTCTCAAAATTATGAACAAATGTTTCTTTTGGTGCCACTGATTCATTCAAAAAAGAAACTTTGTTTTTGCTGTAATTTTTGCTTATTTTATTCATTTCCAGATGATGAGCCAAGACTTAGTAGCAAATATGCACCAGTCCAGAATAAACCAAGAAATTCAATAAACAGACCTAAAGTACGTATAAAAATGCCCCCGTTCGTGGCTTATGGAGGAGGTTCCTCCAGTCGAGAAATTGGAGACCTGAAAACTTATAATGTAAATGCTGCCAATCATGTAAGTATTTTATTTACATACCTATATTAGCATTCATCTCGGATGTGTTTTGTCAAAACTTGTCTTCCTTTACTTTACCTATCTAATGGAATACTCTTGACATACTGGTCATACCTCATTTTTTTTATGCTGCATCATAGAATAGTGAATCATCTAGCTGGTCATACTTTCTGTTACAAGTCTCAAATTAACAGTGATACAGTTGTGTACAAAAAATATCCTTGGGTGAAGTTGTGTTATGGTTATGGAATTTTCTTTCCGCACAACAACTCTAAATATCAGCTGAATGGATATTGGTATTTGTAATTTTTATTACTGTACCAAGAACACAATCATCAAAAAACTATAAGAATGAACCACTTTGAGGAAAGTGGTTGTAGAAATGGACAAAATGTGTTGAAATGTCTGTTAATGCTGTGTCTTTGATTTTAGCATTATGCATACCCGAATTGATGTTGCCAGTTGAACAATAATATTTTTTATCAGTAGAACAGAACCTCAAATCACTACATGCAAGGACCTCTCCATCCACAGATTCCCAATTGTGGTTTCAATTATCTGCAATTGGCTTAATCAGAAAAAATTTCATGTTAAAAAAAATTATTAAACTGAAACTACATTAAAAAAAAAATGTCAAAGGTGTAAAATATAAACAAAATACACACACACACAAATATATATATATACTAGCAGTAGAGCCCGGCGTTGTCCGGGGATGTAACAGTAAGATATAGATCAAGTGTCGACCATCATAAAGACTGAAAAATAAAATTGACAAAGATTATTGTTTAAGGTTGACGGACACGCATGTCTTAATTAGTTTTTTTTTTTTTTTACGAATTGGTCAAACTCAAACAAAAACAGTGTTTTCAATCATTATGAGTCTACCGATTGAATAGAATTTTATTATAATCAGTTGTCTTGTAAATGTAATTTTTAAAGCATTCTGAATGTAAAAATAAAGAAAAAAGTGTGCAAGACAATAAGAAACACTACCTACCAAAAAAAAAGTGAAGTTTTGTTGAAATTGGTTGAAAAATGTAGGAAATCCGATCCCATATATAAACGAACACACACACACACACACACACACAAACAACCTGGGTTTTATAATAAGTATAACTCGATATGAGTTGTCCCCCTTTCATTCTCGCAACAGCGATGTCTCTTAATTGTGTTTTCAAATTGATTTTGTGCAAAAACAATTGTATTTTTCCAATTTTTGGCACTGTCAGAACCATCGCAAGGTAATTTTACATAGTCCTGTGAAGTTTTGTTGAAATCGGTTGAAAAATGTAGGAAATTCGATCCAATATATAAACGAACAGACACACACAACCTGGGTTTTATAATAAGTATGATATATATATATATATATATAGAGAGAGAGAGAGAGATAGAGAGAGAGTTAATACAGTAAGGATGGATCCTCCAGCAACAGTTGTTATGCTGTTTTTTCAGTGATAAAGTGCAGGTACCTAAATTTAAATGTCCTCAAAGTTTGTGACATCAGATGACTATTTTATTCATTTTAATTTTTCCTCTCTCCTAAATTTTTGGATGGTAGACATGATCAGAAAACTTGCATTATATCAGAAAACATTGAATTTTTAATTACATTTTAAATTAGGGTGACAATTTCCTAGTCAACACACTAAGTATACATGGTTTGCTATAGGCACATGGCCGAATGGTTAGACATTCTGACCGTGAGACCCGGGTTTGAATCTCACCATGGTCAATTTGTCAGGAAGTAGACAATGTTATCGAACTGGAGGGGTCGATCTCAGCATGCAGCACCTTTGGAAAGTGCCTGAAAAACCATACCACAGGTTGACCCAAGCCTTGTGAGTGAAATTGAGTAGATGGAACACTTGGGTGCCATTGATAGCTGTCACAAGTCATCATGGCCGAGGGCTTGAGTGTGCTAGCCTTGTTCAAATTGTTGATCATTCTAGATAACACACTCTTTCCCAGAAACTGTAACTAAGGTCTGCTCAGCATAGTTACAGTATAAACAACAGGTGGGCTCTGTGGGTGTTGAATAAACACAAATGCACCTGAGCAAGTGTCTGCAATAGGGATTGGCTAGCCACCCTAGTAGACGAGTATCCTCAAATACGAGTGGCCAGCTATACATGATTTGCTATTCCCTCCAGAGAATTTATCTACTATAGATAATGAGGATCTACTGTTATATAACAATAAAGTGTCACTACCAACACTTGAGTTTGAACATAGATCACCAGTGAGCAAACACAGGTGATCCCATTATTGAATTAAGTAGACCAAGTGACCATCGAGGAAAAGCGTATATGGGAGGTAGCATACATTATTTACATTATTCGGAGTATTGTCCTCATCTTTGTCACCATATTTATTACAACATTTCAGCCATTGTATGCTCCGGCCTTCTTCAGGTGGTTGGAGAGAGAAGGGAGATCACCACACTCTGTGGGATCAGGTTGAGATCATAGACAAGGAACACCATTGGAAAATTCGTAAACTTAAGGAATCAGCTCATATGCTAGGCCACAAAAATCTCCTGAGCCAACCAAGCATAGAAATAAATACAATATGGGAACCAGTAATAACGAGTGCTAGAGAAAAGCAATGATAACAACAAAGTTGCAATATGAGCTCTGGTAAAAACATGTATGATAACAGCAAAAATTGCAATATGAGCACTGGTAAAAATGGTTGCTGAAGACATTAGGCTTATAATACCCAGAAATTCATACACAGATGGACACATGGCATAAAGGCATTGGTTAGATCCAGTGACAGGACCCAAAGAGTATGAGTTCAATACCCGGTAAAGGCAGTGGAGAACTTTCAGAGGGAAAATTAACAGGCGATAACTGATAACTGACATCCATTAAAACATGGCACATGGGACTAGAACAGTCTACCCCAGTGAGTGAAATAAAGGGTTCAGTTCAACATTCCAATCACCTGAAGAAGGCTGGAGCATACAACGGCCAAAATGTTGTAACAAATATGGTGACAAAGATGAGGACAATAGTCCGAATAATGTAAATAATGTACATAATACCTCATCTCATATAAACAGATATTGGGAGGTAGCATGTGTCTAATTGATCGCATTTTTATTCTATCCTCTATTACTATTCAGATCACTATTTCTACTCTATTACTATACAGACCGCTATTCTCTACTCTATTCACTAGACTATTTCTCTATTCGGATCACTATATGGTGGTTACTATTTGAGCAACTACTATTAGTGTGAGTGCTATTCGAAGGTGTTTGACACCAGTATTGTTCAACGGCATACTATAGCTGTATCTGCAATTACAAAGTCTCTACTACAACAAGTATTTGTTGACATCACAAAACCTATTTTTGCTTTTCTCTTTATCAGTGGCAATGTTGGAGAGTGTATGTCAGTTGTAATTAGGGACATTATATTACAGTTAATTACAAAACTACTTCAAATTGGTAATTATTTTATCTGCATTGCACGGATTCATTTTCTATTACTATTATCATTTGCATAATACAAAGCCCAAGAGCCACTCAAGATTGAGGGTTACTAAATGATGTTATTGCAAGAGCATAAGAAGAGGAAGCAAGAAGTGCAGATTATGAAGATGTGAAGATTAGATAATAGATTTTAAGATTGTAGTGATTAGTGAAGCATCCTCTTGGGAGTCTGTTCCACAAAGTAGCAGTTCTTGGGGAGAAGATGTCTGAGTGGAATTTCATTCTAATGGAAGAAATACAAAGGGAATGATGACTAGTTCATGCTGAGAGTAGTGAGAGCTTAGCAACATTTCACTTGTGGGAAAGAGGTTGCAGAGTAGAAAATAATTCATCACCCACAAGGTTGCATAATCACTTTTGAACAGATATGGCAGCAATACTCCATTTTTGGTCTTATCTGACTCTTAGAGAGATAGAGCATTGTTGGAATCAAGTACTTTCTGGATTGGTACAAGAAACTGGCCATTCTTATACGGTTCCACTTAAGTCTTAGTGAGCTTTAGTGCCATTAGATATTCATTGAAAGTACAGCTGCTCATCAGGACTGGAGTAAATCTAGGGTCTGCTCAGTATAGGACCCATCTTAAAGCAACATTAGTTGTTTGATTAGGCAACCTCAAGATATTACCAGTTAATTGTAACCAGTATTACTTAATCTTGAGTTACATATTCCTGCTGTCTCTCTTACCATATCATTAATGTTTACAGATCTTTTTAGGTTAAAGGATATTAAAGGTAGTGATGTCATCGAGCAAATGAAGCTTGTAGGTCTTAGTGAGGACCATCCCTCTTCGAATGTCATGGATTGGTGCTATAGAATCACAAACGAAGAATAGTACCACATAACAGAAACCATATCACTTGAGGACTTACAGCAGCGGCAACAACTAAAATGGACAACACATGTCACTGGAAGAGAAAATGACATAATGAAGATGCTGACATTTTACTACTTCAAATACAAGGTGAGGAAAGAAGTCCCTCTCAATACTGTAAAGAGTGATAACAGTAGACTTAAGAAGCTTATTTTCCTGAAAAATTGTTTTGAGAGAAAGATTTTATAAATTTCAACCAAAAATAATACTGGCTTTTCAGTTAGTGAATGCCAAATATTTCTGATAAAACAGGATCTTGATCCATAAACTGAATATAAAAGCTCTTCATCAGGCAACAGAAAAATTGATCTTGAAGAGAAATTTCAGTGAACTTAAATAATGCATAAAGGTTAAATTTGGCAGGAAGGGAGACAAGTTATTGCCACTGCTTAGAACATACCCATTAAGCTGAGAAGTGGAAGTCTAATATCTTCAAAAATTTGTTAGCCAAAGGTGTTGAGTTCAATCCTAGGTAGGACCATAAGAGTTAACCTAGTTAAGTTCTCTTATAAGGAAATGGCTATTACCATTGTAGAAGACATCAATCTGTTTGTGATTCTCCAGTACCCAAGATTCATTGTTGTCTTGAGACTGTATTACTTGAATTCCAAATGTTACTGTGCAAACTAGAAGTACCTTTGGCTTTGTCAATATATTTTTGGATCTGTCTATATTTCTGAAATGAGGTATTATGTACATTATTCAGACTATTGTTCTCCTCTTTGTCGCCATAATTATTACAATGTTTCGGCCATTGTGCGCTCCGACCTTCTTCAGGTGGTTGGAATGTCAAACTGAACCCTTTATTTCAAATAGGAGTTGACATGCCATTAAATCCAACATCCATCCATCCTTTATTTCGCTCACTGGAGTAGACTGTTCTGACATCCATTAAACATGGCATGTGGAACACGTGCCATGTTTAATGGATGTCATTTATCAGTTATCTCCTGTTAATTTCCCTCTGAAAGTTCTCCACTGCCTTAACCTTTGCGTCCTGTCACTGGATCTAACTAACACTTTTATCCACTGTGCCATGTGTCCTTGAGGACATCTGTGTATGAATTTCTGGGTATTATAAACCTAATGTTTTCAGCCACATTTTTTTACCAGTGCTCATATTGCAATTTTTGCTGTTATTTTTACATGTTTTTACCAGAGCTCATATTGCAACTTTTATTGTTGTTATCACTTTTCTCTGGCACTCGTTATTACTGGTTCCCATATTGTATTCATTTCTATGCTTGGTCGGCTCAGGAGATTTTTGTGGCCTAGCATACCCGAATAATGTAAATAATGTATATTTTGGGATGTCATGGACACTGTTCATGAGGCTTCATTGGTTTGTATCCTGCAATGTTTAGTGTAATCCTTTTTTAATCACTTAAATAATATTATGTGCATCACATGCAGAAAAATAAAATAATGAAATGGTCAATGTTGCAGGTGCACATGAATATCATCCTAATTTTATTTCACAAAATGAACATAAGTAATTGTTGACCTATTCTCTACCCTGCAGGTTCTTTTCAACAGAGACAGTATTGCAAGCTTGTTACTATTTCCATGACAAATGTTTAGTGGAGTTCTATTCTTTAGTTCTGCCATTTCAGACCTTTACTTTTAGGACATGCTACACTACTTCCACTGAGCCAAAACATGATAACAACAACAAAGATGAAGACAACAGTCCAAATATAAATGAATTAAAAAGATGCCTAAAATAGTTTACATTACAAAGATATTGACCTAATTTCTTGTTTTGTAATGAATAAAAAATTTGTTTTTAACTCGGTTAATTGCTAAATAGAAACAGTTAATAGGTTTTCCTCATTACTGAACTAAAAATGTTTAAATCATTATTCAATGTTTTCAATCAATCAGTGGATTTGGTTGTTTTCATGTAATTATGGCTTAATGGTTCAGAGAAATATTTAGAATAAAAGTTTCTTTTTGCATGTTCTCTACTATTTATGTAAAATGTAGCCGAAACTGACATTCCATCCATTTTACATGGTTTTATTGGTTTGGTTTAGTTTTTATAACCAGCTTGTTTATAAGCAGCTGTACTCAAAGTTGTCTAAATTTTAAGCAAATCCACAACTGACACCAATTTGATTTAATCAATTCAAAAAAAAAAAAATAAATAAATAAAAGGTTAGCAAAATATGAAATTACGGAAAAAGTATTATTAAATACATAAAATGTATTCAAAAGTTCAACCAATTCTACTAGTTACATTCAAATGTCTTTTTCTATTTATTAGACCAAACATTTGAGCAACTTGAATATTAATTCTCAAACAGAAATTAGACAACCTAAGTTCAGGTCAAAATCTCAAGTTGCTTATATATATATATATATATATATATATATATATTGTAACCCGGATATAAGAGAGATTTTCTCTGGTCCCAAATTAGAGCCATACTTACCTAAACAAAATAGACCAAACCCGGATATAAGACATTTCTTCTCCCGTCCCGACAACGCTCTTATATCCGGGTTACACTGTAATAGCTTTAAAACATCCCTATTGAGTGATGGAGGGCTCTTAATTGGGCCTTCATCACAATAAGTAACAATAAACTACAGAAGAAATCAAAATTGATTGCTGCATTTAAGTAATGAATTAATGTTTAAGCATACCTTTTAAAAATTTAACAATAGTTCTTATGTCTCCACTTAAATTAAAGACAGTTTGATGTATGAAGGTCCTTACTTTCTATACAAACATTATTATTTTTATTTCATGGGTGACTTTCACTGGATTTTGCAATTAATTTTGATTATTCCAAAATTTATTTCCAAATTATAAAAATTATCGTACAAAGAAATTTGTCACAAAAAAATCACATTAAAATATTGCCAAAAACAATCACAGTAATGAAAACTTGGGAACCCCAAATTTCAGGATTGCAGGTCCAGATCCAGCCTGGAATGTTTTTAATTTGCTCCCAGATTCACCCTGATTCCAAAATCATATGTTGGGATACAAAGGTGCAAAGTTGAAAACCCAGACAATTTTATTTTGAAACACTAATTTTTTCATTTGAACATGAGCTATTGAAAGTTAGAGAGTTGTGTCCCTTTTAATTGTTTTTATCAGCCAAGATAATGGAATCTGAAAACAATTGCAGTAATGGAAACTTGGGAATTCAAAATTTCAGGATTTTGGGTCCGGATCCTGCCAGGAATGTTTTGAATTTGCTTACCCCTGATTCCAAAATGTTACATGTTGGGCTATGGCCTCTAGGATTAAAGTTGGAAAAGTGTGAAACACTGACATTTGCATTTATTATATATATATAGTTTTAAAGTAGGTGATATTTATGGGTTAAAGTGCTCAATATCAGGGATAGATCATATGTAAATATAAAAGTGAACATTGAAGTCAATACCCAGTAGCAATAGTTTCATGTTTAAATACAATCTTCAGGCTATATATATATATATATATATATATATATATATATATACACAGGGTGACCCCAAAAAACAGGAATTTTTGAAGTGCGTATTGCCAGACATGAGCAAGTGGCAACACTGCGAGACAGTGATCTTGAGCAAGTAAACATTTCGCCATTTAGAATTCAAGATGAAATTCACAGTATCCCAGCTGAGATGTTGCAGCAGTCAATGAGGAATCTCAACAGCAGATTTCAAGAATGCATTCAAACAGGAGGACGGCATCTACAGGACGTAATTTTTTAAAAATGAAAATTCCATCATTGTTTCTTAAATGGCATGTTTTAAGGTTTCAATTACTATGAATAAAATATTTTTCTTCCATCACTCTTGCTTTTATTGGATTGTTAAAAAAAGTTCCCGTTTTTTTTTTTTTTTTGGTCTCTCTCTCTCTCTCTCTCTCTCTCTCTCTCTCTATATATATATATATATATATATATATATATATATATATATATATATATAATAATATGATTACAAATCATTTGGACAGTTTTTACACACACTTTGTCCAGAAAAGAAATCACTTGTATGAAAGTAAGAAAATGTAATAAAAAGCTTAATTGCAGTGCCGTATCAGTTGTCTTCAAAGAAACCTATATGTATAGGTAGTTTGAATGAAGGAAAAAAAGAAAATGGAATGTCATGTACCTCGTAGTAGGGGAAAGCAGTGGTGATTTCTTTTATAGAAAGATATTGCAGGAAAAGAGAATTATGGGAAGGAAGAAAAGCTATAAAACTCCTCTGAAAATAGGAGTCGGGATCTTTTTCTGGTTAATTTCATACAAGAAAGGAGATTTAAGAGAAGGATATGAGAGATCTGATCCTAGAACTTTTTTTTTTTATTTTTGGGACCACAAACTATTTTGGCACTTTAGAGTCTGGAACGGTAAGATTGGGTAGAGACATGATACAATTGTTCAGCAGAGAAGTTGATATAGTCACATGGATAAAGAAAGTGAAATTGGTAGCTGAGCTTCAAAAAGTGCCAGACCTTGCTAGTTTCCTTCTCGTTTTTTTGCAAGGATATGTGCTTGCCCTTTACCTTGAAATGAGTGACGAGTACATGATAGACCAGACTGAAGAAAGCATTTACTGAAGGCCCCTTTGAAGCTTCTGAAAAGCTCAAGAGAATGAAATGGACTGGGGAATTAGTGAACGCCTACACCAATAATATCAAAAGGTTGGCGAAGCTAGCAGGATATCTCAGGGAGAGGACTGGATCAGATGGCAAAACTAATTTTCATGACAGGCTTCCCAGAAAACAAATTTGTGGAACTGCAACAAGTGCCAGGTGTAGCAAAGATCAACTTCTGTGAAATGATACTAGTTGCAAGGCTCTTGGTCAGCAAACAACTTCAGGAACCCAGAACAGTGGTTGCAATTGCACAAAGCACAGGACAAAATGAAAGCAAAGGTCTTATAAAATCATTGAGTGTTAGGTGCTATAGATGGGATAATACCTAAGTAGAGATTGTAAGGAGCCACCAAGAACAAAAGTAATTTGCTACAATTTGAAAGATTGGGGCATATTGCAAAGTATTGTTCTCAGGGTTAGGGAAACAAGCAAGGAGGAGCTTCTGCACCAGTAGCTACCCCATCAACAGAACAAAGGCACGGTACTAACTTCTACCAATCATAGAAGTGTCAATGGATGGTGTGATAGTGACATGTCTTGTTGATACCGACTACACAGCCACTTAATCCCAAGTTTGTGAGTGGATGGAATGGGAGTGGCACTGTGAAAGCAGTTAACAGAAGGGAGGTAAAATGTAAAGGAACCCAGTAGGTGAAGATAAAAGTAGGTGGAACGAGGATAAAAACAGAGGCAATTATCATTGATTGTACTGTTGATGGGATCAACATTATTATCAGAATAAACATGATTAATAAGCTTGGAGGTGTGACTAAAAAATGGCAAGGTGTAGTTTGGAGAGGTTCACTGTGCCGCGGTTGCCCAAGTTCAAAATTGAAGATGAGGACTTCACACTAGAGTTCAATGGAAAGAAATGAACTGTGAAATGGAATTGGATAGGAAAGTCTCCAGTATTTAAAAAAAACAAGGTGGAGTACTACAAGAATTCTTTGAAAGAAGAAAAAAGAGTAGAATTTGAGAAGGAGGTGGAAAGATGGATTACTGAGGGTATTCTCTTGCTATGGAAGGGTGAAGGAGTGTTACTGTTGATGGCAGTGGTCCAAGCTACAAAAGGAAAAATCAGGTCAGTATTAGACTTTCAGGAGTTGAACCATTATGTAGAGTGCCATACTGGAAGCGACATAATCGATGTTTGTAATGAAAAGATGAGAAAGTGGAGGCAGTTGGTGGGAGGAACTATGATCATCGACCTTAAGTCAGCCTACCTGCAGTTGCTCATCACAGAGAACCTATGACAGTACCAGCTGGTGTGCTATAAGGGGAAAACTTACTGCCTGACTTGGTTGGGGTTTGTATTAAATGCTGCACTGAAAATTATGGCAGTATTCCTAAAAACTGTGCTGATGAAGAGAAATAAGAATACTGATTTGTATATTGATGACATCATGATAGATGTAACAAAGGTGGCAACAGAGGAAGAGGTGGATCATTTTAAGGAATTCGGATTGACAAAAAATGCTATCAGAATCCTTAGGAGGGCAGCACTAGACTTTAAACTGAAGAAAAAGGAAAAGTGGGTGAACTGGTGTTCAGAAGAGGCAATGAGAACCCACAGGAGAGATGAGTAAGCAGGAATTGTTCTTGGTCTGTGGAAAGCTGTTGGGGAACTACCCTGTTGCTGGATGGCTGCAAGTGGCATACAGCTACATGAAAAGAAGAGCAGGATAGATTGGGAATGTAAAGTCTATGATGAAACTGTCACTGTGATGCAGGAGGGGTCTTAGCTGAGATAAAGAAAGAGGACCCTGTGACCAGGCATATCTCTAAAATGAAAACTGGAATAGTGTGGTGTGATGGTAGCAGTATTGTTACAGAGGTAATCATAAAGATTGGCAGTTTGGTGGTGGAAGATGCAGCACGGCTGAGGAAAAAAAAGAACAACTATAGCCACATCAATGTGGCTGAATTAGATACTGTGCTAAAAGGCGTTAATTTGGCTTTAAAGTGGGGGTTAAAAGAGGTGGAAATGAGGATCAATTCAGCCACAGTAGTAAGTTGAGTGAACCCTCCTGTAGAGGAGAGAAGGAAAATATGAACAAAAAATGCTGGAGAAATGATAGTGGAGGTTAGGAATACTAAGAGAGTTGATAGCCGAATTTGGATTACAAATAAAAGGAGTGTTTGTGCCTTCAAAAAAAACAAAATAAGGCAGATGCATTAACTGATAAACAAAAAGTGGTTGGCTGTCAATGAGGAGGAAGAGGCTCCAGTATGATGTCTAGGGACCAGAGAACTAAGAGAGTTGCACAGTATGCATCATATAGGAGTGGACAGGACTCTATATTTGGTATGGAAAATCAACCTGCTTGTTAAAAGGAAGGAAGTCCAGAGGGTGAACAGGAACTGCATTAGATGTCAATCAATTTGAGCCTGCCCCAAACAAGCATTATCCTGGTGAAATTGGAACAAGAAGCAACTGAATGAGATTAGCAGGGATGCATCCTTGTTGATGATTGACTGCGGGCCTGGGCAACTAGTGATGTGGAGAGAATTGTGTGCAGAAACAGCAGCTGTGATTGCATAACTGGAGAAGGTGATTTTTGAATAAGGTCCAGTAGTGGAGGTAGTAATAGACAATGGCACGATTTTCCACTCAGAACTCTTCCAAACAATGTTTGAAAAATGGAAATTAAGGTGGTACTACAGAACAGTGTATAGACCAGAGCAAAATAGAATAGTGGGGCAACACCATCAGATTTTGAAAGCAATAGCTGAGGGAGGAGGGATATCATCTGTCGAAGCAACATTTTGGTACAACATGGAACCTAAGGTTAGACAGAGAAAGGAGACAATACCACAAAGGTCAATTTTCACCTACAAGTGGAGGTATCCAAAAGATATATCCCTGAATATCATTGAGAAAGTGGCAGGCAGAATCCAAATAGGGGAAGAGGCTTGGGTGAAGCTGCTAAATGTGTGGTACAATGCGCAATGGAGGAGAGGGGTGGTGACTTGAGTGCAATCACCGAACAATCTGACTGTTGATTGTATGCCACGGCATATTCGGATTTAAGGCAAGTGGTCTGTGCAGACAATGTGAATGCTGAACATAGAGGAGATAGAAATAAAACGACACCGACAGCAACGTGCCAACCTAGGTACACAGCTATGTTGTGTGAAATAATCTTTTAGGATCATGTGGGCCTGTAGTTGGAATGAAGAAAGAAAAGAAAATGGAATGTCTCTTACCATTTGATGGGGGAGAGAAAGAAGCAGTGATTTCTTTTATAGAAAGTTATTGTGGGTAGAGAGAATTATGGGAAGAAAGAAAAACTATAAAGCTCCTTTGAAAATAGGTGTCAAGATCTTTTTCTTGTTTGTTTCATATGAGAAATGGGAGAAACGAGATTTAAAAGAAGGATGAGAGATCTGATCCTTAGAGAACTTATTTTTTGAACCACATTATATATAAAATATATCATGTAATATGTAAAGATAAAGACTATTATATGTAATTACTATCTGATTATGGGATTAGTATTTTGATATTTACATTAGTTTTTATAGATTACAACTGAAACTGACACTTCTTTATAGGTGTTTCTACAGATAAGTAAAAAAAAAAAAAAAGTGTTAAAAACTATAGAAAGAGATGCTGGATAAAATGGATAAGTATGCTTAAAATAACTGTAAAAATATAACTGGCATATTTGAGATAAATATACTGTGCATATATATATATATATATATATATATATAATTATTTATTTAAAAATATGATTCCACCATGGTACATAAGAGTTCTCATGTCTCAAAACAATAAAAATACTAAAGAACTTTGGATTATTTATCTAACCAGTTCTTTCCTATTTTCTATATATTTTCACACACACACATATATATATATATATATATATATATATATATATATATATATATATAAAAATTCTGTGACTTTTGCTAGTCCATCAGTCTATCCATCCATCACATCCTATAAAATAGCCATACATTGGCCGATCAAAACCAAATTTTAGCTAAAAGTGCAAACGGGTAAAGGGTTATAAAGTACAGTTGGTTTTACTAGTGTGCATAAAAACTGCAAAGTAGGGTTTTTGTCAAAGTATTTTTCCAAATAAATCAGCTTATTCAAATTTCATCGATTGGTTTGTGAAATCGAATGAAATATAAAGTTTGTAAATCTTGAGAAAAAATGTGAGTGATAACTTCAAGAATACTAAATACTGCGTGGATTTCTCATAATTCAAGAATTTGATGTAATTAATATAAGTTTTCCCTAAATATACAAATGCACATATTGTAAGATTGTAATATGCAAGACCAATTCTAGCCAGGATTCAAAATCAACATACACTTCTTGTCTCCTCCTCCTCCTATGTGCCATGTCCCTTCAGGGTGTGGGTGATTATGGTTCTTGAAAACTTTTTATCCTTTTACGACAGTAGAAAAACCTCAAGTGCCTAAAGTTATTAATAAAATATTTTAAATTACTTATTCAAAGACTGTCTTTTACTTTTACTTTTTCTAGGACCTATGAAGCAGTTCAGTTAATTTACATGTTTATCTGCTGACTAATATCAGGGTTCTGTCTTTCAGAGACAAAAGTTCAAGTTCTGTAGATTTTTCTTTTCTTTTTTAATACTGTGGTTAAATTTATCAAATTGTTGCATTTAGAACTCATTCCTGTTAAGTACAAAAATAATTTAAAAAATGTGTTAAAATTCACTTAGGATATCAGAATGTAAATATTTCATATTTATAGACTCTTTTTCACAGCATTAAAGACAAACTCCAAATTTGATTGGTTAATTTTAGAGAGTGTGACAGAAAGATAAACTTAAAAATATGTCTGCATAATTTCTATCTTTCTTACCAAAATAGTTTGTGAGTCATTTAGTAAATTATGCACATTCTCGATATATAAAACACACATACACACACAGTTACTATCTCCCTTGCATGCACATTCACATTTTTATCATCATTGTTATTATTATGGTAGTTATTATTAGTAGTAGCAGCAGCATTATTGTGTTGTAGTCAGATATCTCCCTTACTTTCATGTTCCCATTTTTATCATGGTTATTATTACAGTAATTATTCTTAGTAGTAGTATTTTTATTATGCTATCATCAGTTATCTCCCTTACTTTCATGTTCCTATTTTTATCATGGTTATTATTACAGTAATTATTCTTAGTAGTAGTATTTTTATTATGCTATCATCAGTTATCTCCCTTACTTGCATGTCCACATTTTTTTCGTCTTTGTTATTCTTAATAGTAGTTATTATTATTATTCTGTCATCAAAGATAAAAACAAATTTAATATAGGTGATAAGGAAATTAACCATAGAATAGCTGTACTAGATGTAGATTTATCCAACACTGCAAATTGCTACATAACCAAAACAATAAGAAGTCGAACATAGAATAAACTGTGCCAGACATAGTTTTGCCCAACACTGCAAATTGCTATGAAACCAAAACATCAACCTGAAAACTCAAGTCATGTTCTTAAATAGCCACATCAGATCAAAACTTTTATATGGATGCTATAAATGGTGTCAAACCTTTTCAGAAATATCTAAACTGTTGGCAGTATATAACAGCTTTCTCAGATCAATGGTGAAAAAAGTCTTTGAGTGAGTGGAGACTCAAGGGTCTTAGCTTTAACTGCACTTCTTCAAAACTTGTAGCCTAACATTATAGAATCACAAAGAATTGTACCAAATAACAGGAACCATATCACTTGAGGACTATCAACAACAGCAACAATTAAAATGGATAGCATATGTAACTGAAAGAGAAAATAAATAATCAAAATGCTAATGTTCTACACTACTTCAAATAAAAGGTTAGAAAGGAAACCTCCATCAATAGTAGAAAGGGTGATAATAGCTACTTCACATGAAAAAAACCTATTTTCCTGACAAATTGTTTTAAGATTTTATAAATTTCAATCAAAAATACTGGAAGGAAATAGCTTATATTACTATTACTTGAATGTTTCTATTTTTATTATCATTATTATTGTGGTAGTTATTATTTAATACTCTTCATCTTATATTCCCACATAGTCACTCTTATAAACACACTAATAATGTGAAAAAGGGTTTTCAGCCACACCCCTCTCCACTTATAGTTGGCATCATTTGACTGGAGTTAGAGACAGTCCAAAATGAGGGGAAACACTAGGATGAGGCAATAAAAAAATCTTTATCAAGTCCTACAATCAAAGGATTGATGATTCTTGCACTGAGGTTATTAATAAACACAGGATTTGGAATTTAACCTAGTTTGAAAAAAAATTCAATATGAAATGATAACAAAGGCTGCAGAAATAGCCAAAAATTTTGCAATTTCTAAAAAAACTACTTTGTGCTTCTTTAAATCAACTAAATATAAAAAAAAAAAAAAAAAAGATATACAAAGATTATCTTGGTCATCTCTCTCTTTATGTGGCATGTTCCCTTGGGATGTAGGTGATTATGGCTCTCCACAATTTTCTGTCCCTTGTAGCTCTAAATGAATTCTGTCTTTTCATTATTTCCAAACCCTGTTCTGCCATCCATTTTCTCAAGCCTGTCAAATCTCTGTTGCCCTCAATCTGTCCTTTGATTATCAGATTTTCCAAGACCTCTTTCCTCATTATGTGTCCCAGAAATTTCAACTATCTCTTCCTGATGTTAAGTAGAAGTTTCCTTTTTGTTTCCATTTTCTCCAAAATCTTGCTGTTGCTCACATGTTCTGTCCATAGTATACTTAGCATCCTCCTGTAGAACCACATTTCTGCTGCTTCAATTCTCCTCTTCATCTTTGCAGAAATTGTCCAGCATTCACTACCATACAGTAGGAAAGATATTACATAGTTCAGTACTCTTTTCATTGTTTCTAATGAAGTTTTTCTATCTCTTCATACTCTGCTTAGCTTTTGAAATACATCTTTGGCTACCCCATTACATATTTGTATTTCAGTGTAACATCTTGGTCATTATTTATATATAAAATATGTGTCTTGTTACTTTAAACATTATATCTTGTGGATATACATGTTTGAGTAGACATCCCTGGTTTTAAACAGTATAAATTTTTGTCTACCAGACTTAGGAATTTCTCACATTTCTCACCTTTCTCACCCAACTACAGGTAGGTCTTTGTGACCTGTTAGTCCAGAAGCACCTCTACATATTGAGGTCTTTAGTTAGTATAAGTAGCAATATTGTATCCATCATCCACTTGCTCGCCTCGTCATCTAGCTTACAGCAATTGGTATCCATAAGCAGTCAATCATCTGAATACTGACCAAGATCAACATTGTTTAACTTCAGTGATATGTACATATTTATTTGAAAATTACTGATTTCTTTTTTTTTTCTATTGAATATCCTTGTTTTTTCTTTATAATTTGTTCTCAATTAGCCAGTGAAGCCTCTATAAGTTTTAAATTGCTGTCTTATATCTACAAAAAAAGAGAAAATCTTACTCAATCTTTATGTTAAAAGTTATAAGTAACATTCAGGAAATGCTTAGTGGCTTAGATAGTTGCATTTTTCCTACTAGTGCTAGAGGTCAGAATTCAGACCAAGGATTTTAATTGTTCATTCTCAAGTCAAGTAGCCCTTTCCTATTTGGAAGATTGGTAGGACACAATCTTCCTTTCCCATTTTCTGCCATTTGGTTTTATGCTAGAAGTTAATATCCAAATATCATGTATCCGACATTTTGCATGTCTGAGTGTATTACTTTGTTTACTTCTGTTCAATGTCAACACTAATATCTTTCTTTTTTTTTTCTTTTTTTTTTTTTGTATATATAAAAGTACTAGTTATACTTTTAAATGCACTATTTAATTGGTCTGCTTGTAAAATTTTGTGGAGAATAATTTTTGTAGTTTAAAATTGATTAGACTTCCTCAAGCCACATTTGTCAAAATTAAAAAAAAAAAAAAAAAAAATTATCATTTTGGAAGCCAGTTCTTGTTCATAATATAAATACAGTATCAAATTGATCCCTGACTTCTTAAAGAGTTATCTGTACTTTGTTTTTACTTACAAATGTCAACTTTGAATCTATTTTATGTTATTGATAACTGATTACTACTAATGTCTTTTTTTTCCCAATTTTTATCAATGATGTAAGCACAGTTTCAAACTTGACATGTAAATAAAAACTAAGTACAGATAACTCTTTAAAATGTCAGGATTGATTTAAAACTGTATTTATATTATGAACAGGACACTATTCTAAAATGATATCACATTTGAATTCTGACAAATGATGTGTCCTGAGGAAGGTCTAATGAATACTAAAAAAAAACAAATTTTCCTGAGTGGATTGATTAATTTAAAAAATTTTTATTTAAAAAAAAAAATGATATATATGTTATTTTTTTTTATATTTTACAAGTACAATAAAGTTACAAAATTGCTATCCATTTATCTGTAAGACAAATTATGGTTTTTCTTTACCAAGTTTAAAATTACAAAAAATCTAATTCTATTGTCATCAAAAGAGCTGAACAAAAAATGCCTTTTGTCACCATTTTATATATTTTTTTAAAAATATTGAATGTCATAACTGCCAATTAAAATATATAAAATCCTTCTCTTAAAACAGTTGTTTGGGAAAATAGTTTTCTCGAGCCCACTGTTATTGCTCTTTCTACTGCTGATGGGATTTTCCTTCCTAATCTTTTGCTTTTGGTAGTGTGAAAGATCAACATCTTGATTATATTGAAAATAACCTAGTTTTGAATTTGCCCAAATCCAATAACTTTCAATGTGCTATCTAACTATATTTTTGTTTATTATTATTTATTATTATTATTCTCTGATAAAATAGTAGAGGGGGGTGTATGTCACCAAATACAGTAATATCCAGATGAAAAACATACTTTTAAAATCTTAAAATTTCATGAAAATCAGTAAAATATTGCTGCATTTTTTGTATTTAGTCCAGAAAATATTTTCTTTTCGACAACTCTATTTCAGCTACTAACCCAATCAATCATTATTTTCAGCTATATTTCTCTTTATTCTCTACAGGTGTCAAAGAGTGCTCTGCAAGCCTCTCAAGTTAATGGAATCCTTAAGGCAAATAAATCCAGAATTTTTGACAGCGAGGATGGTGCCCCTATTGCCAAAATTGTATACCGCCCAATGACTGGCTCTTGGCTCCCCAGAGACGTGATACCAGACTGGAAAACAGAATATCGCAGTAACTTTTGCTCATAGAATCAAATAAAAAGTAAAAATGGGAGATGAAGGAAGACAGACCAAGAGAAAGGCAAACTGTGTCTTCCATTCTTCAAGAGAATGTCTCAGTCCGTCACTTTAAAAACAGTCTTCCGTTCCAATTATCTCAGAATTTACTGGGAGAAGATTCAAAATTAGAAATAACTAAAAAGTTAGCAAAAAATCTTTTTATGCTTTATTTTTATGTTGATAGATAAGAGTTGCAATTTTTTTTTTTTTTTTTTGCTATCAAAATATGAAAAATGAAAAAATAGAGAATTGAGATGGGGGTAGGTCTATTATTATTAATTTTAAATTTTTATGCACATTATTCTTGCTATGTCTGGACGTCATTTCATCTTTGTTTTTCGTTTTTGTTTTTTTAAAAAAAGGGTGGGGTTTCTTTTAAAATTATTTAAAATTTCATTTTTATTTATTTTGTTTTTAGTGCATTTTTCTCTATTTCTGAAAATCACTTCATCTTTTTTTAAAAAAAGATTTTTTTTTGTTAAATTAAAAAAAAAATTTTTGCTATTTCTGGAAATCATTTCATCTTTTTTTTTTTAAATGGGGCGTTAAAAATTTCGTTTTTATTTATCGTTTTGCTTTCAGTACATTTTCCTCGCTATTTCTGGAAATCATTTCATCTTTTAAAGTTTTTTTTTTTTTCTTAAATCTAAAAACTTTGTTACTGTTTCGAGAAATCATTTCATCTTTTTAAAAAGAAAAAAAGATGGGTTTTCTTTTTTAATTATTTACTTTTTTTTTTTTAAAGAATTCACCTTTTCAAATACATTTAATTTTTAATAAGTACTTTGTATTTACAATATTTCGGAAAATCTATTTGCCCCTTCAGAAGGCCTGAATTAGATAAGATGATGTTGTTGGTATATATGAATGATTTGGTATGGTCAATGTTATAGCAAATCAATATGCTATTTCTTGTTCTGAAGTATTACAGAGACTATCTGTTCAGGCATCATTTGGTTATTGAGGTTTATAAACAAAGAAAACAGTAATTTTCTAGTCATGATCCGATGAATCAACATATTTGTTATATGCAATTTGAAGGATTGTGAGATGCTATATGCAATTTGAAGGATTGTTAATATTTAGTTATTATGAAAGTAATAACAAAAATATGTAAAGATGACCAAGTGACCTGATGATGATAGGAAACTTTCCGGTTGAATATTGTGAACTTTGAAACAAAATGGATGAAACAATTTGAATGAAGAAAAAAAAAAAGAATGTTTTGAGATAGAAAACTCAACATTTTTTAATTTTTGCTGTGTTGTGAAAGACATTCAACCAATAAGAATTCTTTTAAGTCATAAAAGAAATGACTATTCAAAATTTTACTTTATTTGCATTTCTCTATATGAACAGCCATGAATGTGGGAAATAGTTTGGAGTGGAATTTGAAAAAAAAATTTCAACAAGTATGAGTAATCTTTTTTTATTTTAGCAGTTGGGTACAACATCTGAATCTCTTGATGTCCAACATGTTTCTTTAAAAAAGAAAAAGGTGGCTTATCATAATGTACATTTCACAAGAATATAAATCTGAATATTTCATCAATTAACCATAATTTATTTAAACAATTTACAGAGAGATGATGACTCTTTAAGAAGAGTTAATGTCCAATTCCTCTCACAGTAAACCTGACCTCATATCAAACACTCATTTCTGTGAAGTAATTCCTAGCTTGTCACCTCTGTAGATATTATACTACCTGTAATTGTTTTTTTTATCATCAATATCTTAGTTTTAGTCAATATAAACTATGTAAATTAACTTTCTAATACAAATATGTCATTTATATTAAACTTGATTTAACAAAGCTCTATTATCTCCCCACCCCAACATACATACACACACACACACACACACACAATGCTAAATTACTAAAGTTGTATGCATGATTATATATGGAAGTGCATCAATAAATCTACAGCCTGACATAGTTATTAGCTGAATTTTGATCTAAAATTTTCACTGTATAATATTTGATCTATATTTTTAATGAAGATGTGTTGCATTAAGTATGTAAAGTTAATGATGTTTTCCATTATTAAATTATAGATTTATAGAGTTACCTGTATGTGGGTGCATATATATATATATATATATATATATATATATATATGTGTGTGTGTGTGCACACACACAGATTTATCTATTTGCTAATTTTTTATCAAGTGAAATTGTTAAGTATAAATTTAACACATCTGAGAATAATATTTTAATATAAGCTCTGTCATATAATAGTTGTTAGGGCACTACATAAACTGACTGGTCCACTCCTTTAAAAAAAATTAAAAGGCAATTTGGGGGAAAGTGGGATCATTTTTGTAGATTAGCGTTCATTAGACCTTCCTCAAGTCACAAAATTTTTCAGTATCAAAAAAAAGATTTGTTTTTTGTTTTTTTTTCATGATATAAATCGTGTTAAATCAGTCATTGACTTCATAAAGAGTTATCTGTCTTTTTTTTATTTGCAAATCTCAACTGCTTATATTATTGATAACTGGAGAGAGAAGGACAGCATCAGTATTACACAGTTATTAATAACATAAACAGTTTCAAACTTGACATTTGTTAATAAAAACGGGACCACACTTCTTTGACTTAAAAAAAAAAAAAAATGAATAAATAATATTCTTATATTCTGATAAATGGTGTGGCTTGAGGAAGAACTAAGGAATATTAATCTATAAAAATTATTCCCCCACCCAAAATGTCCCTATTTTTTATAAGTAGACCAGTCAATTTAAGTAGTGTTATTGTTAGAGTTGCATACACATTTCATGCAATAAATGCAACAACTATTATGGAACAGAAGTGATATCATTTGAAATCTATATAAATAATCAATTGTAATTTTCTCAATATCTCTCAATACAAAAACTAGGGGGAGGTGTTTATTTTTAGTCACGCCACTTTTTAGTCACACCACTTTTTAGTCACACCATTTTAACTAAAATCTATTTTCCATGTTTTCCTGATATTAAAATTAAATCTAATTACATAAAATTAATCGTGTAAATTATTTTTATCTATTTTTTTATAAGATGTCAGGGTCTTTTAATGTTCTAATTTATCTGAAATAGTATGTTCTTTGAAAAGTAAGAATGAAATCATTTCAAAAATAAGTCTAATACAGACTAATTGTGCATGCAGAAAAAAATTTCTTTAAAATTTTCTCCTATTCATTGAATTTGTTTACCAAATATTGGGATAAAATATTTAAAATGTAACAATGAATAAATTGCATAAGTCAATTTAATTACTTTCACTAATATTGAAATAACAGTTTTTAAAATAAGAAAGTCTTTTTAAGTCATCAATACTAAAAGAAAAATTCTACTGAATTTTGTTTATTCTTTGTAAAATTAATGGTGTCTTTCTGTTATTATGTTACAAATTTATTGAATTATATATATATACATACATACATACATACATACCTACATACATATATACACACTACACTACACTACACTCCTAAATTTTCTATTTGCTAGTTTTCTATCAAGTGAAATTATTAAGTATAAATTTAACACATCTGTGAATAATATTTTAATATTACCTTTGTCTTATAATAGTTGTTAGGGCACATCATAAGTTGACTGGTCCACTTACAAAAAAAAACAATAAGGGATAGAATATTTAAAAGGTAACATTGAATAAATTGCATAACTTAACTGAATTTAATTATTTTACTAATATTGAAATAAAGTTTTCTTTTTCTTTTCTTTTTTTTTGTTAATAAGAAAAAGTCTTTTTTAATCATTTAGCATAAAAAAAAAAACCCTTCAGTGTTAATTTAGTTTATCTTTATCTCTCAAAAATTGTCTATGGTCACCCCCCCCCCCAATTTTTTTTTTTTTTTTTTTTTTTTTTTTTTTTTTTATAAATTTCCTTTTGTTTTTCAATTGGGGACTTTCACTTAATTCAATTTTATAATCACTTACACTTATTACACAAATATTAGTTTTTTAAATTTAATTTTGTTTTTATCTAATACAATAACCATTTAATAATATTTTATTCAAATAGTTACATTGAAAGAATAAAATATTTTCATTGTGTTTTATTACAAATTAAACTGAGACAATTATAAATGATTTTTGACAATCTGATTTATATTCTATTAGTTTGATAACTATAATTTTATAATTATTATTATAACATTTTTGTAATAAGATATTTATGTAATATAAACATTTTATTTTCTTCTTCAGTTTCTCAAAGTTTTCTGATAAGCTTTCCAGGTGTAATTTTAAAAATCTTAATTCAATTTTTAAGCTCTTGTTTTTATGTTAAAATGTGAAGTAGAACATAATGAAATTTTGTCATAAGTTACAAATGGACAATTTTCTTTCGTTAGTGAGTTTTCAACATATTTTTTAACAAAAAATTTCTCCATTTCAAACATAAATATTTAGTTTCAATTGATTGGATTTTTTAAGATGAGAGATTTTATTTAAAAACTTGAAAAAAAATTTTTTTTTTTCTAATTTTTATCAAATGTACAAAAATGATGCTACTTAAATCCTTGTCCAAATTACCAGCAGTCTGTATCTAACCTGATTGCAAAGATTCACTCCAAACAGAATATATACTGTTTTTTTTGTTTTGTTTGTTTTTTGTTGTTTTTTTTGTTTTTTTTAAAAACCCTTAAATGTTCCCTTTATATTGATAACTGTTTTCGTTCAGGTTTAAATTAAAAATTAGACATCTTTTTTATTTTTTAATTTATACTTTTAATTATTGAGATTTATGCAAGGGAGGTAATTCTTTTTTTATAGTATTTTTGATTAATGTGTTGAACTTTTGTAATTATTTTATTCAATTTACCCCATGCAAGTTGATAATGCTACTAAGATGCAAGGGGCTACTAAGAGTGAAAGAGAATGAGAAGGCTTTAGAAGGAACTGAAAATCCAATCGTAAACAGAAATTGGGTTGATTTAAAAATAACTTCAGTAACAATTCCTATTATCTAATTTCTATGTATTTAAGGGGTTACACTTCTAATATACTTAAAAAAAAAAAAATAAATTGTTGGCCTTTTTAATCCATGAATAAAAAAAATAAAAAAAAATACTTGTGAAACAGACATCATTGATTTTTAAACTTCAGCTGTCAGAACAAGTTAAACTGAAATTTTTAAAACAGTTTTCCTTTTGTTGTTTCTAAGTAGTTTGGATTTTTATATCAGATGAATTCTATATAGAAACATGGTCTGTATCTTTTATGATTGGGACAAAAAATGGTTGAAACTTTGTATTAAATGCAATAGATTTAAAAATGTTTCATTGATTTTAAAATTAACAGAATACACAAACATGTTTGTAGAGTTATAATTATGTCTTTTAGCAAGAAATATATACATTTTGTTCTTTATTTAGATGCTTTTCTGCTTAGAATGGAGGAAAAATTAAGAATAAATAGGTAAACAGAAAAAATGTACATAAGTTTTACTTTTTCTTGGAAATCTTTCAGAAACTGATGGAAATATTCATCATTATGTAATCCTAAAGACAGTCAAAACATTGTGCTAAAATAATGTCAATATTAGCCAAAACAAATGTTAATATATATTTTATATGTTATATGTATTTATTTCTATTTTATTTATGTATATATGTATATCAAGCTAATCATTTGCTCTCTTGTTAACATTTATCGACTAAGTGCAACAAAAAATTTAAAAAAAATTTCTTGTAATGCAAAAATAGGTTTCAAATGTTGTTGAGACTATTGATCTTGTTGCTTTTATTGTTACCAATATTTATTGACCAATTTGTTCTACAAGTTTTTGTCGGTATATACAATCCATATTGAAAGAGAGGGCTTCTTTGAAAAATAGCATCTCATATCTAACTTTTGGTTGTCAGTTAAAGTAATGATAACCTTCAATTTCTTTTGTAAATTTGTCATAGGTGGTTGGTATCTCTTGTTACAACATTGGTACCTCCTCTTTGATGATTTTGGAGATTAAATTCTGAAGCATGTCTTCTACTCATGAGACATATTGGACGAGGAATATGCTCTCATCTCTTTTTTTTATGATTGTGTCTTGCATTTATTTACTGTCCAACAAATGCAAAATGTGACATATGATTCATTTCTAATGTTTGTGTGTGGGGCCATATACCTAATCAATATGGTATATTAGTAGAAGTGCTGTCTAATAGAGGCTTATGACCATATCACATTGAGATACTGGTTCTCTGAAGTTAAGCAATGTTGAGCCTGGTCAGTATCTAGATGGGTGACCACTTGGGAATACTAGGTGATGTAAGCTTGGATGTGCAGGTGATATAATGAATAGCAGCTTGGAATTAGAAATCGGAGAGCCAAATTCCAATTTAAGTCAGGTTTGTTATTCACTTACATGCAAATACCCTGAGGAAAGGTATGAATCCACCTATTCTTCCCCCACCTAGCTATGGGTTAAATAGTAGGATATGTATCAATAAATTATTATCTAAAAAAAAAAAAGTTGTTACAAACTAAAAATATTTTCTAGCTTTAAGTAACCTGCAAAAGGTTGATAAGCCATAAAAAAATAATATGAGTAATATTATTGCAT
The DNA here is from genome assembly GCA_963932145.1 of Acanthosepion lycidas. NCBI lineage: Eukaryota > Metazoa > Mollusca > Cephalopoda > Sepiida > Sepiidae > Acanthosepion > Acanthosepion lycidas. The sequence goes on along the minus strand of OZ010610.1, from coordinate 36,241,946 downwards.
GCTTGATTAAAAAAACAGCAAAAGTTCCTTGTTCATTCTATTTTATTTTTTAATATTTTGAATAATTTTTTTTAGCCACCAGCTATGGGTTAATTAGTTGGACTTGTACAAGTAAATCATTATCTCCAAAATCTGGCTTTAAATAACCTGCAAAAGTTTTATAAGCCATAAAAATAAATAAATAAAAATAAGAGATGGATATGCACTCACCAAATCCCAAATAGAATTTAGCATACCTTTGTCTGAATAGGGCAGTAAATTAAATTAAAAATGGCAGCTACCAACTTCAAGTTTCTTGTAAATAAGATTGCTTAGCCAGAGAAAAAAGTTGAGGGGTGCTTCAAATATAAAATGTGGAATATTCTGTTATTGTGAGGATTCTAATCTAATAAGAGATGGATTGTTTTTTGTTTTTTTTTCTTGATTTTTTTTTTGGGAGGGGGGTTGGTAGACGTCGTCTTTTGAAACTTTTTTTTTTTTATTTGGTTGAGCTATTTTGGATATTCATGAGTCTATCACACCAACCATCACGATCCTGCATCAAGGTCATTAGGGTGTCATAACATGGTTGGTTAATGTAGATGGTTGCTGTACGACCAGCCCATCTTGTACCATGGCTAGGTGGCCAGAGCAGTAGATTATTCACAAGTTCTTGTTTTGCTTGTCAGCAATGTCCTGCGAAGTACATTCTGCGTTCATGTAAGATTGTAGAAATATTAGGGATGGGTCCATAGAGCTGTGATTTAGTTGGATGTTGTCTCCGTGAGATGTTAAATATAGCTCTCAGCAACCAAGTGTATAGGTTCCATCAAGCTTAGACTCTAGGGTTTTAGTTAATGTCCAAGCAGTAGCACCATACATTAAGGCTGCCTCTACAATGGCATGAAAGAACCTCTGTTTGAGGTTATCTGGTAGATCATATTTCCAGATTACATCCATTTTATTCAAGGTGACCCTGGCTTTAGCTATGCAGATTTTCACATCCTTTTCATTAGAATTTATTTTTTTTTGTGTGTGTGTTTACATGCACTGGTTTTACACTTTGAAAAAAAAAAAAAAGAACAAAAAAATGGATCATTCTAAGACATTGCAGTAACAAAAAAAAAAAAAAGAATGAAATCAGTAGTCTTGAACAGCACTTGAAACAAATTTGAAAATTTTATGAAACAAACAAAAAAAAACATTTCACCAATCTATCAGGGTCTGGAACCACAAACTCTTTGCTTCTCATAATATGGCATTTCATGAGAAAGTTCTTTTCCTTGAGGAACAGCAGCCGAAAGCCTCGTCTACAGTCTGCTGTTCTCATTGAAATCATTACACCGTTGTTTGACTAGGGCACATTGAAAGTTGGACTCCGCAGAAAAAGAAGCCCAGTACAAGTTTCAATTGCCTGGTCATCTCACTGCAACTGGTGCATTTCACATGATTACACTGATTATCATTTGTATATTTAAAAACAAAAAATTAATTAAAAACAAGCAAAATAAATCTTGCTTAAAGAAAAAAACAAAAATCTGAAAGTCCACATATAAAATTCTCAAATGAAACCATCAAAGCTGTGTCATTTAATGGCTGGCTGGATTTGAGAGTGTAAATATCATTATCATCATCATTATTTTATGCACTTTTCTTCTACAGTGAGTATATCATATTTTGCAAAAAAATTAAAAAAAAAAAAAAGGTTTGTAGTTCTGACCTTTTCTGGATTGTAGCTATATTTCATTAAATTTGCTTTTCCGGCATACATATATACATGGGAAAACTATATATAAACTTTTATATATCAAAAACAATTTTAGGAAAAAAAAGAAACTATGACAAAATGGAAAAGGTGTTTGTGTGATATTTCGTCCTTTAGGACATCAGACTAAAGTGATGCTTGCATTGATGTGACTATATACACTCATGAACGAGAGTGAGCACTTTGAATTTTAAAAAATGTTGTTTTTTTTTTTTTTTTAATTCTCCGTGTCCCCTCTCCTTCATGTGCATATATAGTTGCATCACACATTAAATACCACTTTAGTCTGAAGTCCTAGAGGACAAAACATGTCATGTGAGAACTTTTTCACTTTGTCATAGTTTTTTTTCCCTAAAACATGTGTACATCCAAATAATGCTTTTTACATATATTTGCAGATCAATATTTTTTCATTACATAATAATCATATAAACTTTTTTTTACTTCTACCTACAGTCATATTGAACTACAACTTTATCATTAGTATTATTAAATACAAATTACACATAGCTCACAAATAGTGTCTACCAATAATACAAACCAATCAAATTTTGGCCCAAACTGCTTATGTTGATTTTTACACTATTGTTCTTTGCAAAGGTATGAACACATTTCCCCTTAGGCTCTATCTTGTCATGAGATATCTTGATATATTACTTTGCTGGAATACTGTGATAATCAATTGGGCAAGGGAGCACTTGGACAAACCACTCTCCTATAACTAACCAACCAAAGTTTGTTAGCTTCTGAGTGAACCTTCAGAAGAGTAGATCGAAAGAGTGGATGCAGGAGTACATGGTAAAACTCCTCTTCCATTATTACCTTGCCCTGACTATAGCAAAAATCTGTTCTCTCCATAAGCAACATTTACAGAGGCCAATCAAGAAAACAGGTGAGGGAGCACTTGGACAACCCACTCACCCATAACTACCTTCCCAGGCAACAGCAAGAAGCTGTTATCACTGTTGTGAACCTTGACAGGAGTTAATAAATAATTAGTAGTACAATGTATTGAATTGAGACTTTCTGTCAAATAATTCATAGATTGTTTCATAAATAAATCTTTCTATTACACTGTAACTCTTTACTGTTCAGCCCCTGTATAAAGTTCAAATATCTTGCTAATCTTAAATATACCTGTAAATATATGTATGAACAACAGATAGTTTTGTTACAATTAAAAATGCTTATAGGGCTTGTGATAGTGTATAGAGTAATAGTGATGTATACTTGTCACTACATTCTAAATATTAAATTTATAGAGTTAATATTAAAGAAAAAAAGGTTATATTTATTTTTAATAAATGAAGATTGAATTAAAAAGAACAAAACACTAGTTAAATATTCTCTTTACCTTCTGCCTACAATAAAGTTTTTATAAACTTATATTATTGTTTAAGTATAGATGTGTGAAGTTAATGTTTGTATATAAACATTCATAGCAGGAGTAATGTACGAAAACCAACCTTAAGTGAAATTACTGATTGTTGTTTTTTAGTACAGGGACTTGAGTTCAAAATGATTAATGGTATCTCAAACAATGCTTGGATTTCAGAAAAAGATAGACTGGAATAAAGGATTCTTGTTATTATTGAAATTTTTGTTACTATTTCTCCTTGGTGAAGCTAGAAAAAATATTTATCAAAATGTTTGTTCTGAACTGGTTGATTACATTGTACACATCTATGCAATTTTTGAAGTTTGTGAGTAAACTATGTATGTATATAGAATGACTGGCTTGAGAAGGCATCTAATTCAACTGTTTGATGATTGGCTATTTCTGTTCTATTTTATCATTGGTCAGAAAAATTAATGTGAATATTCAAATTTTCTTGTGTTAAGAATACTTTTTTTCTCAGATTTTGTATAGTTGTAACTGTTGTAAATATATGCTAAAATTGTTCCTATAAGTTTCGTTGTTCTGATTAACTTAGTAATAACTTTTTAGGTCAGTCTTTCTGTCCATCTCTCTGTTTCTTGTTTGGTCAATAGGCATATATAGATTGGGATAAGTAATGAAAGACTCCTCTTCTTGGGAGATGTGGTTGGTTGTATTTTTTATTATATATTCAGGGAGATTTTTCAGAGGAAATGTTAATAAGATTTTTTTTTTTTTTATATTACATGAATTTCTTTTTCAAAATCATTTTTATTTGAGATTTTAAAAGTAAAATTAACCAAAAACTTACCTCTAAAAGAAAAATAATTTAAAAAATGTAATAAAATTACCTAATATATTATACTATGTGCTCAGACTAGTTACTATATTTGTATATAAATTTCATACACTAAATATATATACTATTGCAAGACAGAAGTAATAATTGTAATAAAAATAATGTTCATCATAATTAGTTGTAATAATTATTTTTCAAGGCTGCTTTGCATCCAGAGTTAGCATGGTTGGTAGTCTACTCTCTCACTTTAGTAGCTGCCTTCTACTAAAGGCTTTCTACTATACTTAACTGTACTTACCATAAGAAATCCTCATCCTGACATGTGTGCTCACATGATAACAGGATTTCTTCATTTTAGTTCCTCAGACACAAAAGTATTGACTGTATAGTGGTACTCCCCCACCAAAAAAAAAAATGAACACCCATTAATTTTAATAATTAAAGAGATGGGGAAATTAACGTTATTTCAATAAATTTATTAATTATTTGGTAACTTGTTAATTGTTGGTAATTGATGGCTGATAGAACATACTGCCATTACCTTCTTTCAAATTCTTTCTTCAGTTATATTGAAATCTGCAAAATGCTTGCATCCAGCTGTTGGTGAGAAATTGAGTGTTTGATTTAAAAAGTAATAATATAAAATCAGTAATGAATAATATGGGTGTGCAGGTAGTGTAACAGTTATCAGCACAGAAAGTGGAATTGACAAATAGAATTCAAATTCCAACCTTGTCTGTTGCAGACACTTTTGCATAAATGACCTTGAAACAGGCATGGATTATTCCCTTCTCTGTCCAGCTATGGTTTGCTTGGTTTTTCTGGCTTTGGTTGGCAGCCAGTCTAAGAGAAGGAAAATGAATTCAAAATCATAGAGAAGGCAAGTGGAAATCACTCCACTATCTTTCCCAAGAAGGCATGGAATTTCACAGAAATCTGTGGTGTGTTATGATTGCCTACATCCTGAAGGGACCTAACATTTAAAAAAAAATTGAATAATTGTTCAATTAATTTTTATTTATTCAGATGAACTGAACTGTTAGACTCTGACATATTAGTAATATTCACAGTATTGGATTGTGTTTTTTTTTTTTGTTTGTTTGTTTTAATCAGGTACAAATTTTGACCAATCTTTATAACTTTAGTCCCAAAAAAGGGAAAAACATGGTTACTGGGAACAGACATGAAGTGCAGTTAATAACCTTTTAGGCTTTGCATATGTAATTAATCTTGTCTGAAATTGTCATAGAAGAAAAACATGAAAACATATCAGTTTCAAGTGAAATACTTTTGAGGTTCCAAAATTGATTGCATTGTACAGAAGTGTATGTATGTGTGTATATATATATATATATATATATATATATATATATATGATTCCATTTATCAAAAATAATGTAAATACTTATTTTGTATACAATTGTAAAAAAAATTACCTTTTAAAATTCCTCTGAACTTTTTCCCAACCAGATATTATGACTTTGAAAATGCATTTAGGCCATGTACTATACAAATACGATTTTCATTATGTAACTAGAAATTATTTTAGTAATAATTTATTAGGATTTTAAATAAAATATATTCTAAATGAAATTAGACTTAATTTTTCCTGTAAAATTGTAACATTAATTTCGATCCTCTATTTTTTTTTTTTTTTTTTTTTTTTAAGAAAAATGTTCAAATACCTTAAAGATTTTTATAAAACACACTGATGGAAAATTAAAGTTGCACTACTCTAAATGTGTATCAATTGACAAACAGGTAATATAATTGGATAACATTAAATGATTTCATGTACAGATTAATCCATACACAGGCTCCAATATAAAAAGTGTATCAACAGTACTCCACTCTCATATTAATGCACTGTCTATCCTTCTTGGGCATTAACACTGGCATGTACTCTTGCCTGCATATAATCTTAATTATGGCAAATATATTATGATATTATGATTGTAATACATTATTCTATGCCTTTTGCATCTGTTGATATAGCAAAAGTTATAAGTGGGTTAATTGAATAAGGTATCATTCCATACATGTTCAATGGGATATGGGTCTGGCAATCTTACCAGGGAAGTCATTGAACATCATAGAAGTTGAGTAACATGGGCAGGCATTATTCTGCTAGAACAGCAAATTACCTTTCTGTTGCAGGAGAACAGGTTGAATAATGTTCTACATGTACATGATGATGATCAATGTTCATTGTAGAAACACCAAAGGCAAGCAAGTGTTGTAACTCCTAACACCCTACACCATCTTGCCAGGTTGGGCCTGTGTATCATGAAGAAATACATTCAGGAAAAAGTCACCTCCCAGAATTGTCACACATACAAATAGCCATCACTTTATGATGGCAGAATCTACTCTCATCACCAAACACTATAGAACCATTCAAACTTCCAGATGACTCTCTCATGACACCCCTGGAGAAGTGAACAATGGTATTGTGATTTAAGAAGTCTAACTACAGACAAATGTGTCCATCGCCCTGCTGCAAGTAAACAATTCCCTAGTCTTTGGACACATTTGTTCCGATCAGTACAGTTGATGCCATATAATCTACTATTGCTGTTCGTTGAATGCATGGGTTTTGGCTAGCATTTGCACTACATGGCCGTCCAGAATCTGGTCTACGGGTGAATAAATATATTTGACCACTGTTGATGATAACAAAGCACCACCAATGCATTATGTCCAACAAATATAATATTTTCTGAAGTGACTATCCAGCCTTTCAATAGTTCCCGACATCTCAAATGACTCCAATTGAACTAAAGGTGTATGCGTGCGTGCGTGCGTGTCTACATGGCCTGACACCTGCCTCTACTGGAATCTTTCAACATACTGAATCTTATTCCAGTATATATTACCATCTAAAGATGGCGCAAAGATATGAGTGTTACATCATCACATGATAGCCAAAGACTTGGAATGTTTTATCACAATATCTACTACCTATAAACATACACATTTTGTACAAAGGTCAAAATAGACATTGTCCTTCTGTATTAATTTTATTTTCTATCAGTGTATAAAAATACGTGTGTGTGTGTGTATATAAATACACACTCACTTATGCACACACAGTTGTTTTTGTTACTACTTACTATGGCATGGTAATTGATATGTCGATCATTTTGCAACTATAATGATTTCAATCCTCATTGAGGTCCCACTGCAGTGATCCTATGTCCAAATCAGCTAAGTTTCACTGAGTAACTAATTAATATCTATAATTTTCTAATTGATTGATCTATAAATGACTTGCTTCATGACTGAGGTAATTTGCCTATTCTCAACTGGTGCTATTAGTCAGTCATCAAAACCAGGTAAAAAAAAAAAAAAAAGAAGCCAGGTTTTTGAATGCTGATTTTCAAGGCAGGATCTCTATTTGAAAGATTGGTCCAGTGCAATCTTTTTTATCCTTCCCAACATCTAATTTAACTTTGTCCTGTGCCAAATTTAGTAAAAACAACAAAAAAAAAAGTTTTTGATTTGAAATGTGTCAAGATGAAATATGCAAAATGAACAGCTATTTGGATTTGTGTCCGTATTTTCATTTATTAAAAATACTAGTAAATAATTTCTGTTCCATAACAGTTGTTACAGTTTGTGTATGAAATATGTATCCAAATATAACAAGTGTTATAGGACTGATTGATTTAAAAATGTTTAGCTTTAAAAAAAAATGTGAATATCAAAGGGAAATAACTGTAAATTTTAAACTTAAGTTACTTAAAATGAAGATCTTTCTTATTCATTTTTAGCTATATTTTCTTTTATTTTTGTTGCTTTTTAATCACAACGTTTAGATCGTTTTTTTTTATATACAAGGATGAGGGATGCGAGTTCAAACCTTGTTGGAAGCTTATTCTTTACTTTAATTCTTATAGAATAACTAAAAAATAAAAAAAAAAGAAACCCATCTTGAATGGTATGTTAAAAAGCAACAAAATCAAAGAAACTCACTCAACATAAGAAAGGTTTTTTGTCTTTAGTTTTTCTGTATAGTATAAGGCAGTAAAATCTGTAGATTGGAATCATATGCCTCTTGATAAGTGTGATGAGGGAACTGAAAGTCCTGTCCTAAATATTTGTTTTTCTTTACAAAATTATTTTTTCTGTAATCAAATATTCTCCAATCATCATCAGATGCCATTGTGAATTTGTATGAATGATACAAATATAATTATTTGTAATTGCAACTAAATTCAAGGTGTATAAAATGAATAGCTTTTTCTTAGACTTCATTATCTCTTGAATTCAAAGCTAAAAATTTGAGGTTGATAAAACTTTTATTTAACCAAGAATTTCTTTGTATCTGTTTATATTGATGAAATTCAACTCGTGGTTAGTTATGTAATTTGATAATGGAAATTGTATATTATAATGATTTGTGTGTGTGTTACCATAACAAAGCAAAAATGGTGCATTGTAGTACTTTTTTTTTTTTTACACTGTCATAATGTTCTCACTTAGCAAATATATTATTAGGTTGGTGCAAAAATAATGACGTAATAATGTCGTTTTTTGACGTTAAAAAATACGTCAAAAAACGACATTATTACGTCATTATTTTTGCACCAACCTAATACTTATAAATTGACAAGACTGTCCAGGGGAGATAGCTACAACTATGTTGTCTTCATTTATATCATAACCCTTTAGATATAAATCTAATATGTAAATGACCATAAAATTAGCCTCAACTTTGCTTATAAATATTTGCTTTTGATAATAATAATAATAGTAGTAGTAGGCTTAGCCAAGAAGTGAGCAGTTCTGAGTTTTCAAGTTCCTAATTTTATTTTGTTTCTAGCCTTAATGTTAATTTTTTTTTTTTTTCAATATTTTGAACTGGATTCTATTACTTACAGTAAGTGATAAGACCTATAGTATGTAGTAATTCTTTGCCCTACTATTTTTTTCTTAAACTTTTTCTCCAATATTGGAAATTTTAGATAAAAAAGAAGACATTCTAAATTTATCAAATTTTACAATAGATTAAAACAAAAAGAATCCCCTTGCATAAGTTCTCAATTAGATTTTTTTTTTGATCAGATGCTGTTTTTATCATGTACAAATGTTTTTAAAAAAATCCCTGTCAGCAAGTTTTATTTGTTCTGCTTAAATAACATAGTCTATGCTCACATACACTTGAGTTTCATTACTTTTTTTACTGATATAAATTTGATTGAAAAACCAGTAAAAGTTCTTTAAAGTTTTTTTTTTTTTTTTTGTTTTTTTTTGGTTAAGGCTATTTTTGGGGCTTTCTTGGCAGTTGAATTGTTCAATGTTCTCTGGTTGCTTTTGTCTTTCTATTTGTGGCATGAAGACCTGATGCTTGAAATCTTGCCACATAACACTGACAACACATAAAAATTCAATGCTCTGAAGCCACCACAGAAATACAATGCATAATTATAGACACAACTTCATTAACTCTTGGAAAAATTTTTGATAATGATAAAAGCTGAAAAAGGGTAAGAAAACATTGAATAATTGATGTCCAAACTCTGCCTGGAAACCAGAAAAATAGTTTAAACACATCTTTAAAAAAAATTTCATTGGTCTTTAACTAAAAAGACCTAAATGTGAAATTTGGTTGGAACAAAAGTTTGTAGTGTTTTTTTTTTAATAATTGGCATTTGAACATGCAACTTCATTTCACACCCAACTGAAATTTAACATAGAAACATTTCAGTGCATCTTTCTATAGGATTTATGGATGGATTGTGAATTTTAAATGTTTTTATGTTAAAAGTGAAATTGAAGGAAAATGAGATGTATTTTTGTCATTTGATGTTCTTTTATTTCCGGAAAGGAAAAAAAATGCTGTAGAAACAGCAAAAAAGATAGGTGCCATTTATAGAGATGATGCCATAGCTGGGATTACTGTTTGTAATTGTTTGCGAGGTTCAAAAGTGGAAATTTTGATTTGGAAGACAGAACATTCCAGCAGGCCTGTAATCATTAATTATGACCAAATCAAAAATGCTGATTAAAAAATTATTCTAGGACACACAACACAGAACATCACAGAGATGCTTCACATATGTTATTGTAAGGCATTTGAAGATACTTGGATATGTGAATTGCTACAATGTTTGAGTGCATCCTGAATTATTGAAAAAAAAACAATTATTTCACCAAATTTTCTATATGTGATTCTCTGTTCAAATGCAACAAAAAAAAAAAAAATGACCCATTTTTGAAAAGAACAATCACAAGCAATGGAAAACGAATTGTTTACAACAATGGAGTGAAAAAGGTCCTGGGGGTGATGAATCACTGTTAACCACTCCAGAAGCTGGTCTGCATCCAAAGATGATGTTGCGTATCTGGTATGATTGGAAGGGCATTGTCTATTGCGATCTCAATTCGGAATATCAAATGTTGAATTCAGACAAGTACTGTTCGCAGTTAGACTGATTAAAGGCAGTAGTCAATGAAAAGCATCCAAAATTGAACAATCAGAAGAGTATTGTCTTCCATCAGAACAATGCAAGGCCTCGTGTCTCTCTGCAGATCCAGTGGGAATTGATACACAGCTACTGCTACCACGATACTCTCTCGTACTTGCACCTTCAGATTACCACTTATTTCGATCTCTACAAAATTCTCTTAATGGGAAGAACTTCAGTTCTTTGTAAACCTGTACAAACCACTTAGACCGGTACATCACCCAGAAAAATGCCCAGTTCTGAAATCATGAAGCTGCTGCAAAGATGGCGAAAAGTGGTGGACCAAAATGGCACATGTGTGGTTGAATAAATCTATGTACTAATAACTAAACATTATCATTGAAATTCACTTAAAAAGACTACAAACTTGTGTTCTGGCCCAATATATAAACACACCCACACACATATTTTGAACTAAAGGAGTATGTGTGTGTGTCTCTGTGGCCTGACACATGTCTTCACTTGAATCTTTCAACATGTTGAATCTTATTCTTTATCTTATAACTATACTGATCTCTTTGTGTTACAAATGTTTCTACTTTCTGAATATCTATAAATCGATCTGTACAGAAACCTATCTATGCAGTAATTGTTTTATGTACACCAATCTATATTTTTTTTTATTTCTGCCAACACATTTTTTTACTTTTAATAGTACAGAAATCTGAAAACTGATATCAAAGGCCAATAATTATTTTAATATTTCAAGATTTTATTCAACATATACAGTATTTAAAAGAAACAACGTAAATTTATAATTTGAGCTTTTTAATATATATTGTAAATTAACAAGTAGAAAAAAAATAATAATTTTATTTCATACTTGCAAGGTATCTATAGCAATAACACTTAGTTGAGATCATAATGTTTTGAAGTAGAGTACCGTTGTACTTATTATTTTTTAAGTTGATACTGACTAGTATTTCTTAGCATTATGGTATATTTATATCACTAACTCTGGATTGAGATTATTATAATTATTATTATTATTATTATTGTGTATTGGTATTAGAATGGTGCAAAAATAATGTCGTTTTTTGACGTTCAACTTAAAAAAAAAAACGACATTATTTTTGCACCAACCTAATATCTCTTAGTATTATTGAGTTAAGTTTTGCATGTTGGTGTACATAAAAATATTACAACTCCTGTCTGTGTTTTTTTTTTTTTTCTTCTACTTATTATCTCAGTGAAACTATTGCAAGTTATTTAAAATCTTTCTTTACCAATTGTTAGTATATTTCTATTGTATTGTCTAACTAAAGCTACAATATCTATTTCTTGTTAGGAAAAATTTTGGGCCTCAGAATGTTTGTAGTAATTATCAACTCTCTAGTGGTAGGAATGGTGCCATCTTTTGCTTGGTCACTGATTAGTAGACCTTTTAGCATTATAGCTATTCAACATTTTTTTTTTTTTTTTTTTTTTTTTTTTTACCAAGATATTTCCATCATTAACCATGAAAATGTCCCTGGGAGAAGATTTTATTTCTTAGTCAATCATTTAACAGAGAATGTATGACATAATCATCAGTATCTAAGATATGAAAAAATAAAGAAAATGAGAAATAATCTCTGCTTTATAATTATTAGGTTGGTGCAAAAATAATGACGTTTTTGACGTTAAAAAATACGTCAAAAAACGTCATTATTTTTGCACCAACCTAATAGCAAACAGTTACTTTATTGATGAATTAAAGTCAAATTTCTCTTGTACTTTTCATTTTCAGAATGGTAAATATTTTGTTAGGAATAAAGGCCCATTTAAATTTGGGAGGCATATTTCTTTTATTTTATACTTTGAACTACTCTGCCATCTGTTGGTCAACCTGGGTACTACACAAAATGTTGAAATTGAATATAAATTTGTGTGCTCAAATATATGAATATTGAAACATGGTTATTATAATTCTCCAACATGCAGATACTAATACATTAAAAGCAGAATGAAATTTAATAAATGATGCCTTTTAAGAATTGACAAAAATAGTGGATAATAAAATCATTAAAAATATTTTTTTTTTTACTTAATTTTTTAATTGTTCAAGTTCCTAAGTGCAATAAAATTATGTATGAATAAAACATTTTCCCAGTGAAATAAACTTTGAAACTGCTTTCATCAAAAAGAATTGGATTTTTTTTTTATTTATCTATATACAAGTTAAGTTTAAACTTTGTTAAAATAGCAGTTTACTTTTGACTGTGTGCAATTCTGGTTATTTGAAACAAATAAAAATTACTTCTGTTTCCTGAAGCACAAGTAAAAAATAGTTACTGTCCATTTCAAGAACTTAAAATTGATCTGTTAAATAAACAATTTGGGTTGTGAAATTAATTTATATGCTAACAGATAAAAGGGAAGTGTGAAAATTTAGAAATTCAGATGTTAATTTTTTTAAATTATGGGCAGAGGGGATATATACAATCAAATTTTACTTTTATATATTTTATCTTTGGATTTTGTTAAATATTGTGGGTTTTTTATTGTTGTATTTTGTGTTTTTTATTTATTTTTTTTTATTTTTCCATCTTCAAATGTGTGTTTTCCAACTTTCCAAATCTTTTTGCTGGTCATGAATTTTTACTTGATATTTTTTTATGTGTAAGCATTTGTTTTCTGTTCAATTTTCAGATCAATTTTCAATTTCATGTTTTTATACTTTTTCAGTGTTGTTTTTGATATGATATTAAATATTACTCATTTTTGTACATACATTTAATGTTATTTATTGATGCACATTAAATGTTGGCTATTAATTTTTCATATAACTTGTGCCAATATTTATAGCTGTCTTATTTATTTCTGAGAAAAAAAAACTTGCTCAAGCTCATCTTGGTTTACAAGCAGAAACACAATATAGTGCAAAGCACATCTAAATGGTATAAATACATAATTTTTTTTTAAATACCAATCAAATTTTTTATAAAATGATACCATCTTTCACTTATAATAATTGTTACATATACATTTCATATACTAAATGTAAGACCTATTATGGCACAAGTATTATCTATTTTTATATTTTTGGTTGGTATACGTTTTATTTACACATTTGTAGGCATTATTAAGTATTAGTTGAACCTCTCATGGCACAATGGTTAAAGATTTACTTTTTTAGCAAATCATTTTGACAAATGTATATCATTTTTTTTAGAACTGCTAATTTTAATTTTTTATAGTGTTTAAGAAATATTTATTTGTTTTATATAAGGAAATGTTTTACTTATGTAAATCAAAAAGAAATTTTGAATGATTTTTTTTGTTTAATTTCTATTTTTTTGTTTTTGCTAATACAAATTACTAGTCTACTGACTTTTTTATAAGAAAAATAAATATTAAAATCTTAATTATAAATTTGCTAATCTACTAATTATTTTATACAGACACACACACATGCATAATTAATACAAATGTAAAATTTGTCACTTAGCTGACTGATGTTATACTCAATACCTCTAGAGAGTTTTATGGTATGCTATATTTATGGGTAAAAATGTTTAATATCAGAGATAGTGTATGTGAATATAAAAGTGGACACCAGATGGCGACAGTCTGTTTCATGCTTCAATGCAGTTTTCAGGCCTGATTGATCTCAGGGTCCACTATATATATATATATATATATATATATAAAGAATTTACATTCTTTTCATCACTCACCAATCATTTCTTAATTCAAAAGGGGAGAAAAATTAATTAAAATTCCAGGAAGTTTTAAATTTTAACAAACCAATTGGGTGGATGGGTGGGATTTTGTTGGTTGACTACCAAGGTGAGTTTTGTTTTTATTTCTACTTATTATTTTTTTTTTTTTTTTTTTTTTTTTTGTGTGTGTATATCAAGCAATTCAATTTTTGGTTTAATTATGAATTTTTTTTTACTTTTCTTTTATTTCTTTCTCTCTTCTTCTCATTAAAAAAAAAATTGCTATTTAGGAACTATGTCGGTGACTAAGATTTGAAATTTATATTTGAAACTTTAATGTCACCATATATGTGTAAAATCTGCAATGTCTTTTTTCTTTTCTTTTTTTTTTTTTTAAAGTTAATTTGCTTATTAGATAACATTAATTCTTGTGGAAATGATTCCTGAAAAAACAAGTGACAAAAAGTAGATAATTCATGTTTAATGTTTATCACCATCACAATATTGAAACAATAAATTACTTTTCTTGTTTATAAATTAAATATTATTTATTTATTATATTTATTATTTCAATTGGTAATATGGTAGAGTTGATTAAATGTCAATATTTACGTATTGGATAAGATCACTGGTACTTGTAAAATCCTAATGGCATAACCATTTGAATGAATATTTGCAGCTCAGTACATAAGGCAACTCTATTCTACTTCTCAAATATTTTCACAAAAAGAGGGAGAGAATTTATTTTTAAAAGAAGAGAAATCAAAAACAACACAAAGTACTAGTTAGTCATCATGGTTAGCATATTATCTATATATTAGACACTATGCTTAGTATATAATGTCTATAAATACTAATTCAGTTTCTTGACTCCCAAAACTCGGAGGAACATAAAAATGAAAGAGTTGGATTGCCTATACCTCATCTAATACAATATATATATATATATATATATATATATATATATATATATATATATATATATATCTATATATATTCATTAAGAGCACTCCAGCACTAATTCATATTTGAACCAATTAATAATAGAGTGGAGTTAATATGTATTTAGATAATTATGACACTAATTTTAACTCCCCCACAACCACCGGTACTACTGGTTATGAGATATGGTTTTGGAAATCTACACCTTGTAGAAGTTGTAGATTTCAGACACAGCTAGTTCATCATGTGACAGACATTAATATTGTGTATTGCAATACAATGTGGTCTAATTGCAGGCAGATTCAAGTGCTCTCAGGCTGTGTTAAGCTTGCAGGAGCATTTAGATATTTCCAGCCTTAAAGAGTTAAAAGGGGTTGTCTACTAATCAGAGCAATGGCAAACAAACAGATCTTGCAAACTGTTACTGCTGAGTATAGTTGGATTAAAACCAATCAATGGCATTAAGCAGAATCTAATAATGGTGTTCTCATGTCCTCCTTCTGTGTGCCATGTCTTTTCAGGACATTGATCAATAGCTCTCCACAATTTCCTGCCCTGTATAGCTCTTAATAAATTCTATCTTTTAACTATCTCTGCCAACCATTTACACAAGCTTGTTAGATAGGTTATGGGCTGTTTTACTCTATTCCTCTTGCCTTCAATGTCCTGTGAGTCTCAAATTTTCTGAGCCCTCTTTTCTCATTACAAGCCCTAGAAATGTCAATTGTCTCTATTTGATTCTAAGCATATTGTTTCTATTTTCTCTGAAAATTTTGTCATTGCTTACATGTTCAGTCCATATTATTCTCAGCATTCTTCTATAGAACCACAGTAACACAATATAATTCATATAGTTAAAATGGCTAACTCTTTTCCAATGCATAACCTGTCCTATCAAAAACTAAAAGGAGTGTAGTTATATGGTTGAAGGCCCATAAAAAAACAAAACAAAAAACACTTAAGTAACAAAAGATAAATATTTTTCAACATTTTGTTTTGTTAGATTTTTTACCACAAATATATACGGTCCAGTCACTACAAGGCTTAATCCACTAAGTAAAAGCAAAAAAAACATATATATATATATATATATATATATATATATATATAAATACTACGGTGCTTACTCTTTATTTCTTTTTTTTTTTTTTGTGCCCTGAGCATATTTCGCTTAAAATCCATCCCTGCCAATCTCGTTAAACCTCACTAGATGCTGTGTAACTGATTTTTGATGAATTTAGTTAATCTTGAAGAATTTAAAAGTGCCTAAAACATCTACTATTTTGGGTGGGTGAGTGTAAATGAAAGAAAAAAATAACATTAAATTCATTTTTTTTTTTTTTTTTTTTTTTTTTTTTGTTGATTTCCACATCCAAAATCCTAATCTGAGCCTAAAAAGCCAAGGAAATTCATGGCCAACCCAATGATACTACTGTGCTTTTTCTGAAAATAAAATTTAATTTCCATAGAGCTTTTGATATTTCAATTAATTTTGCATCAATTTTAACATAGTGAATGTCTTTGAAAAATTTATCAAAGGTGTTCATTAACATAAACTTGCTGAGAATGGATTGAACTTGTAACCTCTATCTTAATGAACAGTGGATTGTTTAGCTTATTTACAATGGAGTGAAATAAAAGGTAGACAGACTTGGCTACAAAGGTAAGACTATGGGATCAAATCCAACAAGTATTTTAAATTTTCATTTCATTTTTTTTTTCTTTAATCAGTATATCATTTCTAAATATAGAAAAAGTGAATTTCTCAGAATTATTCATAATCTCATCTTTTAAATGAGAGAGTAATTTTTTAAAAAGGAGTTTATTTCTGGATAAAGAGAAGTAGTGTTGAATTTTTACAAACTATTCCTAAGAATTTTTCAGTATGTTGTTAAATGAATAATAATATTTAAAGCATTGCCCCTGTTTTTTTTACTTTTTTGTTTTATTCTAATCATGTTAAACAAATTTGTAGTATTGTTTTTTAAGGGCTTAACTTCTTTTCTTTTTTTTTTAATACTGTTAAACCAATTTTAACCTTGTTAATATATTTAACTATTAAAATTGTTGCTATAAAAAAGCCACTTACACAAAGTTGTTTTTATTTAATCAGAAATCTACTTTTAAATTTACAATATCAAAATTTAATTTAACTTTAAAGAGACTCTTTAGAAATGATATTTTCCAGCAAGCAACCAGTCTTTAATCAATTTATTTATTGTTACCTTTTAATATTACTGTCTTAAATTTTTATTTTATTTTTGAAAAAAGAAAACCTAACTTTATTTGCTCAAAGTGTTTCCTTTCTTAATTCACATTTTTATATGGCTTGAATCCAAGAGTAGATTTTATTTATTATTGGAAACAAAGGAAAAAAAAAAAATTCTTGGATCAGTCCATCTCCACACTCGTGTTTGTTATTTTTCACTTCATCTTAAGTTGTCTCCCTTGCAAGGGTGAGACAATTTCAGTCTCCCTATTCATTTTTGTCAATTTTTTTTTTTTCTTTCGATGTTGTTGGATAGATTTGATATTTTTAGTAGATACTAGTTGGTAGTTTAGTTCTAGAGATGTGGCTGTGTACTTTTTTATCAAATGGAAAAAAATGAATGGAATAAATATATTCAATATTGTCTACTATTCATGGCTTTACTTTTCATTTTTAATATGATGGAAACGTTGATTGACTGGATTTAATTTTGTTGATTCTAGAATTGAGATTTCAACCTTCTCTCATTTCTGAAACCAAAGATCTGGCTTTCAAAATAAGGTGAATACCCTATTCTCTTTGTTTCATTTTTGTTTATACAGTATTATTTTTTAAAAATCTAACATTTATTTTAAGTTTAATATTGTTATAGAGAAATAAATGTTTATTCGCGTTCGTATCATTTTTAAATACATTTCTATCATTAACTTAATTCTTTCATTAACATTATTCCCATTTTTAACACAAGGTAAGTCAAATGACAGGCGAATTTTTTTTTCTTTTTGAATTATACATTGTCTCAGGTAATCTTGTAAGTTTTTTTTTTTCTGTTGATACTGATCTAAATTGTTTCCGTTGAATGTTGGGAAGTGAAAGATTTTAATCAAGATGCAAAGCACATCCAAGACAAAAGAACAAGATATTTTAAGATCTTGTGAAAAAAGGTTTGGGCAAAGTTTAACCTATGTACCCACAAAAAAAAAAAAAACTGTCAAAAAGAGGTTTTCTTTAGATACCACTCTTGCTGTATATTGCCTCAATGTTTATTGTTTTAAAAAGCTATGCTTAGAATTTTAATAAAAATATTACACACAATTTAATTACTAAATTGTTTATTTACAAAATTAATTTTATATTCATAAGATTATATAAATATGTGGATATTCAAACTAATCAAGGTGCTTAGTGTCTATTTTTCTAGATATGCCTCACACTTTTATAATTCTAATTTTTATAAAAAGATGTTTTCATATTTATTTCTTTATAAAATGGTAAATAATATTGCACTGTAGTTGGTTCACATATTTTTATAATCTTTTAAATATAAAATTAATCTTGTAGATAAACAATCTAACAACTAAAATGTGTGTAACATTTTCGTTATTGAAATTTAAAATATAGCATTTTAAAACAAATATTGCTGAGGTAGTCAAGGGAGTATACAGTGGTAGTGGTGATGAGATAATTGATCCTTTTGACAAAATTTTGTGCAGCTACAAAGGATAAAGAACTTTGTCAAGGTCTCTGTAGAAAGACTTGATTAATCTAGCAACTTCCATTGTCTGGCATGTTTTGAAATTTTGCCACTGGACTCCTTATATTCTATCTTAAAGAAGGGTTTGAACCAGAATTTTGTTTATAAACTAACAGATCAAACTGACAGTATAAAACCATAAAACTAAATTGAAGAAATCTGAATTCAAAAAATTTAAATTTATATTTTAACATAAAAATCGGCATGAACTGATTTTTCTTTTCATGAATTTTATAAATTATTTTAATACAACCAAATTGCAAAATATATAAGTTGTAGAGTGGATAAATGAAACGGCCAAATAAAAGCTGGCGTGTGCTGTTGTGCATACACAGGCAAGCAATCCCGTCATTTTTATTTTTTATTTTTTTTTTACCTCCCTTTAACCCGTAATGGTTTACTGACCACGGGAACCCAACGGCTTTAATTTTAAATTAATAATTAACTTTTTCTTTTACTCAACGCTTTTTTTTTTTTTTTTTAACCCACCTTATAATCTCCTAATCTTTTCTAAGAAATGTAAACCACTAGCATCGCATTTAGTGTGCACTCCTGTGCAACTTTATTTTTTATAAACTATGCAACAGCAAAATTCTATTGAGCCATATTTGTTTACTTCAGGCAACATAGACTTCTTCGTGCCTGACAAACTGGGAACACCACCCAGCAAAATTATAGTTGCATGCCAAAAACATAGATACGCATATATGTACTAATTAATATATATATATATTTCAATAAAGGTGCAATTAATTTATAAATTCATGAATCATTCATACGAAAAACAAATACAGAGGTTAATGATTTAATTGGCGAGAATCCATCGTCGCAAATAATTCAAATAAGATATATAAACCCCGAACCTGTACATGAATGATATGATCCTCGTTTATAAATTTCAGTTGCATAAGGTCTTTTTTATTTTTACAAGCTTTCGTCTGTTCCTACAGACATCCTCAGGTATGGAAATAGATTTTGTTCTTGTTTTTACTATTTCCATACCTGAGGATGTCTGTTGGAACAGACGAAAGCTTGTATTAGGTTGGTGCAAAAATAATGTCGGTTTCTCACATAGTAACATGTGAGAAAACGACATTATTTTTACACCAACATAATAAAAATAAAAAAAGACCTTATGCAACTGAAATTTGTAAATAAGGATCATATCATTCATGTACAGGTTTGGGGTTTATGTATCTTATTTGAATTGTTAGCGATGATGGATTATTGCCAATTAAATCATTAACCTCTGTATTTGTTTTCTGTATGAATGATTCATGAATTTATATAATTTTCAGATAGTGTATCTGTAAAGGAACAAAATGAATAAAAAAAAAGCACAGAAAAACTATTTTTAGCTGAGGGACTTTATCAAGGCAATGTAGGATTTATTTTGTTGCAGATGTTTATATACACAGGTGAGGATGTCATTGGTTTATCAAGGCTTATAAATTTGAGAATGTTCATTAGTGTTCATCAAGTGGTTGAATGTTCTCAAATTCAAAAAGCTTTATAAACCAATGACACCCTTGCCTTTGTATATAAACATGTAACAAAATAAATCCTACATTAGCTTGATAAAGTCCCTCAGAGAACAAAACACATCAGCTAAGAATAGTTTTTCTTCTTGTCTCTTAATCCCTTTTGTCTCTATAGAGTGTATCTATCTGAGAATGAATATATATATATATATATATATATTGAATAATAAAAAAACATTAAAAAATGAAAATCTTCAGACACACTGGGTTGTATATTAATATTCTTTCGTTTTTATTATTTCAGTCAGATTCCTTGACTAGTCTCGGCCAACATGGCCATCATCAGAAGAAAAAAAAATTCTGCTTGTTAGTAGAAATGAATGACTTGATGGAGAAATATATATATAATATATATATATATATATATATATATATACATATGATTAACTCTCTCATCTTTGTATGTATGAGGGTCCAGCAGCTCAGTTCTTAGAACTGAACAGCCAGATTACCCACACACATGATTTGATTATAGTGATGGCCTTGTACAGAACCAACCATACTTTTTAGAACTGGTACATGTAGTGTGCAACAAGGTCTATGATAAGAATGATAATTCTACTTGCTTTAGGTACGTCCAAAGAAATGCAATGCATAAAGTTTAAAATTAATTTTTAAAAATAATTTTAGTTTTAATTTCAAGCTAATTGATTAAATTTAATATTTCCAATAATCAAAATAATTTGCTGTATTTCAAAACGAATTTAGATTGATTGGAATGAGATATTTTTAGGCATCCAAAAAAAAAAAAAAAAAAATCTGATTTGAGCCATATTTACAATTCTTTCAGCACAACATAATACTTTTTTATTAAAAAAAAATATCTTTCAAAAATAAAATGTACTTTCTATTAACAGCCTGATGTTTGGGAAAATCAAGTCATTCTTTTCTACTGGGGGACACATCTGTAAAAATTACTTGAATATAATGTGAGCATCTTTTTTATATAATCTTTTAACTACCAAGTAATTTTTAAAATTTAGGAAAATATTCTAAGTAATCTAATATTTTATTGAATTTTAAGTACTTTGGATTTAATGACATTATCAGAAAATAAGAGTGGTAACTATAGTTAGTTACCATTCTTATTTTCTGATGTCATGTATGGCCATCCATATTTACAAAAATCAACTTGTTTATACACACACAATAAAATATTCAAAATTCTTTTTTAATTACTGGGGTTGCTCAATTATAGTAAGCTTTTTCATTTATTAGTAAATATAGCTTTTACTCAATAGCGGTATCGACTAACCAATACAAATTAATACAGAATTTTAAAATATTCAAAACTTTATAAATTATTCATCTAAATTTTTTTTTTCTTAAGACAATAGTGTCTATAATATATCTTATTCATAAAAGCAATTAAAAGCTTTCCTAATTAAATAATATCCTAGTTTTATTGTATTCTTTATTTTATGATACAGAGCAGATTTTGAGAAATCCTCTTTTTAGAAAAAAAATAATTGATTAATTATATTCTCCAAGGAGTTCTCCTTATAAATAATAATTATATATATATATATATAAAACATACAAAAATGAATTTCTTGAAATTTCATAAAATTAAATTGGGAGAGGGGGTTACTGAAGTAAAAATAAAAAATTACCATACTTTTCTGAAAAAGAAATGTTTCTAAAATAATTAATTTGTGAATAAGTCCTGAAAGTTTCATTAAAATCTAACAATTATTTGATTTTGCAAGAATTTCCAAATCAATGTGTTTTCCACTGCAAAAAGATGCTAAAATTCCCTATACTAATTTATGTTCACCCAGTGATGCAAGAAAAAAAATTTAACCAACATTTTGAAGGTTCTAAAAAGGATTAAAAAATATAATTTAATAATAAAAAAATCTTTTGGTCTTGTCTCTTAATCACAAAAATTTCAATGATAAATTTTTTTTCATTGTGTATGCTCATAATTTTTTTTTTTTTTTAGTAGCAAAATCTTTGGAGATGCCTACTTATATTGAAATATCTTCACTTTTTCTTTCTTTCTTTCTTCAGTCTTGATTTAAAGGTACTAATGTATTCAGTGGCATATAAAACTGATCTCCTGCTTTTTTTTTTTTTTTCTTTTCCTCAGAAAATATCAGTCTTGTATCTGGTAGGCTAATATTTATCCAAATTCCATAAACTGCTCATATTTGCACTAATTATCTATACCATAATACAGAAATATTAAATGTAAAGATGTGTTGGTTTAAAATGCTATCCAATAAAGTAAAATGTAGGCAATACAGACAATACTGTAACTTTTGACCAAAATTAGTCTTTTTGTTCCACAATTGCTACTCAGTATCATTGTTAGGTTAATATCAATATAGAAAGAAAAAAGTAACAAAAACAAATGTTTTTTATAAAATTTTATTTTATAAATTTATATGTACAATTGCTTTTCAAATTTTCTTCAGCTGTGCATAAGCAAAAATAAATAAAGACAAAACAATGGAAAATGTGAAAAAAAATATACGTAAATTAATATTTCTTACATAGCAAAAAAGAAAGTTTTTTTTTTTTTTTTTTTTTTTTTTTGCTTTGCTTCATCTTGCAAAATTTATTTAAAATTTTTCTCATTAAATCTTATTGACATCACACATTTATGATAGTGTTCTACAGTAGGCACCTAATCAATAGCTAGCAACATTGTTTTGTAAACCATTTAATGAGTAGTGAGTTCAATCCTCACTGGATGCTCCATATTTGTGACCTTATGCCAGACTAAAAAAAACTCATTTTATTTAAAAACTCATATAATCTTTAAGTGTATTTTCTTTTCCCATAAATTGTTTGTATATAAATTTTTGAGTTCAGAAACTACTTTTAAGCTATTAGTTAATTGGTATCACTTTTAAGTCTCTAGTTAATTGGTATCACTTTTAAGTTCTCTTTACTATAATTTTTAATGATCTCATAATATCAAACATTTATCTTTTTAATTATTAATAATTGTTCCAAAATACATGAATAGTGATGATTCCAATATGCCAAAGACATAAAATGATTCCTTTGAAGTAAAAAAAGTGTAAATTCTTATAAGAAAAGGAAAAAAAAATTATATATAGTGGCTGTCAAGATGTATGGAAAATTACATCTATTACATAGATACCTGGCTAAGTGATTGATTGATTGACTTGTTTATAGATTATCAACCCTTTGTGGGCTTTTTTTTTTAAAGCCAAAACATATCTTTGATTATAATTTTTTTTTTTTTTTTAATAACAATGATTTTTTTTTCCAGATACAAATCTTACTATATTTAACCCACAGCTGGGACCAGGGCTATTTGTGCATAAGTGAATGTAACAAACTTGATTGGAATTCAAAATCAACTCTCCAATTTCTCATTCTAAGCCACTATCTATTACGCCACCTGCACATCCATCTGAATGTGCAGATGGTGTAATAATGGATAGAGGAGTATCAAGCTATACTCGATGACAGTGAATGCTGCTCACAGATGAAGAAGACTTAAGTCAACAGAAATGTAGTTCTACAGAAGGATACTGAGAATACAATGAACTGAATATGTGAGTGACGAAGTTCTAAAAAAAAAAAAATTACTTAAGACGGTTAAGATTTCTGAGGTACAAGAGCTTGGAAAATTTGATGCTCACAGGACAGATTGAAAGTACAAGGGACAGAGAAAAGTGATGTGCAATCTACCTGGCGAGTTTGAGTGAATGGATAGCAGAGCAGGATTTGGGAGAGATGGCACAAAAAACAGAAGTTAAGTGCTATAAAAGACAGAAAATTGTGGAGAGCCATGATTGCCAACATTCTGAAGGGACACGGCGCATAGATGTAGTCATGGAGTGTGGTCAGTTAAAAGCCCAAAGAAACTACCCACAAACCATAATGGATTCAAATGTCACTGGATACTCAGATTGGTGAGCTGAATTCCAGCAATTAATTTGTCTCATTTATTAGATTAAAAATTTATAAAAAGGGCAAAATAAAAAAAAAAAATTCTCTCTGAATTTTCATATCAGGTTTACCTGATCTCTGCAAGATGTAGTTTTATATAATGTGTATCCACAATATGAAGGGGTGTGGAATTGGTAAGGTGAATTAAAATTTGGGGCGAATCTGTTGCATTCACTTTTGCACAAAAAATGTCCTTGGGTTAGACATGAATCCACCTCTTCTCCCTATCCCCCATACTCAGTCTAGGAGGAGGAAAACTCTAAATTCCAAACCATGTAGAATATAACAGGAAATAGCTACACTATCTTTCCATAGAATATATAGCAATTCAGTTAATAAAAAAAAAAAGAATTTGTGGTGAGTTATTATTTCCTATGTACTGAAAAAAAAAAATGGAATATGAAGCAAAACAAAAAAAAAAACATTTCACATCAACAGGATGATTTAAGATGAACAAAGTTATTTATAAGCATCAGGTTTCTTTACACCAAAAAAAAACAAATTTAGATAGCTTATTGTAATATTGAGCCATATCTTGTGTTTCTACAGTTTAATCTGCTGTCTGGTGGTATTAACTTTCAAAAGAGAGCAAATATGATAAAGGATAACACTAATGCAAACATTAAATAAAACAAAACAAAAAAAATAAGCTAATGTGTATTCATTAGAGTATTTTAACAAAAGTAGCAAGTCATTGAAGATGCCCTGCTAACTAAGCAAGAGTAGTTTTAATTTTATTTTCCAGAAAACCCCAAAAAATTTAAATGTTTGACTTAGAGCAATTGTCTTTTAAGATGCTATGGGTAGGGGAGAAAATTTGAAAAGTTACTTTATTCATGAGATAATTTTAAAAACTAATTAACTTTATTCATATAATGATTTTAAAATCAGTACTTTGTTTGCTAATCAAATAATTAATTATAAGATCTGTACACTAATAATTTTTAGAGGTTGGGGGAACTTCCCATATCCACTTTTTTTTTTTTAAAAGCTAGGGACAATATACAGGAGAAAACCATCTTTATATATATATATATATATATATATATATATATATGCAATTTCTGAGAAGTAATAGATTATTATTTTTTAATTGACATGTTTTTATTAGGTTGGTGCAAAAATAATAACGTAATAATGTCGTTTTTTGACGTTAAAAAATACGTCAAAAAACAACATTATTACGTCATTATTTTTGCACCAACCTAATATTACTTCAAATGCAGTAATAGATTGGCAGCAAGGTCTCATGATTTTACAGTCAAAATGGCTAGATATAACTAAGTTCTATGCTAACAGTTTTTTCTATCACTCTTCACACTTGAGGAACTCTTCCAGCTTCTTGCTTCCCAGTCAAGTTTGACATTGCATTTAAATTTTTAAGATCGTTATCTTCTGTCTTAATTCCCAGACTTATATTGTTCTCTTTCTCCTTAATAGTATTTTGCTTTTTTCACATCATACTCTCTAATACTCTGTAACCCCTTGTGCCTTAGTAGCTTTATAGCCCTTGTTTTGAATGAAATTATTTAAAAATAACCTGTCTTTGTGTTTTTTAAACAGTATTTTGTCTACAGCCTGTACACTCAAAAAAAAAAAAAATTAAAGTCTTCTTGAGGGTACAGACAGGTAGATGTAATAAACACCCAAATACAGGTATGCACTAAATGTTTGAAGTTTTTATTTATATAATATATAAATAAAAACTTTTGTTATTCATAAGAGATGTATGCCAAACAAATGTCTGATGATAACTCAAAAAGAAAAGGCACCCATGCTAGATTTTGAACAGAATATTTTATCTTTCAGTTGATTTCTACTTCTATTCAAAGACTGGGGAAAATTTACAGGAGACTTATTAAAAGGAGTGCAAAACACATGTACAGACTTGTATAAACATTTTTTAATTAAAATTATCCAAAAATAATGGGTTTATCCCCAGTAAAATATATTAAAAAAAAAAAAAAAAAAAAAAAAGAAAAAAAAAGGGAATGTAATGAAAAGTTTGTAAAGCTTCAAATAGGAATTCTTTAGTATCCAATACAACCCTTCCTTGCTTAGTGGCCAGATCATTAAAATTGAACCCAGTTATTGAGAAAAGTTTTAGCTGACTGCTATTTTAACTGAAATGATGTAAATATTGCTTAAACGGAACAATTTATTATAAATATTACTACCCCCCCCCCATCTACACACAGTTACCGGATTTTTCTGTATTAGTATCTATTTTAGACATAGTATATTTCAAATATCTTTAATGTCACTTTTACACCATTTATAACAATTTTAATTGATTTCCCAGTCTTTACAGAGTAGTGTAATGAACATAATAAACAAATTTGAAATATTCAGTATATTACTTAAGTTTGTATCTTGTAAATACACCTAAAAAGTAAGTAAATTATTTGTAATTTGATTTTTTTTCTCTTTCAAAATGAAAGTTTTCTGATAACGATTGGTTGAATTTTTTTTTTTTTAATTTCTTTTGAAATTTTATAAATGGTTGCAAGTCCCTTCTTGTTAAACATTCAAACCATTAAGCAAGGAGTGGATGTATATTAATGAAAAAATTTAGACCCTTTTTTGTTTTGTTTTTTTTTTCTCCCAAAAGTAGCTCTGATAGCATTTAGTTTGATTTTTTTTTCTCTCTCTCTAAGTGAAGCCCTATAATTATAGTAACAAATTGTAAATTCAAGAAGATAGTGAATTAAAGCTTACTTAATGCTATCAGAAGCTAATGCCTAGAAATTCTTTTTTTTCTTAATTTGAAAAAAAAAAAATGTCCCAACCAAGATTTTTCACATAGTTTTGGCTGCATAACCTCTGACTTTAATCAGTGTCTGTTATGTTCTGTAATGAAACAACTCATTAACTTTTCAAAATACAACAGTCATCTGAGAAAGTCTGAAGGTTATTCTTAGGTGCCTATTACAAGAGGTGATGTAAATAATTGAAAGAGGAAACAATTTTTCCCAATATGCAATAAACAGGGGAGTTAATAAAAGAGGAATTGGAAAATCATTTTAAGGGTCAGAAAGTGAACAAGGGAGGTCAGAAAATTTTATGAAATAAAATATTTCCCACCGTGTTTATTAGTAGTCTGATAGTACGCAAATGTAAAAAAATGAAAACAGACTAATACAGGGAATTTAGTCAAAACCAACAATATACAATGATTAAATCAACTTTGACTATATAAAGAACGAATAGAACCCCCCAATATTTAATTTTAAAAAAATAATATAATTAACCACACTTGATTGTTGCATTGTTTGCAGGGCTGACTTAAGATCAATTGATCCCAACAATCATGCCATCTGATCACAACCAGACCTCACTCCTGCTTTTCATTCAATAACAATATATTTATATAGTTAAAATATCTACCACTTTAAATTTGCCATAAAAAGTCTTTTAATGAGAAACTGATGTGTTACTTCTTGCAATTAACATCTATCTATGGTTATTTGAGAACATTCTTTAATGTGTAAAAGCAAATTTTCATTTTAAGAGAATAAAAAAGGTTCACGATTTTCTTGGTTTAAGACTCGTACAAAATTTTTGTTTGACTATTTTTACTGGTACTTTTATGTTAGTCTGATCTTACAAGACCTAATACCTTCCAAAGAAAGAAATCCTTCTGTTTTGATGCCCTAACTTTTCATAGTCAATCCAGCCCTGACTGTAACCTTTTCTATTCCTTAAATGAATCCATTAAAAATTAATTCAATTAATTTTTTTGTTTAGGGTCAAATATTTCCAAAACCCTAACTTAAGAAATATACATCAATGTTGCAAAATTCACTTGTACTTTTATGCAGTTTCCTCAGATAAATAAACAAATTTTAAATAAGAAAACTTTGTCTGAATTATCAAAGAGCGAGTTAATGTTTTGATCTTTTAACATATTCCTTGGACACAAAAGCCAGTGGGGTTCAAATAAACTATGAAGTACTCGTTATAAAAAAAAAAAAAAAATCGAATCAAAATTTTAACAAAAAAAAATTAAAAAAAATGCTGAAATTTAAGAATTATTTTTAATTAACAGAAGCTAAAAATATAATTAATCAAGTCAAAGCTTTTTAATGACTCATAAGCTAACTTTCAAATTCTAAAGTATGCAAGACAAGAAAAAAAAAATAGTTTCTTTAAACTCCGAGTCTTACATCAGTTTCATTGTGAGCAAATAGTAATTGTTCATCAGGATTTCAGATTCAATGAAGTCATGATGAAAAAATAATCCTTAAATTAAATCCAATATTTTAAGAGTACTCTGGTTGACAAAACAAAATATTGTTTTCACCCCAAACATTAACAGAGCAGTCTTAATAAGCAAGGATTAAATATATAATTCATTTATCCAAATCTTTCTCATATCACATTTTGAAATTTTTTTTTTTTTTTTTAAATTAACAAATTATGGTTATGCAAATTTCTTTACAAGAAGAAATATATTACACACTTTTGGTTGATAAATTCTTTGGCCTCCCACATCTATATTGCAAAGAACTAACTTCTGATTAGAGTGGCATGAATAGGCACAAAAATTAGCAATAAATCATTCACTGACCAATATATTATAAATGTTACTAGAGGGTGTAGCAAGCACCTGTGTTATGGGATATGAGTTTCTCTCACCCCAAACTATTTCTTTGTTCAGAATTCAGCACTACTTAAACAGACTTGTCCACTCATAAAATATAGGGAAAAAAATTTTGTGAATGAGAATTCTTTACACCTTTCATCATACTTCTCAGAATTGAGAAATATTGATTTTTTTTTTTTTTTTTTTTTAAATCAATTTAGCATGGAGGACCTGTTTATAATATAGATAGTGTCAAATCAACCCCTGACTTTTACAGAATTATTGGATTTAACTGTTTTGCATATGAAAAAAATTAGAAAAAAGATTTCTTTTAAATAAAGAACAACTCAATATATACATGCTTAATTAAAGAATAAAAATTAATGTAATTTATTAAAATTATGTATCTGTTTATTATCATATAAGATAAATAAGTTTGTGCATGTGCTTTCCCAAAAAGTCACATATAAAAAACATTTTTTGTAAAGCTAAAAAAAAATTGGTTAAAAATTCAGAAAATTTTAGAAATATGCATATATTAAGGATATTAACAGATTCATGCTTGAAATATGTAAATAACAGTGAAGTGACTTAGCCTAAGTCTAATAACTCTGTAAAAATCAGGGATCAATTTGATACCATACCAACATTCTAAACAGGATCCCTTCCCTTCTAAATAAAAAAAAATGTGTATTTTCATTCTGAAGTCTAAAGAATGCTACTCTACGAAAATTATATCCTCAAAAATTTTCCCCTATGATTTTTTTTTTTTTTTTTTTTTTTTTTTTCATGAGTGGACCAGTCTGTTTAGTAGTGTCCAGAATTCTTTCAATTTAGCTTTCAGAACAAGAAAATATATCAGCTGACAACATAGAGATAGAAAAGAAAAAAAAAAATTATTTTTTTATCAGAACTTTGTTTTGCTATTTAATGCCTAATATTGTCCAAATAGCAATAAAGTCAGTCAAAATAGCTATAATCAAAACTAGCATCCAAGAAGCTCCCTTATTTATCAAAAGGAGAGATTCCTGGGGTTTGTAATATTGAATGGTTATAAGTACATGATAATATTTATGATATTACTGTACTTACTTTATTCGTCATATTGCCTTGCTGGTGCGTATGTTTCAAAATTAAAATAAAATTGGTTCACATAAAAGCTTTTTCAGTGGTTTCTGTTAAGAGCAAAACATTTGCTAGCAATATTTTAAGTACTGCTTTACAACACTTTTTGAAGTTTTTTCACTCTGTCTGAACAATTGACATTGCTACTGCTTACCAATTAAAGACTAATTTCTAATTATAGTCATTACAGCATAGAATTGTTGCAAAAATTTAACAAATGACTAAAAAATTTAAGCAAAGAAGAATTTAACAATAATCATGAAAATTTTTTAAAAGAAGACAAATACTCTGGCTTAATACACGTATTTGTGAAAAAATGACATTGTGATGCCAGAGAGAGACAACAACTGCATTGTGTTCACAAGGTGAGATATTCAAACCGCCCCGCACAGATCCAGCACTAGGCCAAGTTTATTGTGGGGGGTATCTGAGCCTGTAGGCTTGACCAAAAATTCCCCATAGAAACAGGGTCGGGGAGCCATTTCCCAAGATGAGACCCTGCCCCTCAACAAAGTCTAGTCTGAGGATCCTCTCTGCCCAGAGGCAGAGAGTTTCACCAGCACACATACACATACAGTATCAATTTGATCCCTGATTTCTCAAAAAGTTATTTTGACTTGTTTTTATTTTACAAATATCAAGTTTGAGATTGGGCTTACATCACTGATAACTGCATACAATTACAAATTGGAGGAGGAAATAGACCAACAGTAGTAAGCAGGTATCAATGACAAACTCAAGTTTCAAACTTGACATTTATAAATAAAAACAAAGATAAGCTTTTAAGAAGTCACTGTATTTATATTATGAACAGGAGCCCTACTTCTAAAATGATAAAAAAAAGATATTTTGGGATTCTTTCAGACCTTATGGCTTGAGGAAAATTTAATGAATGCTAATGTACAAAAATTATTCCCCCCACCCCAATTTTTTCCCTATTTTAGAAGAGCAGACCAGTCAATTTAAATAGTGCCTGTAATTCTTACTAAAAACCCATATCTGCACACCAATTATTAAAAAATGAAAGAAATATACTATATTCAAAAGGGCTTAATTTAAAAGATAAATGATTAAAATTTTCATTAAAAAATAGGGAAAAAAAAAAATAAAAATAATTTTTATTAATTATTGAAGAGATACTTCAAAATAAATTTGTAAGCAGGAGATACTGGAAGACAAATTGTTTTAAAATAGCTTCATATTTTATCAGTTCAGTACAGAGAATCATTGTCTTGATGTGATCACACAATTACACAAAACTTCCAATGAAAAGTAAAGCAAATATTTTCTTAAAAGGAGAATTTAAGCTTCCTTTATATATGCAAAAGTTGTATTTGCATATAAATAAAACTTTTTTTTTTTATTACATTAAAAAAAATCTTCACCAAATATAGATAAATGTGCTCACAATAAGAGATAGTGTCAAAAAGATGGTTTTTCCCTTGACACTGCTATTATTTTAACTACCTTCACTCTTTAGCAATGTTTGTTTTAAAAAGCAATGATTAGAATTGTAATAAAACCTAAATACATGATGAAAGTGAATTTACACTTTTTTTTTGTTCTTGAGAATTTACAACAAAAATATTAAACACTATTAGATTGTTGTAAATATAAAATTATTCTTGTAAATAAACATTCTAAAAACTAATACAATTAAAACTAATGCAATAGTTAACATTTACCAGTTTATAAAGAAATAAATGTGAAAACAATTTTTATTCATAAATTTATAAACATTTAATAAATTATTAAAATATGTGAACCAACTATAAGGAAATTCTTATTTACCATTTTATAAAGTTCAAATCAATTAGCAATTAGTCAATGTTTTGCCAACCATTCCAATAAATAATCTAATAGTGTTTATTATTTTTGTTATAAATTCTCAAGTACAAAGAAAATGTATAATTCACTTTCATATATTTAGATTTGATTACAATTTTAATCATCACTTTTTAAAACAATAAATATGGCCAAGGAGTGAAGGTAGTTAAAACAATATCAGTGTCATGGGAAAAACTGTCCTTTTACACTCCATCTAATTGCAAGCACATTTATCCATGTTTGCCAAATCTTCATTTTGTAGACAATGCCTGCCTAATAATTTCATCACAAAGCAAAGGTTTATCAAATATTAATTTGATAATGACATATATAGCAAGGCTTTTTTTCATAATTTTTGATAGTATTAAATATCTTTCCAAAGTTGTTGAAAACAATTAACATTTTCTTTTTTTATATATTTAACAAGTGGAAAAAATTATTTTTTATTTTAAAAACTAACTTTCATGAGTTTTTTTTTTTTTAAATGACTTTCTTCATTTCCCCCCACCCCCTATCCTGAATTAAATATTTTCCCTGCTCAAGTTGCCATTCTATGCATGTTACCTATTTATTCTCTACACACCCATAAAGAATATGCTGTAAAAAAAATTAAAAAAAAACTTACTGAAAGCTTTGATTAATATAACAATGTTCAAATATTAACCAAAAATTGAAACATGATGATGATGATAAAAATTTTATCGTATTTGTTTTTGTAATGTATCAGTCATTAAAAAAATATTTTGTTTGTTTGATACAGTAAATGCAAGTAATCAAGAAATCTTTGGACACACCCATAAATGAATGCTGCAGATCTTCAGTTGATTTATCCTCTGTTCAAATCCATGACAAAGACACTGAAATTGTCCATTTCTGCTCAGCAGCTGCGTCGATTGGCCTCCCTGAGTTGAACAACTTCCTCCTATGACCAAATAATCCTAAGAAAAATTAATTTAAAAATTTATATATTTCCAAACATATAAATAGATTCCTACGTTTTAATTTGTAGTGGTTTCGAGCCTTATTCTTAAATAGGAAAATCTTGATCTGATGAGGCTATGGATATACATATGATTTTTAAATTATAAATAAATAATTTAAAAATCATATATATATATATATAAAAATCATATATAAATCATATATATATATATATATATAAAAATCATATATAAATCATATATATATATATATATAAAAATCATATATAAATCATATATATATATATATATATAAAAATCATATATAAATCATATATATATATATATAAAAATCATATATATATATATATAAAAATCATATATATATATATATATATAAAAATCATATATATATATATATATAAAAATCATATATATATATATATATATATAAAAATCATATATATATATATATATATATAAAAATCATATATATATATATATATATATAAAAATCATATATATATATATATATATATAAAAATCATATATATATATATATATATATAAAAATCATATATATATATATATATATAAAAATCATATATATATATATATATAAAAATCATATATATATATATATATAAAAATCATATATATATATATATATATAAAAATCATATATATATATATATATATATATAAAAATCATATATATATATATATATAAAAATCATATATATATATATATAAAAATCATATATATATATATATATATAAATCATATATATATATATATATAAATCATATATATATATATATATATAAATCATATATATATATATATATATATATATATAAATTTCAATATCATATGTATATAATTTAAAAATCATTTTTTTTTTTGTGAAATGAATTATTTGACAAACTTGACGGTTTTGGGCAAATGAAATTCGCCGTTAAAATTACCTTCCTTTCTTTGGTCATTGGTTCAAATATAAATTCACAATTTAAGGTGAAAACAACTGCCAAGTTCTATTAGACAATTCTATTATACAGTGAACATTAAGTACATTAAAAAAAAATAGATTTTATACTCAATACATATTCAAATATGTTTCTGTCTTTATTGTTATCAACGCCACTGATTCATTAGAAAACAACTATGTATTTTCTTATATATATATATATATATAATTTGAAAATCATATATATATATATATATATATAATTTGAAAATCATATATATATATATATATATATAATTTGAAAATCATATATATATATATATATATAATTTGAAAATCATATATATATATATATATATAATTTGAAAATCATATATATATATATATATATATAATTTGAAAATCATATATATATATATATATATAATTTGAAAATCATATATATATATATATATATATATAATTTGAAAATCATATATATATATATATATAATTTGAAAATCATATATATATATATATATATATAATTTGAAAATCATATATATATATATAATTTGAAAATCATATATATATATATATAATTTGAAAATCATATATATATATATATATATATAATTTGAGAATCATATATATATATATATATAATTTGAGAATCATATATATATATATATAATTTGAGAATCATATATATATATATATATAATTTGAGAATCATATATATATATATATATAATTTGAGAATCATATATATATATATATATAATTTGAGAATCATATATATATATATATATAATTTGAGAATCATATATATATATATATAATTTGAGAATCATATATATATATATATAATTTGAGAATCATATATATATATATATAATTTGAGAATCATATATATATATATATATAATTTGAAAATCATATATATATATATATATAATTTGAAAATCATATATATATATATATAATTTGAAAATCATATATATATATATATATATAATTTGAAAATCATATATATATATATATATAATGTAAAAAACTTTTATATATATATATATATATAATTTAAAAATCATATATATATATATAATTTAAAAAACTTTTATATATATATATATAATTTAAAAATCGTATATATATATATATATAATTTAAAAATCATATATATATATGATTTTTAAATTATATATATATATGATTTTTAAATTATATATAATTTAAAAATCATATATATATATATATATATAATTTAAAAATCATATATATATATATATAATTTAAAAATCATGTATATATATATATATGATTTTTAAATTATATATATATATATGATTTTTAAATTATATATATATATATATGATTTAAAAATTATATATATATATGATTTAAAAATTATATATATATATAATTTAAAAATCATATATAATTTAAAAATCATATATATATATAATTTAAAAATCATATATATATATAATTTAAAAATCATATATATATATAATTTAAAAATCATATATATAATTTAAAAATCATATATATATATAATTTAAAAATCATATATATATATAATTTAAAAATCATATATATATATAATTTAAAAATCATATATATATATATATATAATTTAAAAATCATATATATATAATTTAAAAATCATATATATATATAATTTAAAAATCATATATATATATAATTTAAAAATCATATATATATATATATATATATAATTTAAAAATCATATATATATATATATAAGTTAAAAATCATTATATATATATATATATAATTTAAAAATCATATATATATATATATATATATAATTTAAAAATCATATATATATATATATATATAATTTAAAAATCATATATATATATATATATATATAATTTAAAAATCATATATATATATATATATATATAATTTAAAAATCATATATATATATATATATATATAATTTAAAAATCATATATATATATATATATATATAATTTAAAAATCATATATATATATATATATAATTTAAAAATCATATATATATATATATATATATAATTTAAAAATCATATATATATATATATAATTTAAAAATCATATATATATATATATAATTTAAAAATCATATATATATATATATATAATTTAAAAATCATATATATATATATATATAATTTAAAAATCATATATATATATATATATAATTTAAAAATCATATATATATATATATATAATTTAAAAATCATATATATATATATATAATTTAAAAATCATATATATATATATATAATTTAAAAATCATATATATATATATATAATTTAAAAATCATATATATATATATATAATTTAAAAATCATATATATATATATATAATTTAAAAATCATATATATATATATATAATTTAAAAATCATATATATATATATATAATTTAAAAATCATATATATATATATATAATTTAAAAATCATATATATATATATATATATAATTTAAAAATCATATATATATATATATATATAATTTAAAAATCATATATATATATATATATATATAATTTAAAAATCATATATATATATATATATATATAATTTAAAAATCATATATATATATATATATATATAATTTAAAAATCATATATATATATATATATATATATATATAATTTAAAAATCATATATATATATATATATATATATATATAATTTAAAAATCATATATATATATATATATATAATTTAAAAATCATATATATATATATATATATATATATATATATGTGTGTATAATTTAAAAATCATATATATAAAAAATATATAATATACTTACTTTAAGTTTAGATGGTGAGGGAATCCAAATGGTTGACGTGACTTCATCTCTACCATAATCTGTGATATTTTGAAGTTGACATTGAGATAAATCTCCAACACCTGGTGGGCCCTAAAGAGAACGGAAAAAAAATTATTTGATCTAGATTTATTTATTTTAAATGCCAAAATGTGATAAAGACTAAAACTTACCAAAATATTGTAGATGCCAAATTACAGATTCCACTTGGACCGACTTAAATTGTCATCATGAGGAAAGAAGCATCTGAATAAATTTGACATTCCTACACTGGGATGTAGAACGAACAAAGTCTAGTGTTATCCTCAGGTGATGCTTATGAAACACCACCACCAAAATAGAAGCTATGCTCTGTTGGACATTGCTGTTTGTTGCATGAATTCATTATATATATCCTATACACAAAACCGTGTGATAAAACTAAAAAAAAAATAGATATGAGAACAGAGGAGAATTGTTTAATTTTGGATTTAATAGAGTTCCTTTGAAATAATTTGAAACAATTTAGAGTATTTGGGCTCCTCTAGTGGGTATTTTAAATTTCACTGTAATACAGGCCCTTCATTCTAGATACATTTCTGTAGGACGTAAAGTATGGATAAAAAATATGAAATTGCTGAGGAAATAAATTGAATGAGTTCCAAAATCATAAAAATTTTTAGTTGAAATGTTTTGTTTTACACCAAAAAAGCATAATCTGAAAACATCCTTTTTTTTTTTTTTTTTTTTTTATAGACGTGGGCCAAACATACATAATGAGGGGTCCCTTAATTCTATTTACCCAGGGGTTTCTTAATGTCAAAATCTAGCCCCAAGCCTACTCAGACCATCCCAAGGAAAACAAGAAAACTTTGTTCATAACAAAAAGCTCTAAACTTCTATGTAATACCAAACCTCTTGTATGGACATTCTCCTCACAGATGAAGAGGAAACTAAAAGCAACATAAATGTGGTTCTACAGGAGGATGTTGAGAATTCCATGGATGAAGTGCATAAGTAAGAAAAAGGTTTTAAGGAAAATGAAAACAAAAAGAATCAGAAAAAGAGAGCTGAAATTTCTTGGATACATAATGAGGACTTGGAGAAATAAACACACACGGGACACCTCAAAGACAAAAGGAACAAGGAAAGGCAGTGGGCTACCTACTTGACAAGCTTGTGCGAATGGGTGGTGGAAGAGGGGAGCAGGAGACGATTTGGCAAAAGGACAAACATTGCTAATGGATACAAATGACAGGAGATTGAAGAGAACTATGATCACCCATGAAAAAATGGGTGCAGTAAATAAAAGAAGCCTACCTTAGTCTGTATTAAAGTATGCTGCTTGGAACCTAATACCTTTTTCCTGACATCCCTTATACTTTTGAAAACAATCTTAAAAATCTTTTGGGATAGCTATCAGTTGTTTCATTGCAGTTTGACATCTATGGTTTGAAATCCGACGACACACCTTTCAATGAAGAATTTAATTTTGCCGACGACACACCTTTCAATGAAGAATTTAATTTTGACAAATGCAAGAATCTACTGTATGCTACATCTGAACTGAGTGAAATCATATTTTGCCAAAAACTCAGTACTAGATGCCATTGTGAATATGACAGTCATACAATATACAAGATCACTCAATGGTATCTCATTGCTGATTCAGTAACCACATAGGAGAGCATGTTTATACATCAACAGCAATATTCTTTCAATGCTATGCAACTCGTTACTGAAATATTCAAAATAGTTGGTTAATCACTGTATAGACTGTTTGACTGAATAGCATGCATTATTGTTAGTTGAAAACTTATAAAATATTTCTCAAGAAACAGTTTTTCAGTTAACAGTTGAATTGGCTAGATGTAACCATAAGTTCTATGCTAACAGTTTCTTTTCTCACACTTCTCACTTGTGGAATATTCTTGCTTTCCAGCCAACCTTGATTTCCAAAAATTTAAATGTAATGTCAATTGTTATCTACTGTCTTCCTGATTACTCTTCTATTCACACTCCATAATAATGTTTGTTTTCCAATTCTTCCACACCCAGTGTTCAAGTTCTCATTGTGGAGATGACATGCTAAAAATTCTCCAGACTAGCATGTTTTAGTTTTTTTTTGTTTTAGCATTTTTTTTTTTCTTAACTATTTTGACCATTTTGCCATCGCCAATGAAATTCTTCCATGCAAGTATATTTATTTCTTCTAGTTTTCTGAAAGGCTATTTGAAGTTATAATATCTTCTTCAGTGTGGTAAATCATTATTTGCTGTATTCTTTATCTTTTAAACTATGAAAGAAAATTAAGGAATGATAATAGGGAAAAAAGAACACAACAAATAACAATTACAAACAGAAACTAAAATAGTTTCTGATAAAAAAAAAAGGGATTAAACTTATTTTAAAATCTTTTACAATATTCAACCTTATCCCATTATTATTTGACAGGTGAAGAACTATTTAAAAAAAAAAAAAAAAAAATCTAATTTTCTTAACCTTTGTTTTATTGTTTCTTAATTTATTTTTAATAAATACAATATGGGAGCCGCTAATAAAGAAAAAAAGACAAATGACAGCAAGTCTTCAATAGTAGCAGCAGCAGGACACATTAGCAGGCAGGTTAGGTTTAAGGCTCAAGTTTTCCACAGAGATGGGACAATAGCTTAGTGGATTGCTTCATGAATTTGGTGACAATTGTAAGTTCAATCTCCAGGCCTAGCATTATGTACTTGGAAATACTGAGCAGTACCAGAAATAAGAACTGGACGAGATATGCCCAGACATGGGCAATGGAACATGAATAGTCTACCCCCCCCCCATAGATTAAATAAAGGGTTCAATTCAGAATTCTTTGCAGGTTAACCGGATCAATATGAACATAATGAAGGACGGAGGGCACAAGATAAGGACAACAGTCTGCATGTAAATAATGATAACTCCTCATCCCAGAAATTCAGACAGAAATTAAATATTTCTATAGCACTGGTAAAATGGTTGCTGAAGACATTAGGTTTATAATACCCAGAAATTCATACACAGATGTCCTCAAGGACACATGGCGCAGTAGATAAAGGCGTTGATTAGCTCCAGTGACAGGACCCAAACAGTGTGAGTTCAATACCCAGTTAAGGCAGTGGAGAACTTTCAGAGGGAAATTAACAGATAACTGACATCCATTAGAACAGTCTACCCCAGTAAGCGAAATACAGGGTTAAGTTTGACATTCCAACCACCTGAAGAAGGCCAGAGCGTACAACTGCCGAAACATGGTGATAAGTTAATGTCTTTTTAAGAGAAAGAAAGAAAATTAATTCTCACCTGTAATTTAATTGTAATACCTATCTGAAAACAAAGTGAAACACTTTCTACATTCCTACAGGATGCCTCTGAAATTATAGTTTCATGTTATCTTATTAATCATGGGTCTTGTACGATCATGTTTAATAAGAGACATGTGTTGTTCCCATAACATTTTTTTTTTGTAATTTTCATTAAAATCAAATTGGCCTGTTTAATTACAACGCTTATGTAAATTATAAAAAAAAAAAAAAAATTAATTTAAGAAAAACAATTAAAAATCTGAAATACAAAGTGAAAACTTACATTATTTGGACTGTTATCCTCATCTTCAATGCCATATTCCCAACATTTCTAACCAACGCCTTTATCCACATGGCCCAGTGAATAAAAGCATTGGTTAGATCTAGTGACAAGACCCAAAGAGTTGTGAGTTCAGTACCCCACTACAACAGTGGTGAACCAGAACTTGGAAAGTTAAGTTAAAGGGAAATAACTGAGACATCCGGAAGAGGCATGGTATGTGGAACTAGAACAATCTATCCTGGTGGATACAATAAAGGGCTTGGTTTGAAATTCAAATCACTTAAGGAAGGCCGGAGCATACAACGGCCAAAACGTTGTGAATACGGCAATGAAGATGAAAATAAAAGTTCAAATAATTTAAGTAAACATAATACCCTATCTCGGATATATAGACAGATAAAGTGAAAATCTAGGAAACAACAACACACACACACAAATTGAAAATTTTTTTGGCTAAAAAACAGTGTAGCATGAGGAGAAAAGACCGAAACTTAATAAAAACAAAATTTTATCGTCAAAATTTTTATTAAGAGAAAAGACTAGTAATTTTTAATTATTTTTTTTAACCCATTCTAAACACGTTCAAAATTTTAAAATTTCTTTTTTTTTTTTTTTTGGCATGCATCAACGGTGCATAAGAGAGCTGGCTACGAGAATTTTGTGACTTTTTTCCGGTAAAATAACAAATTAATTTGGAAATTCTTGCAAAAATCAAATAATTGTCAGATTTTAATGAAAAACTGAAAAAAAAAAAAAAAAACCCCAAAAAACTATGATATCACTTAATTAGATACGCTTTTATATATTAAGAACATTATAAGCTGAAGAAAAAAAAATTTTCTGTGAATAATGATTTTTATGAGAATTGTTTTCTTTTTTTTTTAAATTATAATAATTTATAAAGTTTCAAAAATCTTTTAAAAATTCTTCAAAACTTTGATGGAATTAGGTTAAGTGAAGTCTATATTTACGAAGCAAAAACTGGAAAGATTAATACAAAACATCATGTACTAAGATTTTTAAAATAATAATTTGATTTTTATGTGTATGAACATGCCCATTTTGAAAGTATGGATGACTATACACAACATTATCAGAAAATAAGATTGATGACTATATTAAATTTAAAATCAACATTCCTAAAATTGTAATACAGAAAATACTTCCAACATTTTTAAGATTACTGAGTACTTTAAAATTATATAAAAAAAAAAAAAAAAAGCATTCACCCATCATTTTCTTGAATTAAGTTTTAACCAATAAAGTCTCCGTAGAACATGTCAACACCCTAATCAGCACT
The DNA here is from genome assembly GCA_963932145.1 of Acanthosepion lycidas. NCBI lineage: Eukaryota > Metazoa > Mollusca > Cephalopoda > Sepiida > Sepiidae > Acanthosepion > Acanthosepion lycidas. The sequence goes on along the minus strand of OZ010610.1, from coordinate 36,200,605 downwards.
TGTTAAGTGATTGCCGAGCAATGAAAAGCACGTAAATCATTGCAACTGTTTATTTTAAAAATCTATTTCTCTGTTATTTTTAGCTTATGTTCAAGTAAATAATATTTGTTTCAAATCAGATTAATAATACTTTAAATCAGCTAATATTCCTCAAATAAAGTTTCAGACAAGTATATTTTATTTTTGGAAGATTTTTTAATAAAGAAAATTACATTACAATGACTAAAAAAGGCACTATTCAGCTACTTTTAGCAAAATAAGAAAAAAAAAACTCCAATCAATATAATTTCTGTTTGAAATACACTACAGAGTAATTTGCTTACTGGAAATAGTAAATTTAATCCTTTAGCTTTCAATTAAAGCTAAAATGAAATCTTCAAGAATGTTTTTAATTTTTAAAATTCATTTTAAACCTTGAGTATTGCAAATTATCGGATGTACCTAATTTAAAATCACCCCCACTTTTTTAATAAAATTAAAATTTCTTTACAAAAAAAAAAATATAAAAACAAATTAATTAAAAAAAAAAAACAAAGGTAATTCTTTGTCTTGTGTGGATATTTGAAATCTTTGAAATACTCACTTTGGGTCCTGGCATTTTGCTGATGTTGGATATTTTCTCTTCAAAATCTAATTGTGTTCTCTGTAGTTCCATAGAGAGATTTAATGCCATCTTGGAGACATTCTGGAGGGTGGCATTCAAAGAACTTTGCATTGAATGCATAGATAAATTCATAGCATGATTGAAATCATCCGTTTCATTTTCCAGCAAATTCATCTGTAATATCCAAAGCAATCATTTAGTGCTGAAAAAACTGCTGTCATGAATAATAATTGACAATATATAGAATGTATTATTAGGTTGGTGAAAAAATAATGTTGTTTTCTCACATATGTTACTATGTGAGAAAACAACATTATTTTTGCACCAACCTAATATTAGAACAAGATTTATTGAAAAATTTGTCAGAATTGTATGTCTTAATTACAGGGTAGGCTAAAATGTTCTTGGAACAGTCAAGAAACCCTAAACAAACAAAAAAAACACAACCCTCCCAAGAATACATAGCAATTTACAGATAGTAAAGAAAAGGAATCAAAGGAGGGTAATGATTGCCAACATCTTGAAAGAACATGGCATTAAAATAAATAAAATAAAATTCTATACTAAATTTTACAAATTTTTTTTTTTTTTTACACATAATTAAAAAAAAAAAATAAATAGGAAAAAAGATGTATATTGGGTGTTTGAATTCCAGTCAAATTCATTACATTCACTTATGCACTAATACCCTTGGGAAAGGTATAAATCCATCTCTTCTCCCCAGTGATGGCTAAATAGCAAAACAGATGGGGTTTTGGCTGGCAACCAAAAACAAAAACTCTGAATTCAAACCACCTGCTGCCTTGTAGGTCCTGCTTCTTTAATTTCGAAAAGGAGGGACAGGGTAACTTCAACATCCCCAGTGCAAAAGGAACTGTACTGTCCTATCTTGAATGTTACCATGAACCACAATTGTGAGATTGAGGGGATTGGAGACCATAACAGCACAAAAATGCACTAACTGAATAAAGGAATTAAAAAAAAAAAAAAAAAAAAATTATGTGTGTGTTTTACTGTCAACAGTCTCAAGAGAATTCCTTAGCATGACTGATGCTAGCCTCCAGGAGAGTAACTCTTTGTGTCTTCTCATACTAAAATTTTCCAATGACATGAATTGGAATGATTATATTAAATCAATTGCTAAAGTTGGTTCACTGTGTGATTTTAAACAATTTTTCTCACCGGAATCTATCTTGTACGTTTATAAGTTTAACATTCATCAAATATTGCTGCCATATCTTGTCTTGTGCTTTTTGACACAATCCAAAAAAGGATCAACAGTGTTAACAGTACTGATCTGGGATCTCAGCTTCAATCATCATATTTAACCCTTTAGCATGATCTGTGTTATTTGTAATGAGTTGTCATATATTATAGCAGAGTATTACGAAATCTCCTACAGAAGGTGATGACAGAGAGTGAGAAAAAAAAGGAGTAAGCATAAACTACAATACAACGGAATGCATGGTCATCAGTAAGAGGATGAGCCCAAAATGCAATTTACAGGTTGGGAACACTACAATGAAGCAGATGTGTAAGTTTAAATATCTGGGAAACATCTTGACAGAGGACGGTAAATGTGACACCGAGATCCGTAGACGTATTGGGATGACCAAGGGCTCATTCCAAAAGCTGGGTGGAGTATTGCGAGACGGGAGGATTTCTTTGGTAACAAAGAAAAGAATACTGAACTGTTATGTGACATATGTCCTTCTTTACAGCAGGAAATGTTGGACGATTTCCTCAAAATGAAGAAGAGACTTGAGGCAACAAAGATGTGGTTCTACACAAAGATGCTAAGGATATCATGGACCGAGTGTGTGAGCAACGATGAGGTCTTAGAGAGGTTGCAAACAAGGAGGAGGTTTATACTTAATATCAGGAAGCGGCAGCTAAAGTTTCTGGGACACATAATGAGGAAGGAGGGCCTGGAGAATTTGATACTCATGGGGCAAATAGAGGGAAAGAGAGACAAGGGAAACAATACGTGATATACCTGGCGGGCTTAAGCAAGTTGATGACAGAACATGGTCTAGGGGAGGAAGCAGAAAGCTGCAAGGGATAGAGGTAGGTAGAGAGCCATGATTGCCTATGTTGTGAAAGCACATGGCATATAAAAAGAAAGATACATGGGTCAGATTACAGCAGATTGAACATTGAGAGCCAATATTTACAGGGTGGGTTTGGGCATATTGAATGTAAAAGAGTTAATGAATAAATAAGCTCATTGCAAGTTCTACAGCAATAAAATACACATGGAAAATTCCATATTACATCAATAAATATTTGAGTTTAACAACTTTAAAGAAATATTTTTGGAATATTGGGAACTTAGAAAAATCCAGAACATCAGTTGGAGATCCCATGCAATGTTTAATATGATTTACGGAGAACTGAAACCAATCTCTCTTAAGCTCAAACAAAAATTATTAAAGTCTGCTGGCCACTGCCATCAATTGGACAGGGAAAGAGTCTCATCCTTACTCCTATGGCATCCTTCTGGAAGTGTCTTCTCACAAAAATTGACTTTCCCAGACACCATAGCTTGGAACTACCCAGTTGGACATTGGGGACAGCAATACAGGACTGAACAGTGTAGAAAGGGATTGTCAATGTAGTTCTGACCAACCATAGGGAGATTGAAGGATGATGATGATGATGAAAGAAATATTTCAATAACAATCATAAGTATGAATGCAGGTCATCATTTAAAGAAGTAAGAGGGTACAAATGAAAAGGTTTCAAAATGACAAAATATTGCAATAACAATCATAAGTATGAATGCAGGTCATTATTTAAAGAAGTAAGAGGGTAAAATAAGAGGAGACATGGTGAAGTATGGATAGCAGCTCGGATTGAGGAATCAGAGAGCCAAGTTCAAATTCCATTCAAATCCATTACATTCACCCACGTGCTAATACCTTTGGGAAAGGTATGAAGCCTCTTCCCCCACCAGCTATGGGTAAATAGCAGGACAGACTGGATTTTATAGCCTTGGATGGCAACTGGACAACCGCAGAAAGAAATGGCAACCTACTGCGGGAAAAAAATTTTCTTGTCAGTCATGTATTGAAAGATACATGATCGCCTAAACATGTATCATGCATGGCACATAACTGAGTGAAGAGGGTAAAAATGAAAATATTTCAAATTGGCAATTTTTTCCATTTCACTGAAGCAGATAAACACATAAGAGTGTCATCACCTTCTCTATTCTCTCTCCTGCTGAAACAAATAGCATCACTGATATGTCTTTTCCTTCTTTCCTTGCAATCAAAACAGAATAGTCCATTATTTCTGAGATATTGGCAAGACAAAAGATATGAAGCTGCCCAATCCACACTTTCCAGTCTTGATGGAGTTCAAAAGTTTCTCCGAGTCCTTGTGGGATACAAATTATTATCCACGCTCTGACCTCTCTCTCTCTCACAGGCAGGATGATGCGAATTTCACACTCCTCTCTCACTACTTCCATGGAAAGTGCTCAGATGAACTACATTCCCTAGTTCTGCCAGGTGTAACCCCCATGGTAGCAAACCACCCCATACCCTCTGTATTCCATCAGTGGGAAGTAAGTGCCACTCAAACAGCTTCTTCCCATGAACCACTGCTCTGTGGAACAGACTCCCAAGAGAATGTTTCCTCAATCAATACAATCATAACCGGTTCAAGTTTAGAGTTAACCTCTACCTTGAGTGGCACCTGGGCCTTGTACAGGGTGAACCTTACTGGAAAAAAAAAAAAAAAAAGTGTTAGCAACAGAACAAGCAGAATTATAATATGATATCTCTACTGCTGTCATGATGATCATGATGACAAATTGGTGACGTCACTGACAAGGGCAGGTAAATTTGAATGAGAATTCTGAACTTTTTGCAAAACTTATACTTTGAACATTTGAAAACCTCTACAAATAAAAAATGTAAAAACTTACACGATGTGAAATACCAGACAACATCAATGAAGTATCATTAGTTTCTGATGTTGCCAAGAAAGATACCAATCTCTGATACTGAAAAAAGAAAAAAAAAAAAATAAGAGATTACTTGTAGTTATTTATTAAAATTAGTCAGGCATAAGGCAACTGGTATCTAGCACAAATAAAAGATTAATCTCATTACAACAGTAAAGGACTGCAAGATGAGTCTGTTAACCACAACTTATTGATTAAGTAAACAAAATGAATCTATTCTAAAACATAGAGAGATGCTGAAAAGATCTTATCCACATTCACTTCCTAAAATCATGATAAACTACATCCAGCAGCAAGGCCTCTGATCAGAAAAATTGGAGGTTTTAAAGAGTGTAGAACAACCTCTTAACTGCTATGTTCTCAGGTCCACAGTAACCTAGAGTGGTAACACCTGTTAGAGTTCCAGGTATGAGCAAATAGTGAACCCCCAAACAGTTTTATAGTAAAAATACCAGTGTTACCATTATTATAGTAAAATTACCTACAATACATTTTATCTGTAGTTGAAGACATGAAATTGTGTTCAAAATATTTAGATTTTAGAATTAAATAGCTCATAAAGGTGTTGATATGCCACTAAAGAAGATCAACCAAACTTCCTAAAATCAGAAATTCGATGCTTGAACTATTGATTTTGGGGATTGTGTCAAAGCTGAGAATTTTTCAGTACCAGTTCATAAAATACAATATTTTATATATTTATCACAGATTTATCTCCCCTCTTTGAAAATAAGATATTCCACTGTTATGGTAACAAAAGACATTATTCTCTACACCAGGCATCACTGATGACGATGTAATTAACACATGTTGCTGTGTGCAATTTATTCATTTGAAAATATAAGAAAAATATTATTATGTTTCCTGTTTCAAAAGCAAAACATGTTTACACATCTGATCTTCCCTAGTGAAAATCACCAATGGTTTAAAATGATAACGTTACTTTCACCCTAAGTTTACAAAATTCAAGAACTATACTTAATCATTGTTTATGTATGTGGTTATGTATGAGAGAGAGCATGTGAGTAAGCAAAAGAAAATTTTAAAAAACGTTATTTTCCTTATGAAATTTAAGTGTGCCATTCCCAACCTGGGTGATATCGCCTACCAGTGAGCGATTTCAACTGTTGGTTGGGCAATAAACGACTGAACAGAAAATGGTGGGCAATTGGAAATTTTGGTGGTTAACATAGGATTTTGGGTATTAAAAAGGTATTTCAACATATGCTGCGCGAAAAAAATATATTTAAAGAAAATATGCAAAGAAACTGTATAAAAAAAGTAAACAAAAAAAGTAAACAAAAAATGAGGCTAAATGGGGGAAAAACTGAGTCACATTCCGAGATAAGATAAAACATCCACACAAACAACAAATCATTTTCTATGGTTTTGAGAAAGCTCATTAACATTCAAATAGTTCTTCAGATGAATTAACATTTTTTTCCAATATAAATCAGATAAGGGAAGACCAAGAAAAACAAAACATGTTAGCTGAATTTTTATTGTTAGTCATGTATACTCTTTTTAATTTAATAATTATGAACAAAAATCATTTAATTTTTTGTCAACACTTGCAACGCCAACCCTAAAACTGAATTACATTATATATATATATATATATATATATATATATATATATATATATATATATATATATATACACACTTTTCAATGATCAAGTTTGTTTTAATTTGTTCTTTAATACAGTCATAACAGCAGCAGTGTTATTTGTTACATCCCTTTGGTATTTTTTTTTACTACATCATAAAAGTTAGTTTATGAACCAGTAACAAACTTTTACCAAACAATATTTGTATACTTTTGAATATTTACTATACAGATGGGCAGTGGAAAATATTTCCATGTGAAAGTGGGTGATGAACGCAAAAAAGATTGAGAACCCCTACACTAATATGTACACAGACCTTGTTTTACTATAACAAGAAATATTTCATTAGTAAGTAGTGAGGACAGGTTGATAATGTGTTGATTTTTCTTTTGTATTCATTTTCATTGGAAATTCTTAAAGACTTAAAAAACAAAATTCTTTCTTACATGTAACAATTGTATAGATAAAATCATTAGATACACATAGAAAATATAACCAATTACTTAAATACTGCTGTAGTTTTTTTGAAAGTATAGATGAGTTAGTATGATATAATGAAGATTGATTTTCTCAAAAGAAAAATGACTGTCTTTTAAGGAAATATTCTTTTTGTTTTGTTTTTTTTTTCTGATTACAAGAATTATTGCAAAATATAGCTGTTCTTAAATTTTCTGTTCATTCTTCCTTAGTTTTTTAACAGTTTTTTTAAAAAAAACAAAAAAAACAAAGCAATTTTACAACAGTATGGTCTATTATTTAAACAATATTGTTGAAAAATAGCTTTTAAATAATAAAAGCTATTTTTCAATAGTATTTTTTCTTCATATAAAAATTATTTTCTGACTATGTTTTAAGTAACAAAATCTATTTTTCATCATTGCTGAAAAATGGTTCAAGTGTACTTTTTCATCGTGTAAAAACTATTTTTCAACAATATCTTTTTTAAATTTATAAATTATTTTTGTAAACGTTTTACGGTTGATGCATCCAAGTACATTTTGGTATATAAACAGAGAAATAAAAGTGGAGTTGTCCCAGAATTAACAACATTATTATTTTGTGGACATTATTACAAATAAATATATTGACATAAAAGTCAGTAGACACAGGAACTGTCACAAATTAATTCCTGTAAGTGATAGATAAGCAGAGTATTTTAGTTTACCATTTGCAAGTTGAGAAGATGACATTCTCAGAGAGCCAGTAGATTGTTACCTCCCCACCCATCTTCACATTCTTACCCATGGGCGACAATGTAAGGACTGATGGGGTGAGTGAGAAAACTGTTATGTGCCATACTACTTTAGCAAGCCATGACAGCTTTAATATCATCGTAGTTAAATTACCATAACAATCTTTCCATGACCTCAACAAATGTTTTACAGAGAAATTCAAAAATACATTTACAACTGTTCATGGTAATGATAATTCTAAAAACAAGAAAATAATTTTAATTTTATTCTTGTAAATTCTGAAAACAGTTGAGTTGTACAATTGGTACTGGGATCAGAAATAATCTTTTTTCTTTTATATTAACCCCTCCAGACCACAAATATCTATTTTTTAATTAAATTCTATAAAAATTAAAGGAGTCCAGTTCATTAGTTATGTGCTATGAATGATACAGGCTTAGGTGATCATGTATATTTCGATATATGACTGTCAAAGCAGATTTTTTTCTCAGCAGTAGGTTGTCATTTCTTTCTGTGGTAGATTAGTTGCCATCCAAGGCTATAGAATCCAGTCTGTCCTGCTATTTACCCATATTTTTCCTATCATATATGGTGACAGAGGTGGTGGGGTGATGTTTGTCATTTCAGATTTATATATTTTTTATGAATTAGACTTTTTCATTCAATGTTATTTAATAATTTCAATAAAGTGATCAAATGATAATGTAGCTTTTTGTTTTATCCTTTATTTTTCCTATTATATATGGTGACAGAGGTGGGGAGGTGATGTTTGTCATTTCAGATTTATATATTTTTACGAATTAGACTTTTTCATAAATGTTATTTAATAATTTCAATAAAGTGATCAAACGATAATGTAGCTTTTTGTTTATAGATGACTTTGTGGTGCTACTTTTCTGTAGGTTTTGCTACTTTCACGTAATTCTTATTTAAGATTGTAGAATTCATTGCAAGAATTGTCCCAGAAACTCATCAAGTTAGATTAAGGGCTGAAGAATGAGGTACAACAGCCTATCAAGCTGGAGCAACTTATCCAATGAGTGGATATTTCAACCAGTAAAATTTTTCATTTCCCTGTTTTAATAACATTTATATATTGTTACACTTTCTCACTAAATAAATAATGAAGCAAAAACAGAATTTCACACTGAAAATGGGAAAAACGGAATTCCCCTAAAACATGAAATGGAATTAAAGAAAATTTGTAACAGAATATTTGTCCCTCTATTAATCTATCTTAGATTATTTATGGTGGCCATGCCCATTTTACAACTGTCTGTGAAAAAATACTTGAATCAATAGAAATGTGGTTCTACAGAAGGATGCTGAGAATATGATTGACTGGACATGTAAATAACAAAGATAAGGATAATGGAAACAAAAAGGATGTTTCTACTTAAAATCATAAAAAGTCAGTTGAAATTTCTAGCACACAAAATGGGGAAAGAGGGCTTGGAGAATTTGTTACTCACAAGACATATTGAAGGCAAAAGGGAAACAAGTAATTTACCTAACAAGATTGTCTAAATGGATAGCAGAACATGAATAGTAAAAGAAAAACATCACTAAGAGCTACAACAGATAAGTTTCGGAGAGCCATGAATATAAAAAAAAAAGGTTTTAAATTATTTCCTAGTTTTAGAATATAGACATGGGTTGATTGATAAGTAAATTGTGTTATTGTTGACAATGGTGAGATAAACATTTTTGATAGACTATAGTCCTGTTCAAACATGCTTAGTGTTACTTTGTTGTGACAGTATCGTCTAACAAGTAAGTCATCTGAGTTATGCATAAAGTACTAATCACAGAGAACTTTTATCATGAGAAGGTATACACTAATAAAAATTCACAAATGTTTGAAAGCAATTTATGGCAATGGGTACTGTATTTTCTTTTGAGAAATTTTGAACAAAAATTTAAGCTAACGGGGAAGCATTACACATATGTACACATTTTCAGAAATGTTTACTCAGCTTAAAAAACCTTATTTGAAACAACTTGATTGCAAATACACTCAGCACAATAGATAATAAAACACAAAATAGGCAGGTATTGATAAAAGGTATTTGATAGGTTGGCAATATTTATCTATCGCTCTCTCTCTCTCCATTCTTGATGAAAGAGTTGAAAGATATTTTTATTTTCATAGTTTATTAATGTATAGAAATATAATAAAATCACATTAAACAGAAAAGTATGATAGATTAATTAACATCATAAAATGTATTACATGGTATATCTAACTAGCACCTTTCCTCAAAGTTTTAAAACTGAAATTTGAAGAAGCTTGTAATGGCTAAACATCTGGTTCATTTCTTTAATATTGTGAAAAATATTTTAATGAAATATATTTACAACATTGAGATTTTAATGAATAACATGGTACAACCTTTTGAAAAAAAAATTACAGAGGAATGTCTGTATTATGGAGTCATATTGCACCTATGCTAGCTGAAAAGTTACAGGTGATATTTTAAGCTAATTCCTGCAAAAAGCTTAAATGGCACTATTGGCCTCACTAAGAGATGGTTTTAAAATATTTATTGGATCAGAATTTATTTGAAAATTATCACCATCATGAACATTTGGATCAAATTTAATTTAAATATGTGGGAAGTTTTCACAAAGACATTTCCACATTAATTGTTTGGCTTTCTGAAGATCATCATCAAAATTCCTTTCTTATCCCCAAAAAGTAAATTTATATGAGAATTATTATTACAAATAGATTTTTTACATTAAATGTGAATGATTTTGCTAATTTAAATAAAAAGCTTACTTTTAATTCTAATGATTCATAATTGGATTCCAAATTTCTGAATTTTTTCACTAATGCTGCATCTGCAACGATAAGAAAAAAACAATTATCAATGTTTTTTTTTTACTTTTAAATAAAAAAAGCATTCATTTCTAATACTGCCATTGTTTTCAATAAATTATATTTGATAGATTTCATTTTTTCTTTTCTTAATTTATTGAGATGTAAAGAAATTTTTATTTTAGAAGTTAAAACCACACAATGAGAATTCAATGAATAAAAATAAACCATATTTACATGTGCATAATATTAGAAAATTTGAACGAAAATTAAAGGCAAAAAAGGGAATTGTATTATATACAAGTCAATGTTTTCAGACATTTTTTCTCAGTTTTTAAAAAGCTTCTTATTTGAAACAGCACAATTGCAAATACACTCAGCACAATAGATAATTAAAGACAAAGTAGACAGGTGTTGATGATAATTATTTACAAAAGTATTTGATATGTTGGCAGTATTTGTTCTTTGAGAATCAGCATAATGTTTAGAATTCAAACAGTTTTGCTCAGAAGATAAAGTTTGTTTATATTTTGATTTTCTTGATTTCTTTTTCTTTTACATTTTTTTTCTTTAAGTTTTCTCTCTTCATTTTTAATAAAAGACAATATTTTTATTTTCAATAGTTTATTAATATATAGAAATATAAAGTCATATCAAATAGAAAAGTATGATAGATTAATTAACACCTTAGTTGAAACAGCAAGATTGCAAATCCACTCAGTTTTGCTCACAAGATAAATTTTGTTTATATTTTGATTTCTCACTTGTGGAACTCCCTTCCAGCTCCATGTTTTCTAGCTAACTTTAATCTGCAAAACTCTAAATGCAATGTTAATCACTATCTACTGTCTTCTCTTTCTGCTCTTCATTAATGTTTCTGTTCCCAATTCTTCTACACCCTTTAACTCTTTATGTTTCAGTGGAATTACAACCTTTCTTGGAGTGATTCCAATTAAGAAAAAAATCTTTAACCTTTACATCTGCAAAAAACAGTATATCAAAAGAACAGTTTTTCCATTTTTCTATTATTTTAACTACCTTCACTCCTCAGCAATGTTTATTGTTTTAAAAAGCAACGATTAGTATTGCAATAAAACTTAAACATATGATGGAAGTGAATTTATACATTTTTTTTTTTGTTCTTGAGAATTCACAACAAAAATATTAAACTATTTATTTATTAGATCTTTATTTACAATAATTGCATATTTTTAATATTTCAGTCAGTTATGTGCCATGACACATGCTTAGGCAATCATGTATCTTTTGATACATGGCTGACAAAGCAGATTTTTTTCCCTTGGTAGGTTGCCATTTCTTTCGCCAGTTGCTATCCAAGGCTATAGAACCCGGTCTGTCCTGCTATTTACCCATAGATGGGGGAGAGAAGAGGATTCATACCTTTCCCAAGGTTATTAGTATGTAAGTGAATGTAATGGATTCAACTGGAATTCAAACTCAGTTCTCCGATTCCTCAATTCTAAAAACTAATAAATTTGTATTAAGACTAATGCAATGTAATATTTATAAAGAAATAAATATGAAAACAATTTTTTTATTCATAAATTTAAAAAAAATTTTCAGCCAGCCCCAAATAACCTTTTACTAGATTTTCATATTACCATCTGTGTTACACATCTAAAACATTTTCTATATCTAGGCAGCCTTTTACCAAACAAGTGTACCTCAGAAAAGACGTGGAACATAGAATTGGAGCTGTATATGGAGCATTTGGAAATCTAATCAAATGTGTCTTCAACAACTAAGAACTGAACTTAACAGAGATTACCATCTATAATGCTGTCGTCATTTCAACTTTGCTATATGGTTACAAAATCTGGACACTATATCATTGTGATATCTAAAAATTAGAACGCTTTCACCAATGGAGACTTATTTCAATCTTGAACAACAAATGGAATTACTATGTAACCAACACCAAAGTCCTAGAAAGAGCCAATAGTCAAAGCATCAAACATATGATCATTAAACACCGTCTTTGACGGTCAGGACATGTAGCAAGAATAGAAGAATCAAGGTTACCACATCAAGTCTTATTCAGTAAGCTCACTTCAGGGAAAAGAGCACTGGATTGCCTTCTTAGAAGATACGATGACCAACCCAAAAAAACACTGAAAGCCACTGGACTTGATCCTAAATCATTTGAAATGCACGCACAAGCCCGTACCAACTGGCAATGTTCCATCACTAAATTCAAGATAAAGTTGACAATGGGAAAAATATATGAATCGACTGTAAGGAAATCCTTATTACTTATCATTTTATAATGTTCAAATCAGTTGGTAATTAGCACAAGACCGTACCAACTGGCGATGTTCTATCACCATCAGAACCAAAAAGTCAAAGCCACCAGAAGAGAAAAGGAAGAACTCAAATGACAAGAGAGAAAGGCTCAACAAAATTAATCTTGTCTTCCACCAACATTACTATACAGTCAACGTCATCAGTTCTTCTATGCAAGAATTGGTCTACATAGTCATCCACACCATTTATCATAAAGGAAGCGATCAGAAAAGAAGAAATTAAATTCAGGATAAAGCTGATGACAGGGAAAATATAGGAATTATAAGGATATCCTTATTATTTACCATTTTATAAAGTTTGAATCAGTTAGAAATTAGCCAAGGTTTTACCAACCATTTCAATAAACAATATAACAAAATATTAGGTTGGTGCAAAAATAATGTCGTTTTCTAACATGTTACTATGTGAGAAAACGACATTATTTTTGCACCAACCTACTAAATAGTGTTTATTATTTTTGTTATAATTGTTAGCATCAAGGTTAAAGATTGCCCTTGTATTTTTATAAAACCCTTCACTCTTCATTCTCAAAAGAAAGACAATACTTTTTTATTTTCATAGTTTATTAATATATATATAGAAATATAATAAGCAGAAAAGTATGACAGATTAATTAACATCTTAAATTGTATTACTGAGTATGTCTAGTTAGCAACTTTCCCCACAAAATAAGTTTTGAAATGGAAATTAGTAGAAGAAACATGCAATAGCTAAACATTCAGTTCATTTGTATTCTTTAATATCATGAAATATTAAATATTCTAGTGATACATACAACATTGAGAATTTAAAGGATAATATGATACACCCTTTCAAAAAAAAAATGTACATAGGGATATCTGTTAACAAGACATTGTATTGTATTAAAGGATGTAATTTATTTATTGTTTTTAGCTTCAGAAAGATGGGGTCATGTATTTTATTTTTTATCATTTCTCCCCAAGCAAGTGATAATGCGATTAAGATGCAAAGGGTTACTGGGTGCCAAAGAAAATGAGAAGACATTAAAAGGAACCAGAAAACCAATCCTAAACAGGAAACAAGGGATAGACCTCTACTCCTGTTCAAAAGACTGAGGAGGAATGTGAACCGGGCAATCAACAAACCTATCTACTTCTATGATATTCTTATTATACTCAAGTCATATTATATACAAGAAAAAAAATGGTACAAATTTGTAAAAAATATATCCACTGTTGCAACACCTTATGTGGTTCATTTTATTCAAGACTAAACATATAGGTAATCATAAACTATCTGTAACTGACCAATATATACAGATCAATACATACACAGATTTCAAATAGTGTGTGTATCAAGAGTGTTCAGACCTCATAATAATAATAATAATAATTACTAGTTTTAAATGGTGAACATTGCAAGGTTTTCCTCTTTTAATATTCTCGTGAATCTTAATTCTTAAGTTAATGATTAAGTAAGCTTATGGCGAGTTCTATGACAATAAAATATTCACAGAAATTCTCCTATTGCATTGTTAAATTGCAATAAAATATTGCAATAACAATCATAAATATGAATGCTCGCCGTTATTTTAAGGAGTTTTTCCACTTCACTGAAACAGCCATTAAACACTTCTATCTTCCCTTCCTTTCTTTCATTTTCTCACTGAAACCAAGTAGTGTCTTTTTCCCTCTTTCTATGTGATCAAAATGAAATAGTCCATTATTTATGAGGTATTAGCAGGTTGTAATGATCGTATGAACTAATGAAGGTTGGTAAAAGTACAATTATAATATAATAGTGTATTGGCTAAAACGTGTGCTTCTGCATATATACAATCTTATAATGAATACCGTTCTGTATTATATTATCGCATATCTCTTGCAACTTATTTTTTTTTAATCATTTCCTCTCAAGCAAGGCAATAAAGCCAATAAGACCCAAGGGTTACTGAGTGTAAAAATCTGAAAAAAATACATTATTAAAGAGAGAAGAGACCAATAAAAGAACAGAAATTAAGACAGAAGATAACGTGTGACACTGCATTTAAATTTTTGAAGATCGAAGTTGACTGGAGGGCTGAAAGAAAGTTCCACAAGTGAGAAGTGTGAGAAAAAACTATAAGCATAGAACTTATGGTTACATCTAACCATTTTGACTGTAAAATGATGAAACATAGCTGTCAATCTAGTACTGCACTTAAATTTGTAGTCAATGTACGAAAGCTCATCAGAAAAATTACCATGAAAATATTTATAGAAAAGGCAAAAGGAAGCTATGATATGATGGTAGGAAAGTGACTGAAGCCAGGATGCCTGGTCAGGACTGATAATATTGCAGATTCTTCTTTGTATTTTATCAAGAGTCTCTCAATACGTAGCAAAAGCACCAGACCAGATGTGGCAGCAATATTTAATGCATCAATGAATGGTAGCCTTATAAATGTGTAAGATAGAAAAATTGTCTAGAATGACAATGGTAATACAGAAAAAGTTGTAGGTGGACCAATTGAACAAGTCATGTTTTACTTAAAGTGATGTACAAATAGTAATCACCAGGTATTTTTTTTCCAATCAAAATTCTTTAAAGTATTATATTTAATGACACATATGCTTCAAGCATTTTCCCGACAAAAAAATAGTTTGAAATATATCTCCTAGATCTTATATATAAAGTTGAAGCCTCACTCAAATATAATAGATGACCAGCACTTGTACCCAGCCTATTTCTATAATATTGTAGTA
The DNA here is from genome assembly GCA_963932145.1 of Acanthosepion lycidas. Classification (NCBI taxonomy): domain Eukaryota; kingdom Metazoa; phylum Mollusca; class Cephalopoda; order Sepiida; family Sepiidae; genus Acanthosepion; species Acanthosepion lycidas. The sequence continues at coordinate 36,185,375 of OZ010610.1, read as the reverse complement.
TTAAATGTAAATGAGAGAGTTTTATACCATCAAATATGGTATAAAACTCCAAATTAATTAGTTACCATATATACTGTATATGTTTGTGTATTAACTTACTTCATGTATATTGTGTGACCCCTGAATTTTTTTGTGAAAAAACTGATTTTTTCATATAGCTTAATTTTGACCCCCACTTTCTGAGCAATATGAGTAGGCCTACTATAGTGAAATATTACAATCCTGGACATATAACAAATAAATGGTCTTCACTTTTTTTTTTTTTTTAACAAAGCTACCCTAAAATGGTAAGAAAAACCACTGTTCATGTAGCAACAGAAAGCAAGTCTATGGGAGGCAAACTAAAGGGGCTTACCTGTACTGCTTTTGTGTAAAAAAAAAAAAAAAAAAAAACTGATCATAAAATCTATACAAGTATATATGAATACCCACATGAATACACAAAGTGCAATAAAAGCCAACATGTGAAAAGTGATATTTAAAACATTTAACTGATAATATAACAAACAATAAATATATCTTTGAAAATGCTGAAGTTTTATTTTTAATGCTAACCAGAAATTTTATTACAAATATTGAAAAATAAAATTTTAATCAACAGGGAATTTTCACTGATTTTTAATCAAACATGGATAAATATTTCTCATTACTAATATTGATCTACTTTTATAGATCATCAACCTTTTGCAGCTTATTTAAAACCAGAAAATATTTTTAGATTGCGAGAATTTTTTTTGAGATAATAATGAATTATTGATACAACTCATAGTAGGGGGAGAAGTAGATTCATACCTCTCCAAAGTGAATATAAGAAAACCTGTAACTCAGGTATCCAATTTTCAATTCTGACCTATTATCCATTACACCACCCATACATCCAAGCTTACAGCTGCTGGTGTTCCCAAGCAGTTACCCATCAAGGTATTGAATAGGCTCAAGGTTACTTAACTTTGGTGATCATATGAGAACTGGTGTTTTAACATGATATGCCTGTAAGCCTTTTGAATTGAAATACCATTTTTTTGGTTTTGTTTTTTTTAAAAAACATTGAAATTGTTATCTACCAGTTTAGGTAATCAAAAGCCTTAATGAAAAGGCATATTAATCCCAAATAAAAAAAAAAGACATAATTTTACCATGATCAACAAGCAATCTTCAAACAGTTCAATTGGAACATAAAGGTGCTTTGAACCAGCTGTGGATTGGTTTTCACATGGAACTAAGTGTCACGGTAAATTTCTGTCTCTCTTTAATTTTGGATTGTATTACACTCTTTTTCTGGATTGGACTTTTCCGTTTTTGATTTTCTAATACAGGAGTGGTTCTACGGAAGAATGTGAGTAATGACAATGCTTTGAATAAAAAAGGAAATTAATACTTAACTTCAGGAAGAGACAGTTGAGCTTTCTGGGGCATATAATGAGGAAGGAGGGCCTAGAAAATCTGATACTCATGAGACAGAGAGAATGCAAGAGGGACAGAGGAAGACAACGCATGACATACTTTATGAACTTGAGTAAATGGATGGCAGAACAGGGCTTGAGAGGTTTATTAAGAGCTATAAGTGACAGGAAGTTGTGGAGAGTCATGATGGCTTACATCCTGAAGAGACACAGCATATAAAGAAGAAGAATACAAACACAAATAAATACAAATTCAGAAAAGTACAACAATTTAAATATATGTGAAGGGTTTTTAAAGAGGACAAAAAGTGCAATACTGAAATCCAAAGGCACATTTTGACAGCAAAAGATGCCTTCCAAAAGCTAAGAAAAGTATTAAAAAACAGAAAATCTTATTAGAAACAAAGAAAAAACTATTAAACTTTTATGTAATATGATAAAGTTTTAGAGAAAATGAAAACAAAAGGACACATACTTAAAAGATCGTTGAAATTACTAGATTGACTGATTCATTTTCTATGGCTTATCAACCCTTTACAGGTTATTTAAAGCCAGAAAATAGTTTTAGATTGTAAGGATATTTTGGAGAAGATAATAATTTAGTGATACAAGTCTTACTAATTAACCCATAGTTGGGGGTAGAAGAGGTGGATTCAGAACTTTCCAAAGGGTATTTGTACATAAGTGAATATAACGAACCCAACAGGAATTGGAACACTGCTATCTGATTAACAATTTCAAGCCATTATCCATTACACCACTCTCACATCCAAGTTTACAGCACCTGTAACACCAGGATCATCGTTGCTTAACTTCTGTGATCATATGAGAATTGGTGTTTTAACACGATGTTGCTATAATTTCTAGGGCACATAAGGAGAGAGGGGTTGGAAAATTTGATACTCACAGGACATGTTGAATGCAAAAGAGTTAGAGGAAAACAATGCATAACCAACCTAGCAGAACAAGATTTAGAAGAGATAATAAGACAAAATTTACTAAGAGCTACAAAGGATAGGAAATTGTGGAGAGCCATGATTGCTAACATCCTGAAGAGACATGCCACATAGTAGAATCCAGACTATTGAGCACTTTCTGGTTTTACTGAGTTTAGTTTGGATTTACTTTTCTTGTCTAACTTATTTTATTTTCATCTGTTTAGCCCCAATTATTAAAGATACACATGTATTTGTCTATATTTCTGAGATGAGGTACTATGAACACTATTCGGACTATTGTCCTCATCTTTGTTGACATATTTCAAAGTTTCAAGGACACATGGCAGAGTGGATAAAGGCATTGGTTAGATCCAGTGACACGACCCTAAGAGCGTGAGTTCAATAGCTGGTAAAGGGGGTGGAGAACTTGGAGAGAGTAATTAACAGGAGATAACTGATAACTGACATCCATTAGACATGGCACGTGGAACTAGAACAATCTACCCCAGTGAGTGAAATAAAGGGTTCAGTTCGACATTACAACCACCTGAAGAAGGCCGGAGCGTACAACGGACGAAACGTTGTGATAAATATGGCAACAAAGATGGGGACAATAGTCTGAATAATGTAAATAGTATACACATGTATTCTTTTGGCAATGAATGAAAAGTCACTCACCTGATGGGTTATAGAAGAGAGTGATGAAGAGGAGGGTAAGCAAACATACAAAAACAAAAACAACAAAAATGATGAACCACATTTGAAGACATTTCAACTGTTTGTGGGTGGCTTCGTTATGTTGAGGATGAGAATTTTTATCAGGTATGGCTTTTGTAACAGCTTCATAAAGAGGGTTGAACCTTTTACGGCTGAAAATAGAAAAAAAAACATTAACTGTCAATTTTATCTTTTCAAAAACCCTTGCTTGAAACTATACATCTGTTCATATATATATTTTTTTTTTATTGAGGCAGGACTGGTATTAATCTCAAACAAAACAAGGTGTATCCTGCCTGTCAAAGGATTTGTCATGACTTCAGGCAAGGTTTTATAAGGTCAGATGTCCTTCCCGATGCCCAACTCAAATACTCACAATAGTCCAAGTACACAGAGTGTATTTTATTGAGACGCCATCTCTAGAAATGTTGACATTCAAGGATGGAGACTTCATCTTAGCCTTATATATATATATATATATATATATATATATATATATATATATGACAAAAATATATTTTTTCAGATATGCTATAGGTAAAATAGTGCTTAATATTAGAGAGAGCATATGAAACTATAAAATATTTATTATTATATTTTATTTTTATATATATATCATGGCTGTCCTCTCAGTTTCGAGCGTGACCACCTCCTTTATTTCATGTCCTCACCCCACCCACCCCTCCCACTCCCCTCAAATTCTATGTATTCGCAGGTGACTCTTCAGGCCAGCCAAACTGCGACAGATTTTGCCACAGAATTGGCATACCCGATCAGTTTTGTTTACAGTAACATTATTCGGGTGCACACTAGGTTTTGCACATTTACGCAAATGGCTTTTGAAGCCGGCAAAAGATAGGCACAATTTTCCGCATATGTCACAATTAACGTGGTGAATTTGTGGACCAAGTGTTGGACCCTGTTCGCCTTTACAAATCAGATGTTTGTAGGCACTGTACTGCATACGGCTATTCTCAAAGGACTCAATGCTTTCGTGAATTTGTTTCCGCCACTTACTTCTATCCAAAGCCATTTTTTCCCATTGGTCTACAGATAGTCCAGATTGTTTCAGATAAGATTTTATTGTGTCCTTAAATCTCTTCTTCGGCTTTGACGCATTTCTCTTTCCTTCCCACATTTCACCATAGAACAGCCGTTTTGGCAGATGACTGTCATCCATATGCGCAATGTGACCGACCCATCGGAGACAAGTTTTCATTATCATCGACTGAATGCTTGGTAGCCCTGCTTTCTCTAATACTTCTGTATCTGAGACATGGGACTGTCATGTGATATGAAGTATCTGTCTCAGACACCGTTGATGGAAGCCCTCAAGAAGTTTTAGTTGATGTTTATAGAGTGTCCATGTTTCACTTGCATACAGGAGGGCCGTCAAAACACATACTTTGTACACAATGATTTTCGTATGTAACTTGATACCATGCTGGGACCACACACGTTTTTTAAGTGCTGAAAAAAACCAAGAAGCCCTTTCAATGCGGAAAGAGATTTCTCTGTTGAGGCTGCATCCTTCAGAGAGGGTACTGCCAAGATATACAAAAGAATGTACTGCGTCTAATTTATTTCCTTCAATGAAGATAGTTGGTTCCATATAGGGTGTTCCGGGTGCTGGATCATACATGACGACTGTCTTTTTTTGGTTGATCCTTAAACCAAATGAGTTACATGCAGATACAAAATGGTTCATAAAGCATTGCAGCTCATCTTCAGAATGTGCAACGATGTCACAGTCATCCATGTAGAGCAGCTCCCTAACCAATGAGGATATAAAACTATGTGAAAAATGTATAGGTGAACACATAGGAACATTACCGGGGTAGATGGGGGACTCCTTAGCCACTGTTGTGGTAATGCATCTAGGAGAAGGAAAACTCCAAATATCAAACCTGAGTGTTTGGTATGGACCAATCGTCTCATTTATATATATATATATACATATATATATATATATATATATATATAATCATCTCATTTTTATATATATTAGGTTGGTGCAAAAATAATGACATAATAATGTCGTTTTTTGACGTTATTACGTCATTATTTTTGCACCAACCTAATATATATATATATACACACACACAAACACACACAAGGTGCGATGGGTAAATTGTCGCCATTTTATATTTTTAATTTTATGCTAGCACATTGTTTGTCTTTGTTTTTTTACTACACAGTATAGTAAGGTCAGCTATGCACTGTGAGAAAAAGAGCACCATGATGCTATTCACTCAACCAGAAATTTGAAAACAGCATGCTGTACTGAAAGACATTTACTGTGGAAGCTCTAATACAAACATTTCAGAGTGTTTGGAAAATGAAGAGGATTCAGAAAGAGTTGGATGATATATCTAGTCAATATCATGGTGTTTAGAGTGATCACTATTGACAGCAACATTATGCCTCTATTCATCTTCCTACAGGGCTCAGATTCAACACAGCCTATATCAAGGAGGCAGTGGTGCCCTGGGTCAAGAGGGTGGCTGCTTGAAGAACCTATGTCTGGCAACAGGACTCTGCACCATGCCACACAAGTAGGAGAACCCAGTCCTGGCTGTCAGATAATTTCTGTGACTACATAACCCCTTACATCTGGTCACCTAACTCCCCAGACTGCAGCCCCTTGATTATGATATGTAAGGCACAGTTGAATGAGAGACCAACAAAATTCCTTGTAACACCAAAGATGAATGCAAAGATTATGGCAGCATTCACCAACTTAAACAAGAAGACTGTCTAGAAGAAATGCAGGAGATTCCAAAGTCATCTGGAGGCCGTGGTTGCGCCAAGGGTGATTTTATTGAATAAATTTATTCTTTAATATTTCAAAATATTTTTGTGTAATTTTGGTCAATATATCTGTTAAAATGACATGTCAGCATTATTTTTATCCATTGCACCCCGTATGTATATACAACTAATGTAATTAATGGCAAAATCACTTCACTAACAGATTAAATAAGGCATTAACTTTATGGATTTATTCTTTGTATGACTACTTCTTTACAAAATATATATATATATATATATATATATATATATATATATATATAATAAAAAGGCTTAAACACTAATATTCCATGGTCATAATTTATTCCATTGGAATCATAAATACGATCCAATTCATCAGACCTACAAATTCAAAAAGAAAACGGAAAAGAACAACTCCGGAAATAAAAATAGAATTTAGAGAGAGTGTAAGCATGAGAGTGTGGGACGAATGTTAGTTCTAAAGAGAGGGGTAACATACGAGAGAATTTGGGAGATTAAAACTTAACAGAGAGGGTTTTTTTAAAACTAGGTGTGAGTGGAAGGGGGAAAATGAATGTTGTTGGATGTCAAATACATTAAAGATACATTTCGTGGTGACATACACATACCATGGACGATCTAATGTTAAAGATCAGAATAAGAAGGAGGGAGAGGTAAGGAAAGAAGTGGTGGGGGAGAAAGATGGGGCGGGTGAAATTAAAATTGAAAGGGACGCTGTGTAATTGAGAAAATTTGACAAAAATAATATCGACTACAGGTTACAAATCAAATATAAACATATAAAGAATAAATATGACGATTATCTAATCTAGCAAGGACCTATATTTTTATGTTCAAAACACATGCAAATACACACATACACAATAACTTATACATGTATATACATACACATAGGCGTGTACCTTCATACACACATACATATACCCATGTACACATATACACATATATCCACATATCCACACAAATACACACATACATATACATACACACACATATACACATATCTGATTCAATATCTAGCTCTATCTCTGATACTAAGCGCTTTCTAATAAGTACCGCGCATATAATATACAAATAATTACACCTACATATACACACATATACACATACATATATATATATATACACACACACACATGTACATACCCACATATATATATATATACACACATACACACACACACACATATATATATATATATACACACATACACACACACACACATATATATATATATATATATATATATATATATATATATATATATACACACATACACATACACACATATATATATACACACATACACACAAGTGGACACTGAGTTCAACATCCAAGAGCAATAGTATGTTTCATGCTTCAACGCAATTTTCATGCATGAAGATTGTGTTTAAGCATGAAACAGTCTCTTGCCACTGAGTGTTTACCTCAATGTCCACTTTTATATTCACAAATCTCTATCTGAGCACTTTAACCCATAAATATAGTACATATGAGACACAGAGAGAGAGCTATGATGACGTTTGTTTATTTGATCCCTATAAACAGCCAAACTCTTCTGTGTACAGATCTCAAATTTGGGGTGCATAATTACTGAACGCATACAAAACAATTCTTTTTTTTATCCTGGGTAAAAGTTGATGTACCACATTTTATGTTATATAGAAATAACTTTATTTGCATTTGGACTTATCGCATCTTTTTTTTTTTTTTTCTTTTTTGTTGTTATCATAAAATTTTGGTTGGTGTGGTCTCCAACCTTCTTCAATTCTTCAAGTGTCAATGGCCAAAATATTTTGATAACAACAAAACTGAGGACATTAGTCCAAGTGTAAATAATGTAAATAGGAATAACTCCTCATCACAGAAATTCAGACAGAAAATAAAAATATCTTCTATAGTAAAAAAAGTGTTTGGTCTTAAATTATAATGTCTCTTTTTCAAAGCACACAAATATTGTTCTTGTCCGAACATCAAAAGTAAAAGATAAATTATAATTTTCTCCTAAAAATATTCTTTCAATGCTTCATAGCATTTCTTCATTTGGAATTTATCAGAAAAATATAAAATTCATTCTATTTTTCTTTTATGCTACTAATTGCTATTACACAGTTACTGTACATGACCAGTATTTCTGAAAATGAACCTTGATGCACAGGAATAATGATGACAATAACAAAGATATTGTAAAACAGACAACATTTTTTAGTTAGTCATTCATTTCTTTCATGTTGGTACTAGAAGTTATGTAGAACTACTTTTTATGATTGCATATGTCCAGCAGTTTAGAATAACTTGACTAAGTCTTACTAACTCACTATTATCATGTAAAGAAATTGTTCTATTGTGATTATAAGCTGCAGAAATCTAAGTTTAGACCCCTTAGTTTACATAGACAGGTATTTCAACTAGTTAATAAATAAAACATACATCTCCACTAAAAAAAATAAAAAGCTCAGTGTAGTCTACTTACGTCACCTCAATTTCATGAGGATGTGGTGAGGCATCATCTTCATATAGAATATCCGTGGATAAATTTGATAAATGATTTTGGTGGAACTCATCTCGAGTGAATGTCCGACTGTAAATGAAAAAAAATTAAAAAGCAATATTAATCACATATATAAGAACACTACATTATGGGGTAATAACAAACTGTTGTCTTGTACCAAAACCAAGAGGCAATATATTTACCATTCTTCTGTGCATTGAATATTACTACCATATCTGGTCTGGTGCACCTGCTATATATCTTGCGATTCTTGACAAAATCCAAAGCATCTGTACTGTAATCAGTCTTGACCTGACATCACTACATCAGCCACTTTCCATCTGCCATGACATGGCTTCCCTGTGTCTTTTTTATTAGGTTGGTGCAAAAATAATGTCGTTTTCTCACATAGTAACATATGTGAGAAAACGACATTATTTTTGCACCAACCTAATATAAATATCTTCATGGCAATTTTTCTAATGACCTTTCCTTCTTGGTACTTTAATCAAACTTCACTACTAGGTATCATTGTTTTACTGTTGAATTAGCTAGAGGTTAAGTTCTATTCTAATACTTTGTTTTCTCACCTGTGAAACTCTCCTAAAGTTCTTTGCTTCCCTGCCACTGACACTCTTCAAAAGTTTAAACAGAACATTAATCGCTATCTTCTATCTTCCTGAAACCTTTTCTTTTATTGTCCTTTCTCCCCACTAAAGTCTTATCATTCTCTTTTACTCCCAGGAACCTCTTGTATCCTAGTGGTATTATTACCTCTCAGCTTGTCATACTGTCTCTTACTAAATCACACTATCCTACTTGTGGCTATTTCATGGACATCCAAGTTCTGAGAATGGAAAGTTGTCCTTGTCAAACACTTCAAACTCTCCTTTGTTATCAGAACAGTAGAAAAAACAAAAAAAAAACAGTAAATATTTTTCTATCTGTAGTGAGCCAAGATTGTTTGCATCCTGAAGAATTATGTATATATTTTGTTTCACTGATTTTAAAACAAACTCATCAACCTCAGTCAAGTTCATAGACTTCTTAACCCTGTGCCACTGATAACTGTGAAATCTATAACCTTCCCAACACTTGTATAGTACATACTTTGCCAAGGTTGTATACAATTTTGAATTCAGAGTTGCCCTTCTAGACTGGTGAACAACCATGGCTAAAGACCCCAGTCTGCTCTGGTATTTAACCCATAGATATGGGAGAAGAGATGGATTCATACTGTCCCCAAGGGTATTTGTGCAAAAGTGAATGCAATGAACTCAACTGAAATTTTAACTCTACTTGTCAATCTCATTCCAAACCACTAAACATTGCACCACCTACACATCTTTACACTTGTACAAAAAAAAAAAATGAAATTGGTTAGACAATATATCCAAAGACATATTTAAAAAAAAAAAAAACTTTAATTTAAAAGTTTAAAATTTCCACATCCCCTCCCCTTTGTGTCATATGTAGTTACAGCAACATAAACATCACTTTAGTCTGAAATGCAAAAGATGAAATGCATCACACATAAATTTTTCCACTTTGTCATGAATTTTCCTATCAAGGAAATGCAAATATCAATTACAAACAAAATCATTGAAAATTCTTTAACAAAAATCACATCAGTTATCAAAGCAAAAATGATAACTAATAAATAATTAATAGAAATAATTGATAATACTGTAACTACAAGATGTCTAATCAATTAGTAAAAATTTAATTAAAATTTTTAAATTGCAGGAGTAGAAACAATTGAAACCAATTAACCATTAAGCTTATTACTACACTATTTAAGTCCTGCCTTTCAGAAAGACATCCAAAAATATGATAATAAATTGGTGAAAATTACAAACTTTTATAATGGCTTTGAAAACAGACTTTAAAAAAAGTATGTATTTATATAAAATATGCAAATATATTAAAAATGGAGGCGGAAGAGCAAAGGAAAGAAAATATATTATTAACCATAACATAGTGAATTGAAAATATAACAACAAAAAGAAGCTCACTGGTTATTGTTACTTGCTCTTCAGAGCTCAATCAAAGACAAAACATAAATGTATGCACAATGACTAAAATAAAAGGTGAGGGAGAAAATCAAAATACTTTAAAAAAAAAATAAAAGAAATCTAGTCTGTCAGGTCAATCATACATGCTTGATATATCTGCCATTGAAAAACAGTTTCTAATTTTTCTGTTGGGCTAAATTCTATATGCTGTATCCTTTCCGAATATGGTCGATCATGATTATCCACAACTTCCTACTCTTTGCAGTTCTATTCCTCCTAATCCCTGGTTTGCAATCCATTTAAAGAAACTCGTTAGGCAGGTTACTCACTGTTTACATCTTTCCCTCTTGACTGCAATATCTCCTGAGCGTCAAATTCTGCAGGCTATCTTTTTTCATTACGTGTCTCGAAAATTTCAGATGTCCCTTCCTGGTTCTATGTATGAGTTCTTTTAGTTTATATTTGCCTTAAAACTTTCTTGTTGCTCATATATTCGGTCCATGGTATTCTGAGCATCCTTCTGTAGAACCATATTTCTCTTGACTCAATTCTCCTCTTTATCTATGTAGAAATTGTCCAACATTAACTGCCATATCATAGGACTGATATTACATAACAGTTGAACACTCTTTTCTTTCTTTCTAATGAAATTCTATTGTTTCTTAATACTTCACTTAGCTTTTGGAAGACATCTTCCACTATTCCAATGTGCCTTTGGATTTCAATGTCCCATACTTTCTTCTATACAAGACTAACAAAAGGTCTTTGTTATGGATTTTTTATTCAAGCACATATAATTTCAATGCTGATTTTCAAGGCAGGTAAACACTCCCTAAATTGATGTAAAAACTTCCTAATCTCATCTAACTCATCTGACCTTGTAACATACTAAGTTAAGTGTCATACATATTGACTCCTCAGTCTGCTTTATGGGTACTGTGTATAATATAAGTGTATACTGTACAGTGTGTAGGCACAGATAAAAATCAAGGATTTTGCCTTACTTAAAATACAATCTTCCTATTCCGATAGCACTCCTATTTGGCCTTGTGTCAAACTAACCTAAGCTTAATTAACTCAGGATTTCATGCTATGGAATAGTGATTTGGAAACTCGCCATATTTAATACTGTAATGAATTTGATTAGTTGAGGACTTAAAATAGAAAATTTGTGATATTTTTCTTAGATCTTGGTTACTTAAAAAGATTATATACGGGACAAATTGTCATCTAAATTACACAAAAAGGAAAATAACATTGACAGATATATTTACCAAAATTACACAAAAAATATCATGAAATACTAAAGAGTAAATTTATTAAATAAAATTGCCATGGGCTTCAACCATGGCTTCCAGATGACTTCAGTATCTCCTGCATTTCTTCTGAGCAGTCTCCTTGTTTAAGTTGGTAAATGCTGCCATAATTCTTTCCTTCAGTTTATCTTTGGTGATACAAGAAGTTTTGTTGGTCTATTGTTCAACTGTGCCCCACACATAATAATCATGGAGGTCACAGTTTGGAGAGTTAGGTGAACAGATTTTAGGGATGATGTGGTCACAGAAATTGTCTGATAGTCACGACTGGTCCAGCAGCCACCCTCTTGACCTAGGGCAGCACTACCTCCTCATGGCACTTGATGTAGGCCACCGTATTGAGTCCGGGGCCCTGTGGGAAGATAAATGGAGGCATAACATTGCCATCACTTGTGATAACTCCAAATACCATGATGTCGACTGGATATATCATGTAACTCTTTCAGAATCCTCTGAACTGTCCTCAGATTAACATCCAAACACTCTGAAATGTTTGTATTGGAGCTTTAGGTACACATCCCAAGCAGTACAGCATGCGGTTTCCAAATTTCTGGTGTAGTGAATTGTATCATGGTACTCTTTTTTTAACAGATGGTGCCCTATTATACTGTGCAGTTGACAAAATCAAAAACAATGCACAAGCGTGAAATTAAAAATATAAAATGGCGACAATTTACCCATCGCACCTTGTACAGTAAAACACAAATGTATAGGAAACATAGATTTTATTTTAAGAAAATTTTAATTTCTATTATTAATACTAACCTAAACCTTAAACTTTTTACTAAAGTTAACTCAATACAATGCTCAAGAGCCACTCAAGATAGAGGATTAATGAATGAAGTTTCTGATATGAATGTAAGAGGTGAAAGAAAGAAGTGAAGATTATGAGAATATCGAGGATATATAATGACTGACCTTTGATTTGAAAAGGTTAAGATTGTAGTATTAATAGTAGCAGATGGAATTTATTCCACATAGTTACAGTTTTGAGAAAAAGCTCCCCAAGTGGAACTTTTCCTTTACAAGTGAAATTCAGAGGGACACACTGTCTGGTCCAGGGATTGAACTCACAATTATTACGTCACCAAATTCACAAACCAACACTTTAATCCACTAGGCTATTGTATCGTAGGACAATTCTCTGCAAAGGGAACTTGGAGCCTTAAACCTAGCCTAACTGCTGATGAATACTGCTGCAGCTTGTCTTGCTTGACTGCATTCACTAAAGCTTTTCTTTCTTATTACTGCTGATGAAGATTTACTCTCATATGTCATTATTTTTTTTTTTTATTATAAAATGGTGTAACATAAGATCTCAACAATTTCAAGATCCCTATCAGTACATTTAGAGCTATAATTTAAAAATATCTGCCTCAGAAAGGATGTCTTCATAAAGTGAATGAACAGCTAGATCCATTTCTTGAAAATTAATACACAAATCATTCACAAACCGAGCAGATCAGAAATATCTACAGAAAAGTAAGCAAAGATACAATTAGTTAGATATTCAACTGGCTAGGATTACATGCTTAGACTCCTAAAATGACCTCTCGGGAGCCCTCCATGGCAGCAAGTCGTTTGCAATCATCTCTTCCTGATGTAATGGAAGCACATCCCTGCCTCAGCTGTTACTCTAAATTCCTTTTTGATCTAACGCTTTTATGGACCCTTGCCCAACATCGGGGTGGGGTTCAATACAATCTGGGGTTCCAGGATTGTCCAAATATCTAAACAAAACTCTCTGTTGACAGTGTCTTGGGAAGCAACTTGCATGTTCAAATTTGGAAAACCCCTCCTCCAGAGAGTAGTTGCAGCAGGGTGTTGGCCTGCCCCACTTACTCCCTTCTTCTCTTATTTGTACCTTATACCAACACCCCTCAATGGCCGTAGACTGTTTTCCCCCACTCTCTATCATTCACCAGTTGAAGTCCTTCAACTGAGTGGCATGACTAACATGCATTTGTAAATTAAAATTCACCTGCCCCAACTTCACTTAGGGGGGGTCTTAACCAAACTTATCCTACCAATTGACCAAATATCATCATTCAAATTCTGCATTTCTTTAGCAATATCTGCACCCTCCACCCCTATCAACAAGTGACATAGAATCATTTCCTTACTTTCTTCTTCTCCTACTTATAGCCATAAAATTATTATCTGCAATTAGCTTGGTGGTCTCAGTCCAGAAATGCCAGGCTTGGTCAATTCACAAGTGTCACTGCACTCCCCCTACATTATCCCTTGGGCCTTAACCAGACGCCAAAGTGGATTTCAGCATTATCTTATAGCGAGGCCCTTTATTCACAAAATGAGAAAAAAATAAAAGTATATTTTCTTTTGTTTTTGGTATGTCCTTCAATCTATCTATGACCCTGTTCACTTTTGATTTAATTTAAGCCTTTTTTCTCTCTTCAAATTATTAGCATTCTTACAGTGTCACAGAGTGATGTGAAGTCAAATTGTTAGCAAAATTTTAATAAAAATGGAGTTAATTTCTGCAAGAAGCTGAACTCAAAATATTCTTAGTGTCTGAAGTAATAGATATACCATTTAATACTGAATATAGTGTAGTTACAAGTCTTGAGAACTTTTGAATGTCATTTTTTCTGCTGTATTTATCAATAAATTTACATGTAAGCAAATATTTATCTATTCTTATGAAAGTTTTAGGTTAGTAGCAATAATAGAAATTATTATTTTCTTAAAAAAACAGATATTTTATTTATATTTTGTTTTTTTTACACACACTTTAATTCAAGACTGTCTTAAAACTGTCATCCTCTGGAAATATACTGGTTATTTTTCAGGTGTGTTGAGTAAAACACTATTATATATATATATATATATATATATATATATATATATATATATATATATATATACACTCACTTCTAGATTCTTTCAAACATGCATGTCCCCCAAGGCTCTATCCTGGGTCCTATGCTGTTTCTGATCTTCATCAATGATCTTCCTGATGTCATCAGTTCCCAAGTAAGCATTTGTATTGATGACACTACTATTTACTCCTGTCTTAATAGCAAATTCATCAGAGTTGACAAAGCTAACATAATCACTGCTCTTGAAAAGGACCTCCATTCAGTGGTTAACTGGGGCAGGAAATGGCTTGTAAATTTTAACACCTCCAAAACTAAACTGCTCTCATTTAACCACCCTAGAGAATCTTTCCTGCCCACCATCAGTATGGTTGATGCTTGACTGATGGAGAGCAACACACTTTCTTAACCTCATGTTCTCAACTGACTTGAAGTGGAACGTCTAGATCAAATCAACAGCTGCATCTACTGCAAGGAAACTTGGGTCACTGTGTTGTGCCAAAATGTTTTTCTCGTCAGAGTCAATCTTGCACATTTACAAATCTACTATTGGTTCATGCATTGAATACCTCTGCCATATCTGGTGTGGTGCACCTGCTACTCATCTCGAGGTTCTTGACAAAATCCAAAGAAGTATTTGCGATGTAATCAATCCTGACTTGGCATCTCGACTTCACTCACTTTCTCACCGACGTGACAAGGCTTTCCTCTGTCTTTTCTACAAATATTCTCATGGCTACTGCTCTGGTGAGTTCTTTTCCTTGGTGCCCGGAATATGTATGTTTAAATGTTCTACTAAATTGGCATCTAAGTCCCACACTTTTACTGTTGAATTAGGTAAATGTATCCACCACTTCTATTCCAACAATTTCTTTTTTTGCACTTCCTGCCTGTGGAACACCCATCTGTTTTCTTGCTTCCCTGATAACTACACTCTTCAAAAATGTAAATGCAATGTCAATCACCATTTTCTTCTTGAACCCTGTTCAGCTTTTATCCTTTCCTTGGTCCCCCCTATACCCAGTCTTTTCTCTCATATTCACTGTCTGTAACTCCCTACATACTAGTGGCATGCCCACCTTGCTTGGGGTGAAATGATTAAAAAAATATATATATATTATTCTTGATCAATTCAAATTCAAAAATAATTATATTGGATACACTAAAACTTGTCTAACATGAAGACTCATGTTATATCTCTGACCATAGCTCAATTAGGTCTCATTTAAATACACATGAAGACCTACCAAACTCTATCTACAATATAATAATTTGATAATACAAATATAATAGCCTCATCCACATGTACAAAAAGGATTAAAAATAATGGAAGCCTTAATAATAAAAAGAAAAAGCCAACACTCAAAATATCAACTATGACCATGACCACAATGTGCTGACCATGTTTTGAAAAATAAAACATTCCTATGACTCTAGATACATAAAAAAAACAATCCATCATTCAGTTAGAAGTAAAAATAAAATCATCCTTGATAATGGCTAAAAGTATAGCTGAAAACACTCAGACAAAACATCTGGACAATTTCCATATAATTTACATCCAGAAAAGAAAATTATAAGAACATAAGAAAAATTAAATAAAAAACTTAACCACAAGCACCTTGCCATTTGTTTTTAATGAAACTTGTATAAAAGAGAAATTGCTGCCCAAATACATAATCTTACTTATTATAAAATGCAGATTGTGTGTGTGTGTGCGTCTGTACGTTTATATATTGGATCGGATTTCCTACATTTTTCAACCGATTTCAACAAAACTTCACAGGACAACGTAAAATTACCTTGCGGTGGTTCTGACAGCGCCAAAAATTGGAAAAACAATTGTTTTTGCACAAAATCAATTTGTATACTTATTATAAAACCCAGGTTGTTTGTGTATGTGTGTGTGTTCATTTATATATGGGATCGGATTTCCTACATTTTTCAACCGATTTCAACAAAACTTCACTTTTTTTTTTGGCAGGTAGTGTTTCTTATTGTCGTGCACACTTTTTTCTTTATTTTTACATTCAGAATGCTTTAAAAATTCTATTTACAAGGCAATTGTTTATAATAAAATTCTATTCAATCAGTAAACTCATAACGACTGAAAACAATGTTTTTGTTTGAGTTTGGGTTTGACCAATTTGTAAAAAAAAAAAAAAAAATTAAGACATGCGTGTCCGTTAACCTTAAACAATAATCTTTGTCAATTTTATTTTTCAGTCTTTATGATGGTCGATACTTGATCTATCTCTTACTGTTACATCCCCGGGCAACACCGGGCTCCACTGCTAGTTATATATATTTATTTTCTGTTTTTATGTTGTCTTTATAGATATTTTTATAAATAGAGAGCACATATTTTCTATGAAATTCCTTGAACATCAAGGCCGATAAATTTAATTAATACTGTTTAATTAAAAAAACAGAGCATTTACTCAAATAAATTATATCTATAAAAATAACACATAAACAGAAAATATATTAAATAATTGTTGGACTTAATCCATTTCATAATATATATAAAGTCTGTCTGAAGTGTATCCAGCTATTTTGAATATCTTTTGAAATAGTTGTGTAAACCAATAAGAGAAGATCTTACTATATATTTATGAACAGACACTCTCCTTTGAGGTTACATTGTCATCATTGAAACAATATGAAGTTTGTGTTCTGTGTGATCACTGCATTCACTATGACCAACCAAGTCGATTCTTTATATCTATTTTTTTTTCATTTTAAAATCAAAAATATAATCTAATTAATAACATCTAATTTTTTTTTTTTAAGCAAAATGATAAAGTTACTAAAATACAAGGAAAAGGTTACTGAAGGTGAAAGAAACTCAGAAAATGTTGAAGTGAGTGAAGATATTAAAAGGCCAGAATTCAAGGAAAGAGAAAATGATGATTTACATTTAAATTTTTGAAGATTGTAGTTAACAGGAAAGCAAGAAGCAAGAGAGTTCCACAAGTGAACACGAAATGCCTAAATTTTTGATAAAACATTGTATCACTCAAGTCTGTTAGAACCTTACAATCCAGGTTTGGCATTAATTTGATTTGGTTTTATCCCAATTCTAGAATTGGCATTAATATCATTCAAAGCCCTGGAACTAGATTAAGAAGAATGTAAGTTGATGACAATACTCAAAGACTTTGGAGTCATAATCTGAAGGCACATTTACTGAAGGTAGACTGTTTATTTATTATCATTAAATCGCTAGATATGTTTCAGACTGACTTTGCATATCCAATATAATAAATTGTTTACCTCTTATTAGGTAGTTCCTCATATTGATGAGTTGGGTACTCTGCATAATCATATTGAAATGTCTTGGGGGAACATGATCGAGGAGTTTGCATCGGGAATTCACTGCCATTATGCTCAAGATCTCCAACACCTACAAAAGAAAGAAAATAAGCAATAAACTGATTAATTCATTCCTTATACAGAACATATATTATTAAAATTAAATTGTCATATTTTTTTCTTGCTTCTTCTTTAGTTATAGGGTATATTTAGTACACCTTATAACATTTGATTGTTTTTTTTTTTTTATAAATAATGCTTCTAGTGCTTGTAGTAAATTTTTTTCACAACTTCTAGCCAATTGTGTGTTCACACATCTTTTTACATACTTGATATGAAATGCCAGGAAAACCAAACTTAATCATTGAAACAATTCATCTAAGCATTTTAAAAACAAAAAAAAATTCAACTTTATCACGAGTGTCAACTTTTAAAAATGAGTATTTAGC
Organism: Acanthosepion lycidas; assembly: GCA_963932145.1. Taxonomy (NCBI): domain Eukaryota; kingdom Metazoa; phylum Mollusca; class Cephalopoda; order Sepiida; family Sepiidae; genus Acanthosepion; species Acanthosepion lycidas. The sequence continues at coordinate 36,167,100 of OZ010610.1, read as the reverse complement.
AAAAGTAAAAATATAATGGAAGATGGTTCACATGTTTTAATAATGAACATAAGTAATTTAAAAAATTAATAGATAATTTTTAATCTAATACTATTTTTTATTACTATGTAGGGGAAGGCACCCCTGTTTATTTACAAACAGTTAAATTAACATCCACTAGCCTAGATCATTATTAAAGAAATATACCTGAATATATATATTTGGGAAATTTATGACAAATTAGAAAAAGTTTTCATGTGACACATTTCATCCTTTATCAGGCTAAAGTAATGTTTATGTGACTTAAAAAAAGATTTAATTTTCAGTACCTCCTCTCCTTCATACGCCTATGTAGTCACATCAACATAAACATCACTTTAGACTAGGGGTCCTCAACAGGGGTGAATTGTGACCACAGTAAGTTTAGGGGTGGGGAAGAGAGCAATTATAGAATTTGGCCTATCTGGCCTGTCACCTTGAAAAGAAGGGGAGGAATGCCATTCTGACAAATGGTAAAAAGGGTGTATGGAACAAGCAAGGCCAAGAACCACTCCTTTAGGCTGATAAAGTCCTAAAAGACAAAATACACTATACAAAACCTTTTGCCACTTTGTCTTAGATTTCTCTAAAACTGTTCTTGATATATAAAAAAATTATACATCATTTTCCCATATATATATATATATGATAGATAGATAGATAACACAGGCAAACAAAGAAAAAGGTGTCACACAAAAGTTTGGTGAATTTAAACAGTCTACCCAAATTCAATATAGTACAAACTTTTACCATTATCCTTTATAAGGCTGTATCCTTTTTATACCAAGGATCTACTGCAAAGGAAATAGTAAAAACTAGGTGTTAAATAAGTATTTTTTGTGATCAAATTCTCCAAGCTTTTGGGTAACATCTCACCTAAGTGAGAACATGCTCACATACATACACACAAAAACACAGATGCAAATTAGTTCAGATAAGAAGGAACAAGATTTCCCTGAAGAGTTGCAGGAGTATCATACAAGATTTTAAACACTTAAAAATGATTCCATAAGCCAAACTTTTTCTTCTAATTTACTCATACACTGTATGAGTTATTAAAAGAAAATGTCTGACTTGATTTACTAAAAACAAAAAATTTAAAAATAGTTTCATTCATTTTTTAATAAGTCCTGAAAGTTTCATTAAAATCTAACAATTATTTGATTTTTGCAAGAATTTCCAAATCAATGTTTTTCACCTGAAAAAAAAAAAAAAAAAAAAAAAAAAAAGGGACTAAAATACTAATTGTAAATATCATGTTAACTGCTAGCACAAACAAAAGATTTTTAAACAAAATTTGGAACGTACTACAAAGGATTAAAAAATGTAATAAAATAAAAAAATACTTTGGTCTTTCCTCTTAATAATAACAAACATTTTGTTCATAAAACTTTGTTTTTAAGTTTGAGGCCTTTTTCATCATATTATGCTGTCTTTTCAGTAAAAAAAAAATGGAGGTAAATCTAACAAGTAAAAATTTATATAAATATATATGCTACAATCATATTCAATCATGATGTTTGTTTCCTGTAAACTTGGACAAAATAAAAAATAGTTTTAAAAAAACAAAACAAGCAGTAGTGACCCATATAAGAGGATGGATAGATGGATGTTTCCACTTCAAGAATGGAAAAGCAAAAATGTCAACAACTCATAACTAAGCAAGTGTATCCACATATAACATAAGAATAACTCATTTTGATCAACAAATATGAGCCAACCACAAATTTAATATTTTTCACTCTGTATGGGACTTCAATTACTGTAAAAAAAAGTTTATCCTACCACTAAAGGTGATTGATTCCTGAACAATAGTGGGTTTGAATTTCATGCTTGCATTGTCATATCCTGCTATGGCAACAGGAAACAAATTTGGGTGAAATTAACAACAACGATACTGCAATTGGAAAGCCTTGAAAAAGAAATAAGTGGAAAAGAAAGTTATATTAATAATGCAGTGTGCTAAAGGTTAAAAAATGTTGCTTTCATGCTGACAGATTAACAGTTTGTAGTCAACAACTTAATTTAAATAGAAGCCAAATTCTTCAATCACCAGTCAAACTAATCAGAGCCGTTGACTCATACACACCCAAATTTGTACATTCCTACAAATGCATAAATTGGATGACCTACATAAAAGTTCACTCCCTGTTTATTGTAGAACTGTAATTGCTTTTATCTTTCACCCTTTATTTCACTGAACTGTGTGTGTGTACATATATATTTACATTATTTGGACTGTTATCCTCTTCATTGCCATATTCACAATGGTCCAGCCATTGTATGCTCAGAGCTTCTTCAGGTGATTGGAATTTCTAACTGAACCCTTTATCTTGTCCACCAGAGTAGATTATTCTAGTTCCACGTGTCATGCCTCTTCCAGATGTCAGTCATTTCTCTTTAACTCAACTCTCCATGTTTTTCGGTTCACCACTCCTGTAGCCTGGTATTGAACTCACAACTCTTTGGGTCTAGTCACTGGATTTAACCAATAAAAATTTTTTGTATTTCTTTAAAACATGGATTACCAGAAATTCCTTCAATTTCAAAATCCTTGTATTTTTATAGTTTTTTGAAGATCTTCAAAGATGCATTGTAGTCTTCAGGGACTATCAGGTCAATAAGAAGGGACATTTTATTATTATGATCTCTGATGATGATTATTATTATTATTGTTATTTTTATTATTATTCTGTTAATACATTATGTGTTAAATTATTTTGAAATAGTAAAAAAATTTTACTTAATTTTGTTAGGGAGCTCACCATTATTTTAAATAGAACTCCAAGTATTAACTCTTGTGATCCCTATAAGTGCCCCAGATTTGTGTCCCGTTGTATCAAAACAACATCATACTTTTTAAAAAGCTAAAAACAATTCTGGACAGGACTGCCACAAGACTTTAGTTGATGCTAACAAAATGACAAAAGAAACACAGACAAAATTCTAAGAAGAGCAAGTGCCTTCACAAGTAAAAATATTAGAAATTTCAAACTGGAACACTAACAAAATACTGACCAATTTGGATAATCAGAGTTAATCAGCTGAAAACCCAAAACATTTTCAAACGTAAAGACAATAAGTACAAATCTGGAGACTTATGTGAATGAACAAGGTACAGAATATATAAATCAATAAAAATGCATTAAATAAAAGGTAACAAATAAAAAATACAATATTTATTTTATACAGTATACACTAATTAAATATACTAATTAAGTTTCATCTAATAGAATCTTCAAGTAGAAGAGTAAACATCATAATAACCTTAATCATAAGATTTCTTATATAGATTTACTAAGTGATTTTTTTAATCATTTCACCCCAAGCAAGGTGATAATGCCCCTAGATTGCAGAGTTACTGAGAGTGAAAGAGAAGGAGAAGACTTAAGTGAGAAGTGAGGAAAAAGACATTAATGGAACAGGATTCAAAAAGACAGAAGATGGCAACTGACAATAGCCGTCAATTCCTGCCTGAAGAAGAGAAATACATGAAAACCCATTCAAACTTTTCTAATAACCAAATTATTTTCTGTACAATGCCAAATGCAAAGCCTACAAAATCTACAGAAGAAAAATACACAAATAATAACAATCCCAAGAACTGTAACAAAATTAAACACATAATCCTATATATCAACTCCATAACAACCACCATTGGAAAAAAAAAACAAAACAACCATGACATAAAATTCATCAATACCTCTAAAACAATAGCATCAAACAAGATGGCAACAACAACAGAACAAAGGTAGGGATATACAAAATAGACAGCATAAAGATATTATATATAAAGATGAGAATAACTGAATACATACATCAGAAACATACAGTAGTATATGACATTAAATTATTTGGCACTTATTCGATAATAATTTGGTTTTAAACATGCTTCTTGATAAAAATAATATTTAATTTTACAGTAAACAATAAAGTACATTAAAAATTTAAAAACAATAAAAATAAAATATTTGAAGACTGTACTAAAAATATAAAACTATAAAAATTAACATCTTTGCTACAAATAAAACAATCTTCAAGATATAAATTTTACTTAACTCTTCCAGTGGACTTTTTTGAAAAACACTTTGGTTGTCTTTTCGTTTCCCTGTCCAAGGTAACAGACAAAATTCTTTCTGTTTTGTACAAAGTCCATCGAGGTTACTCTTTACTGTGATACCTATTTCAAATGTAATCGATTGCTGAATAAACATCCAAATCAAAGTCAAAATTAATAGTAATTTGAACTCACAGTAAGAATAACACCAAAGTCATGAATGAAATGTACACTAATTTCTCATTGAAAACTCAAAAGAATTAAACTATAACAAGAACCACACTCTCTAAGACAATCCACATAAGACAATGTGTAGACTATATATATATATATATATATATATATATATATATATATATATATAATTGTGTTTTTGGGCAGCAACTCCACCTTTATATAGGTTTAATTAAAGACAACTGATGAGGTCCTGCAATGAAGCTTTTTATTTAATTTTTTTTTTTAACTTAAATAAATTAAAACAATTCTTGTAAAAATTCATTATTCATCAAAAATCTTTTTTTTATTAAGACAAAAGGGTCCAAAATAAGTTTTATTCATAAAAGCAAAAAGCATTTTTAATTAAATAATATCTTAGTTTATTGCATTTTTTATTTTATGATTCAGAGCAAATTTTCAGTAACTAGGGAACTGTTTTACCAAAAAATATTTCAATTCTGCAAGGAGTTTTGCATATAGCCAATATAAATATTAAGCAGTATAAAAATTAATTTTCAAAATTTCATAAAATTAAATAATTTAATTCATTTGTGAATAAGTCCTGAAAGTTACATAAAAATCTGACAATTATTTGATTTTTGCAGGAATTTCTAAATCAATGTGTTTTTCATTATAAAAAAAGATGCTAAAATTTCCAATACAAATCTCCCCCCAACTGCTGACAAGAAAAACAAAATTTTTAACCCAAATTTTAAAACGTTCTAAATAGGATCAAAAAATATAATTCAATAATTAAAGCATCTTTTGGTTTTTCTTTATAAAATCATTCAATTAAAACAGTTTTTCAAGAAAATAAACTCCTGCTTTAATGAATGGGTGTGGTAATGTACATGTTGTAGCTCATCTTAAAAGATCTCTCTTTACACAATTCTGATGACATTCCACAGATGGGCACATAGCATAAGTGCTGCTATCAGCATAGAAAGTACAATCAGCATATATATCAAATATTCCATTTGAGGCCACTGTGTTCACTTTTGCACAAATACCTTTCGAAAGGTGTGAATCTATTTCTTCTCTCTCCCTAGCTATGAGTTAATAGCAAGGTAGACAACTCTCTAGCTTAGGCTGGCTACCAGACTAGAAAGAAAGCTTAATTCAAAATTGGTGGGATTAGCAACTCCAACCTGTAAAAACCTACTTGCTACAGAAACTAGAGGCAGCAACACCCAGTATGGTGAGGCCATGACCCCATGCTCCACATGGAAGCCTGCAGAAGAGAGTGTAACAGTTGCTAAAGGGACTAGTATATGCGTTCCCAGGCTTCGAAACTTCACTACTCAATAGTAGCATGGTAGTAATAGTATTAGTAATAGGCTTAAAATTATGGGAATGATTTTTTATGTTCTTGGTTTGGTTTGTTTTATGGCATATCAACCTCAATGGATTATTTAATGGCAACAAAATTTTTATTACTGGTAATATTTTTTTTTTCCAAAAATGTATTGCTGGTAATATTTTTTTCTTCAAAAACTCTATTTCTAGTAATATTTTTTCTTCAATAGCTAGTAATTTTTTTTCCAAAAATGTATTGCTGGTAATATTTTTTTCTCCAAAAAGTCTATTTCTGGTAATATTTTTTTCTTCAATGGCTAATAATTTTTTTTCCAAAAATGTATTGCTGGTAATATTTTTTTCTTCAAAAAGTCTATTTCTGGTAATATTTTTTTCTTCAATAGCTAGTAATTTTTTTTCCAAAAATGTATAGCTGGTAATATTTTTTTTTCAAAAATGTATTACTGGTAATTATATTGCTGGTAATAATTTTTTCCTTCAAAAATTTATTGCTGGTAATAATTTTTTTTACAAAGTATTTCTGGTATTAAAACCTATTTTAACACTTTCATAGTGTTTTGACCCTAGTTTGGGGGTTAACTATTTGCCCATAGCTGGGACCCCAGGTCAGGGTGGACCTGGGAACACCAGCAATTAAGAGGTGGTTCCATGCTCCTCAAAGCCTCCTGATCAGAGGCCTTGCTATCAGACATAGTTTATAGTCTTACCCAGGATGCAGATGTTGTTTATATCCAAGACAGTTTAATGTTCTATAAAAATAAACATCTATCAAATATATACATACATATTTAGCTGTAATTTCTGCAAATCTGCTACTACATGACCCCTTATGGGTAAGGAAACTACTACATGTTCTTTAGCTAATGCCAGTCAAAGAGGCGACATGGTAATTATATTGTTCCTACTACTAAGTCAGAGATTCTCTATGACAATATGTGTCCCTTCATCATTTCTTTGATTATGTTTCCAATTGTTGTTGTTCTTTTAGAAAAATGTTATCTGTTTCTAGTTTTCACAGTGTATTTCCTAAATAAAAAAGATACCATGATTATGAGGTATAGACCTTTTTCATTGAGACCAGTAGTTAATTACAGAAAGGAAACACTTTAAAAGCAGAACTTGCTTCAGTTGCTAGAACTTGCATATATCATCATGTCTACACTGCCTCTTGACAAATTTGTGACAAATACTAATCTTCTAGTATTTTTTTTCCATGAAGTCATGTAATCTAATCATTTAATTTAAACTTTGGTCTTGTTCCACTATTTTAGAACTTATTTATACTTGTTTACCTTCTGGCATTTCTATTGATTCGGCTCCAAGATAAATAATAAACAATGTATATGAAAGTATAAACAAAGTCAACTAGTCTTTCTTGTTTGTTAATAAAAGGCTAGAGCAAGGGGTCACTGTTCAGACCCAGCCGAAAACCAGGATTTGATATGTATATTCTTTTTTAGAACCATCAAATTTTTTTGTCAAAAAATTGGGTATTTTAAAAAGAATTTTTAATCTTTTTTTTCTTTGTGTAGAAATGTGCCAATTTTTATAAACATAGATGTCCATACACAACATTATAAGAAAATAAGGGTGGTAACTATAGTAAATTTATTGGTAATTTTCTAACATTTCCTCAACTAGTGTCTTCATAATTAAAACTATAAAGCCAAAGAACTTAAATTTCAATAAAATATGCAAGAAAATATTTTAAATTTCTAAGTTAAAAAATTATTTTCACAATCATCAGGTTATCAATAAATATGTCAACACATCATACAAAATATCCAACTCAATGTTTAAAAATGCTTTTGCTGCAACATTTTAAACTGAAAGTAATATTTGTTTTAATTCAGATTAATTAAACTTTAAATCAGTTAATCTTCTCTAAATATAGTTTCAAAAGAGTATATTTTATTTTTGCAAGATTTTTTTAATAAAAGAGAATTATGTTGTCAGATTTGTCAATATGTCCGATTTTAGCAATTTCAAAAAAAAAAAAAAAAAATCATTCCACCCAATTTATGTTCAGTTTTAAATGCAGCAAAGTACTTACTGGAAATATTAAATTTAATCTATTAGCTTACAATTAAAGCTAAAATAAAAGCTTCAAGAAAGATTTTTCATTTTTAAAATGCATTTTAAAGCTTAGGTATCTTTTTTCCTTTTTGGGGGGATACCTAGTTTATTCTTACAAGGCAATCAAACTGTCCACTTTAAGGACTAATAACACAATGTTCCTAACCCTATTTCCTCTTGAGTATTTAACCTTGTTCCCCCAAAATAGTTACTATGCTGAGTTTAAACTCAGTAAATATCAAATGCAAGTGCATTTTTTTTATTTGACCTCAGGCAAGATCAGAGTGTCCACAAACTCATGCTGCAGCTAATTATGAACTCCATAATCTTTTCAATGGCTTTATAGTATGCACTAAATTCCAAATTTTGTTCAGAAAACTCCCTCTTTGTGTTTCTCACATTGTTACCACAACTTTTGGCCAATCGATTCTTCAGCCATCATCCATAAAAAAAGAGGAAAAAAATATACATTTCAACAAAAAATGTTGACAAAAATTCTGAAAGGAACTGTTCTGATTTTGTCACTATTTTCTGAAAAAAATTAAACTTTTTTTTCTCATGGGGAATGAGAGGAATGTATGAGCAAAAACATGTTTTAACAACATCATGAACATAAAATTCAACTTTTTGATCCAAATTTGAAAATTAATGATGCTTCTCAAAGTTATAGACAAGTGTCACAAATTATTGCTAATTGGGAAATACAGTATCTAATCAGCACTCTACTATTATTGCCACGTGTCAGAATACATTAAGCTATCTCAAGTAGGCTTTTCAAACTTTCAACAGCTAAGATCATCATTATTATATTCAGAATAGGACAACTGAATCATTCAAGTGAGGAGGTCTTAGCGTCTGAAAATTTCCTATCCCAATAAAATCATTAATAGATCTGTAGGTAGAAAAGCAGAAAAAAGTTAATATTTATTATATGCTTTGTTATTTAAGGCAGCATGCTTGTCTTGGTTATTATGCTCACAGTATTTCTGCCAGTGTACCCACCAGCCTTTTTCAGGTCTCTCTGTTTAGTGAATTTTTTATTGAGTGTCCTTAATTCTACCATTTGAGTCAGGATACTCATACAGCTCCACCACCTGAGGTTTAAGGTTCCAGAATTTCAACACTAGATTGTTCCAAGAAAATTCAAGTGGATTAAAATATTGGTTGAAATGTATCAGGTTCCTTAGCAGTTTTGAGTTCAATCCCTGGATTTGATAGTGCAGAAAGTAACATACTCTGGTTCAAGGTAATAAAAGGAATATGTAATAAGAACTATCTACCCTGTGGATTGAATAAAGAGTTTGTTCAAAATTCAATAAATGTTAACAAGTATGGAGAGAGGAACATTGTATCATAACCAAATGAGCATATAGCAAAAAAGACACCTGATGAAGGCTGGAGAGTAGAACAGCCCAAACATTGTGAATATAATAACCAAGGTGAGCATGCTGGTCCAAATAGCAATGTGTATAATAATAATAATTCCTCATCTCAAATATTAAGGTAAAAATACAAAAGACACCTGAAGAAGATCAGAGTGTATAACTGCCAAAATGGTGTAAGTATAACAACCAAGTTGATCTGAATAGCAAAGTATAGCAACCAAGTTGATCTGAATAGCAAAGTATAACAACCAAGTTGATCTGAATAGCAAAGTATAGCAACCAAGTTGATCTGAATAGCAAAGTATAGCAACCAAATTGATCTGAATAGCAAAGTATAACAACCAAGTTCATCTGAATAGCTAAGTATAACAACCAAGTTCATCTGAATAGCAAATCATTTAAAAATGATAAATACTTATCTCAAAAATTCAGACAAAAAATGTCAATGCTCTCAAGAAATGTAGAAAAAAAAAACAGAGTTTGAGGAAAGTAAGCTACAGCAAACAGAAAATTGTGGATGGTCACCCATATCCTGAATTAACTTGGCACACCAAAGAAAAAGCAGAGAAATATGAATTCTGATGGAAGATAAAAAAAAAAAAAAGGTTTATATATACCATCATGTAGATGGGAATAAGTGTATTAATGTGGATATCCTTATCCTTGGGATGTATTCCAAGACCTTAACAGATACTTGAAAACATGGATAGTACCAAATCCTGTGTTATTCCCTGTACTTACCTACCAATAAGAGATTTACAACGATAGCTAATAATAACTCTGTCACATAATAGTTGTTACATTTATTGTATGAGGGTGTGCTGAAAAGTTTTCTGCTTTACACACTTCCCAAAACTGACCAAATGACCAAACATCAGAATTTTTTTAATCCTTTCTATGTAAAAACAAAAATTTTTCAGCACCTTCTCAGATATATTATGGGATAGACTGAATTTTAACATTTTTCCTCTAAAAAGGACCATCTTTATGTCTTCTTTTGGCATAACCAATTTGTTAGCATAAATACTTTTGCACTTTAAGACATGAAAGTAAATTACTACAGAAAGCAGATGGGGGAGGGGACAACTCTTCTGTCAGCGTATATTTTTTTTTATTACCAGGTCAGAACCAATGTTATTAGTCCTAACCTGGCATCTTGGCTTCAGTTTCTTTCCCACCACCATAACATAGCTTACCTTTGTCTTTTCTATAAATACTTAAATGGTAATTGTTCGGATGAACTTTCCTCTATGGTGCATAGACTTTGTGAGTTTAAGTACAGCACGAAATTGGTAGCAAGGTCTCATCAATCTACAGTTGAAATGGCTAGATGCAACTGTAAGTTCTATGCTAACAGTTTCTTCTTCTCTTCTCACATATGGAACTCTCTTCCAGCTTCTTGCTTCCCAGTCAACTTTGATCTTCAAAAATTTAAGTGCAATGTTCAATGGCTATCTTCTGTCTTAATTCTTTTTCTTTTATTGACCTCTCTCCTTAATAGTAGTTTTTCTAATATTCTCTAACATTCAGTAACCTCTTGCATCCTAGTGGCTTTATTGCTTGGGGTGAAATTATTATAATATAATCTATTAATAAAGAAACTCTAACCTTATTCATAAATTATTTTCTCTTAGAACTTATTTTAAAAAGACATTTATTTAATACATTCAGGTTATATATATACAGCTTCTTTCAACTTTCTCAACTTCCAGCATTGCTCCTTATCTATTAATTGTTCCTTATACTACAATTAAGCAACATTGAGCCTGGTCAGATGGGTGACGACTTGTGCTATAAGCTTGGTGGTTTAACAGATAATGGCCCCTAATTGAAAATTGGAAAACAAGTTCCAGTTAGGTTCATTATATTCACTTATGTGCAATTACCCTTGGGAAAGATATGAACCCACTTCTTCTCATCCAGGCTATAGGTTAATTAGTAGAACTTTTATCAGTAAAAATCATTATTATCTCCATAGATAATCTTACACTCTAAAAATATTTTCTGGATTTAAATAATCTGTAAAAAGGTTGATAATCTGTAAAAAAAACAATCAATCAATTATACCAATGGAGTAATATAATCCCTTCTTCCACTAGAAACCCTTCTTGAAAATTTTAGATGTGGAATTAGTAAATAAGTATATAACAACTTTCTCAGATCAATGATTAAAAATGGCTTCTTGTGAATTAAGCCTGTTGGTCTTAGTGAGGACCATCCTTCTTCAAACCTCATGGATTTGTGCTATAGAATCACAAAGAACTGTTGAAACAATATGACACACATCATTTGAGGATTTTCAGCAACAATTAAAATTGATAGCACATGGAACCTGAAAAGAAAATAATGACATAATCAAGATGTTGCCAGTCTACACTATTTTCGACAAAAGATTAAGAAGGAAGCCTTCAAAGAAAGAGTAATAACAGTGGACATGAGAAACCTATTTTCTTGAAACAGGTTAAAAAAAAATTTATTTATGTTAGGAAGGAAGCCTTCATCAGTACTAGAAAGAATGATAACAGTTACTGGACATGAGAAATCTACTTTCTTGAAAAACTATTTTAAAAGAAACATTTTATAAATTTTCAAGTGTAATAGCACAGGCTGCTCACTCAATGAATACCGAATGTTTCCTTATAAGGAAACAGTTAATTTTACTATTACCATACCATATTTTCCAATTTAATTTCTTGATATGACTTTTCAATGTTTTTCAGGTGTCAGCTTGTTTTCTTCTTGTGAAAACGAAAACATAATCAAACCACTGTCAGAAAGATAATAATTTCAAGATACAGAATATATCTTTGTAGAGTTAATATTTATTAAACATAGCTTAATTGTCAAAACAATGACATATTTAGGAAAGATATTAGAATAATCCAAAACATATACAGGCAGCAAACCACCAAAAATAGAAATTGGCATAAGACAAGGATGTATCTTCTCACCAGACTTATTCAGTTTATGCAGTGAGGCAATTCTGAGAGAATTAGAAGTCCTACTAGGATTTATTATTGGCAGCCACAATCTTAACAGGAGTATACAGATGACAGTGTTGTTAGCAGACATAGAAAGGATATATATATAAGATATGTAATGAGAAAAGAGCACTTAGAAAAGTTGATACTGACAAGGACATATTGAAGGCAAGAAGGAGAAAACTGCACATAATCTACCTAATAACCCTGTGTAAATGGATGCATAGTAAAAAGATAAAATTTACTAAGAACTACAAAGGACAAAAAAATTATGATGGTCAACATCCTGAAGGGATGGGGCATATAGAAGAAGAAGCTTAATTTGGCACATGGTCACATGGTATGGGGAACCCAACAAGTGTCAGATTCACTAATAATGATCAGGATGTCCAGCTTACTGACCATTATACTACAATGAAGTACTCAAATTTTTCAGTAAGCTTATTTTAACTTTGGTTCAAGGCTACATATATTGGATACCTAGTAAGGATCAAACTCACTACCCAGTCATAATGGTCAACCAGACTAGCTCACTGAACACCATCTAACTCCAGAATACTTAAAAAAAAAAAAAAAAAAAAAAAAAAAATTACAAACACAATTTTTTGTCTGTAACTTTTAATGCTGCTTATGCAAGGGATATAACTAATGGCAGTATCTTTGTTATGGCAATAGCAGACTGAATGTAAAAGAAATCTGTGTGGAATCTAGAAAAACCCAAAATGAAACAAAAAATATGGAATTGTAAGGAATCCGTGTATGGACACACAAATAGATAACATAATAATTGGTAAATGTATGTCTAAAGACACACAAGTGAAAACCTAATAACACTAAAGACTTAGCAAGATAGGTCATTATTTTTAACATTCCGATACAGAGGTTTTATTACAATATTATGAGAAAAACAGAATGAATAAGCAAGTAAAAGTCATTCCCCCCCCCAGAAAGTGTACAATAGGCACTTATTAAATACATTAATAATACTGTATGAGAAGATTGGAGGTAGCAAAACAAATGCTTATTTTGTGACTCGGCATTTTCCCAATTATAAAACAGGAAATAAATTTTTTTTTCTTTTTCAATAACAAAAAAAAAAAAAAAAAAAAAAAAAAAATTAGTCTTAATTCTGCATTGCTTGAAATTTTAGTGATATTGACAGTATTTAAAGATTAAAAAAATTAGTTACCAAGAGAGAAATCTGTGCTGTGCCCCTTCAGAACATTGGCGATCATGACTCTCCACAATTTCCTGCTCTTAATAAAGTATCTTTCTATTCTCTCTCCTAAACCTTGTTCCGTAACCTATTCATTCAATTTTGCTATTTGCCATTTTATTCTGTTCTTTACCTCTTGCCTTCAATTCATCCTGTGAGCATCAAATTTCTCAAACCCTCTTTCCTCAATATGTGCCATAGAAATTTCAGCTATCTCTTTCTGATTTTAAGTAAAAGTGTCATTTTTGTTTCCATTTTTTCTAAAACCTTGTCGTTGCTCATATGTCTGGTTCATGGTATCCTCAGCATCCTTCTGTAGAACCTCATTTCTGTTGCTTCAAGTCTCTTCTTCATCTGTTAGGAGATTGTCCAGCATTCACTACCATAGGACTAATATCACGTAGTAGTTCAGAACTATTTTAATTCAGCAAACTGAAAGAATACTGAATTCCAATGTGATATCAACCCTCTTGGCAATGTGGGACAAGCTCTTCACAAATGAAGAAAAAACTGGAAGCAACAGAGATGTGATTCTACAGAAGGATGCTGAGAATTCCACAGATAGAGCAAGTAAGCAACAAAGAATTCTTAAAGAAAATGATAAGAAAAAGAATATATACTCAGAGATTCAGAAAGAGAGTGCTAAAGTTTTTTGGACACATAATGAGGAAGGAGGGCTTGGAGAAATTGACCCACATAGGGTATACTGAAAGCAAGAGAGATAGGGGAAGGCAGTGGGTTTTTGTGAATGGATGTCAGAATGGGGAGAGGAGTAGGAGGCTTAGCAAAGGGAGAAATGCTGCTAAGAGCCACAAGGGATAGAATGTTGTGGAGAACCATGATCTCTCAGGTCCTGAGAGGACATAACACATAGAAAAAAATTGCTAATACTGCATGAAACCAGGTTATTATTGTAAAAGAAAGCTATAAAAACATTTAAATATTGTATCATTAACTGTTGCTCAAATCAGTGTATGTCCATATATGTTTATATACACAAGCCTATAGCCAAATGATAAAAAGAGCATTTATTCCATACAATAAATAATTTTCAACATCAACCAACACTTTTCCATTAATTACATAAATTTTGACAAATGTTTAATCTAAGATAATATAGAAATGGATGTAAGACAAGGATGTGTCTTCTAACTGGATCTATTCAAACTTAACAGGGAAGCAATTCTGAGAGAGTTAGAAGTCCTACCAGGATTTATTATTGGCCAGCTACAATCTTAACAACATTAGATATGTAGAAGAACCAGTGTTGATAACAGACATAAAGAAGAAAAATACAGGAACTCCTACAGAAGTTAGTAAAGGAAAGCAAGTAGAAAAGACTATTGCTTGATTGATTTATCTTTCACAGCTTATCAACCTTTTGCACGTTATTTAAAGCCAGAAATAATTTTTAGATTGTAATGATACCCTTCCCAAGAGTATTTGCGTGTAAATGAAAATTGGAACTCGGCTCTCTAATTTCCGATTCAGACCTGTTATCCCATACACCACCCACATATACAAGTTTACAGTATCTGGTATTCCAAAGTGATCACCCATCTAGGTACTGACCAGCCTCAATGTTGCTTAACTTTGGTTATCATATGAGAACCAGTGATTTAATAGAAAGGGCTAAACAGCTATTGCAGGAAGATAAAATGTATGGCAATTAGCAAAAAGAAGATCTTAACATGCAAATTACAAATTGGAGAAACAAAAAAAAAATGTTGTGTCAAAAGGACAGTTATTCTCTTGACACTGCTATTACTGTATACACTTTAGATTCCCTCAGCAATGTTTATTGTTTTTATAAAGCAATGATTAGAATTTTAATAAAACACAAATAAAAAGGCGTTGGTTGGATCCAGTGACTTGACACAAAGAGTTGTGAGTTCAACCTGGTTAATGCAGTGGTGAACATAAACTTGGAGAGTTGAGTTAAAGGGAGATAACTGAGACATCCAGAAGAGGTATGGCACGTGGAAGTAGAACAATCTACCCCCCCCCTGAATGAAATAAAAGGTTTGGTTCAAAATTCCAATCACCTGAAGAAGTCTGGAGCATACAATGTCCAAAACATCATGAATATGCCAACAAAGATGAAGACAACAGTCCAAACAATATAAGTAGTGTAAATAATTACAATACCTCATCTCAGAAATATTGACATATATATATATATTTTTTTTTGTTTAAAATCTAATTGAAAATTTCCAAACCAGAAAACAAAGCTATGATAGTTTTCCCAAGACTTATTTTCTGGTCACCAGAAAATCAAAAATTCTTAAAAAAATCATGTTTCATTTTCTACATGAATCATAGACATCAGCAGGTCACAAAACATTAGCTTTTATTGAAATGTTAATGATGACATTTATAACAAGTTCTCACAAAACAGTTATATTATACTCTTGTTTATTGTTGCAATAAAAATCAAATAAAGAAAAACTAAATTTACAAAAAGCTTAGGCACTTGAAATCTTTATTGAAACACTCACAGATATTTACTATATATACCTGAGTATATGGAGGCATAGTGGAGTAATGGCTAGTGGCTTAGATAAAACACAGAAGATTTCCACAAAAAAATTAGAGGTCACATTGTATACAGGTAATTTTTTTTGAAGAGGTTAAAAATCATGCATTTTCAGTGAACAGGTAATTTTTTTCTGGAGGGTTAAAATTCATGCAAAAAATATTCAAGTGTTGCACTAAATTTGCATAAAAAATCTTGAAGAATTTGCATTTGTTTATCATAAATTTAAATTGCCATATATACTTGAAATTTTCATGATCACTTATTTCATACAAAATATAGGTAAGGGTGTCACACTATACACAGTTAATTTTATTTTTGAAGAGGTTAAAAATCATGCATTTTCAGTGACCGGTTACACTATACACAGGTAAATTTTTTCTAAAGGGGTTAAAATCCATGCATTTTCAGTGACTGTAATTTACCTGATAGGTCTACATTGTCGGGGTACCTTTGGCTAACCTTAACAGTACAGGTTAGTTCCTTTAGCCTGCCTCCCATAGCCTAGATTCTTTATCAAAAAGATTGTCATTGGAAAGGCAATACCCTCAGCAATGTAAGCACTTATAAAACAAAGATGAATGCAAATTTTAGATAGGAAAAAATGAAGGTATTTGTTGATTTTAAATGGCATACATATAGTGGATGAGGTTTTCATGTAGTGACAAAAAGAAAGAAACTTGGGCTACAAGGTAGGTAGGGTGAAAAAGCTATTGTAGTCAGGCATGAATGAAAACCAAAGGACAGAATCTAAATCTTTGTATCAGGTATTTTATGGCATATGGGTTTTTTTTTTCTCACCATTTTGGGGTACCTTTTTACAAAAAAAGAATGAAGACTATTTGTTATAAAATATATCCAGGATGATATTTGACTTATGACTACGAGTATTGCTCTGAAGCTGGGGCTGCATTATACACAAGCTATATGAAAAATCTTGTTTTTCACCAAAAAATACAGAGGTTGCATTATAGATTAAGTAGACATGGTGGAGTAATGGACAGCGGCTTGAATTGAGGAATCAGAGAGCCGAGTTCAAATTCCAGTCAAATCCATTAAATTCTCTTATGTGCTAATACCCTTGGGAAAGCTATGAATCTTCTTCTCCTCCCCCCACAGCTATTGGTAAATAGCAGGACAGACTTGGTTCTATAGCCTTTGAGGGCAATTGGTCTACCGCAAAAAGAAATGGCAACCTACTGTGAGAAAAAATCTGCTTTGTCAGTCATGTATCAAAAGATACATGGTCGCCTAAGCGTGTATCACGCATAGCACATAACTGACCGAGACATATATACGAGTATATATGGTAAATTAAATGTGACTGAAGATTTCATGATAGGGAAAGAAACAGTGAGGAGAGAACAGAGGAGAATAAAAGGGGTGGGGAGGAAAACAACAAAAAAGGAGAAATTAAAGGAAAAGGGAGGAGGAGGAAAATGACAAGGAGAAATGAGGGGAATAAAAGGGAGGAGGAGGAGGAGGAAAACAACAAGAAAAGAGAAATGAGGGGAATAAAATGGAGGAGGAAGAGGAGGAAAACAACAAGAAAGGAGAAATGAGGATATTAACAATAATAGCAAGGAATGGATATGTCGAGGAGAACAACCAGAAAGGGGCAAATATTGGAGGTGGGTATGAAAAAGTGGAAGGAGTAAAAGAGAAGTGGGAAGATGAGAAAGAGGAAAGGAAAAAAAGAAAGAATGATAAACAAAATTAGGAGAGAAGTAAAGAGGAAGCGGAGGAGAGAAAATGAGTGGAAAGTTCAAAAGAAGAAGCCTCTGAGAGAAGGAAAGCCACAAAATGAAAGAAAGGGGAAGTAATTGAAAAGAAAGCAAAATAAAAAATGAAATTCAGAAAAAAAAATCTATATTCCGTGGTTCTACAGATAGAGCTTAAATCTTGTGTACAATCCACATTCTTGATATCAGGATCTCTACAGCAATCATCTGAAAAACTAAATTCATGAAATAATGTTTTATGAATTCTCTTTTTTTGTTTTTTTCCTCCAGCTAATCCTCTCACTTCTGTTTGTTCATCATTTTCATGTTTCCCTCCCACTCTTCCTCTTTTCTAGCAGTACCCCCCCACATTGCATCAAGTAACTAGCTGATTTCATTTAAATGCCTTAAGGTTTCTCATTTGAAATGAAGGAATTTAAATAAAAGATTATATGAACACAAAAGGAACTTTTTTTTTTTTTTTACAAAACAACACACTAAATGCATTAATTACTCACCATCATAAGTCTGGCCATAATTTTGCCTTAAAAATGCTACTCTAATTAAGGGAGAAGGTAATTTACTAAGATGAAAAATGTTTAAAAAGTGTTTTTAATTATAAAAATATCCACAGTAAATTTACATCCAGGTTCTTACAACATTTCATCTTGGAAGATCTTCTATCATTATAATGTGGGATATTTAACAACGAAAGTGGTGGAAACAATGCAAAGAAAAGTGTTCAATAACATATGTGATACTAGCACCACGGTAAAGGATCTAAAGCTTCAAGCCCCAAAACTAGGTGACTAAAGTCACGTCAGAGCATATAGAATTGTAGAGGAAGATGAGCAGACTCTAAAAAGAGTCTGCCCAAAAATTGCTTACTGGCAAAAAAGTGCTCAATGCCATAAGAAATGTCAGAGCTTTAAAGTAGAAATCCTGGTAAGCAGGTTTGGTTGGTTCCCCATCTTGAACTCACCTGGTGGTATATAGGGTACCCATTCTACAAACTACAGTCACTGACCACCTGACAATTGCATGAAATATGCATGAAACTAGCAGTCGTAATCGGTCACTGCCTATCAGGATTTCTACTTTTATATATATATATATATATTTTATTTATCTTTTATATAAAGCATAACAGTCAGTCATTGCATTTAAAAGCAAAAAAAAAAAAATTCTGTAATGGAGAGAGCTACACATCGTTTTTGCCTTACCATGGAAAGTACTTGGGAAATAAATGTGCATTTCTTGGATTAAATATTGGACCATATACACAATGTGACTTTCTGACACTAGTGTATGCCTCCTTCTGAATGTAAGGATGTAAATTGTTATATATGGCTCCTCTAAGTTGGTTCATAAGAATTCAACAGCTTACTTCAAATACCTCAGTGTATGGATCAGTTATAACAAATTTAATATAGGAGAAAAAAGTGAACATAGAATAGGCTGCACCAAAGGTAGTTTAACTCAACACCATAAATTAACCTGAAAACTTGAGTCATGTTTTTAAATAGTCCCATCAGATCAAAGCTTTCATATGGATGCCATGCATGGTGCCAAACCTTTTCAGAAATATGTAAACTGTTTGCTGTATACAACCACTTTCTAAGATCAATGGTTAAAATGGCTGTGAATGCGTGAAGCATGTGGATCTTGATGAAGACCATCCTTCTTCAAACCTTGATAATCGGCACTACATAATCACAAAGAACTGTACTAAATAACAGAAACCACATCACTTGAGGACTTTCAACAACAGCAACAACTAAAATGGATACCACATGTAACTCAAAGAGAAAATAATGACATAATCAAGATTTTGCTATTCCACACTAATACAAATAAAAGGTTAGGATGGAAACACCCATGAATACAGATAGCAGCTACTGGAATTGAGAAACCTATTTTCCGGAAAAATTGTTTTAAGAAAAATATTTTATAAATTTCAACTGACAGCAGTACTGACTACTCAGTCAATGAATGTCAAATGCTTCCTTGTAGGGAAACGGATAATATTAGCATTGGTTGGTTAATGAGGGAGACAATTCTAGTGTGCAGAACCATAGAAAAGTGTCAGAAAACCATGTTTATCAAGTCTTATAAGTGAAATAGGGTAGATGGAACTGTTCAGAACCTATTGGAGGTTTTGCTAACACAAAATTACAAGTCATCATGACTGAGGGTTTGAGCATACTGGCTTTATTCAACTGCTAATCACACTAGATTATGTGCTCTCCCCCCAGAAACTGTAACTAAGGTCTACTCAGCATAGTTACAGAATAAACCACATCTTGGTTCCATTGGTTTTGAAAAAACACTAATGTATTTGGGCAGATATCTAGGAAATGGACATACTCATAAAGAAGCAGCCAGCCATTAATTTTTAGCACCCTGTATTATTAATATTTTTTCTCTTTCCCCTGCATTCTTTTTTGAGACCACTCAATTGCAGTATCCTTATTGTTAATTTCACTCAAAGTTGTCTTTGTTGCCATAGCAGGATATGACAACACAACTATGAAATTCAAATTCAGGGAGCAGAGTCAAAACTTTTTATACAGCAAATGAAGCTACATACAGATTGATAAAGTTTAATGGTTTATTGTTCTCGGGTCCAGAAATTTATCACTAGCTATGCTTTATTTCTGGGTGAGATAGGCACAATCCACAAATTGTTAGCCCTTGAGGATCTATTTTTCTGATATAACCTATTCACTGAATTAAAAATGAGAACAATAGTAGTTTTAGTTGCATTGCTTGTAGCAATGCCAATCGAACTGCGCATTTTTTTATATAACCTACATATATTTACATGTGAGTTCCCATGATTAAAAATGGCATTGTGCCACATTTTGTCTGCTTGGGATGACAGATAAATGCCAAGAACTGGTTTGTTGAGCACAGATTGGTGAGTTTATTAATGCTCTGATGTTTATATGCAATTTAGATTGAATAAAATGTTATTAATCTTACTTTTCAGTGGCCTTTTCATCACACAAAAGAAAATCTCCATTTTCTATACCTTTAACTCATACAAATTAACATTTTAAAATTTTCCAAAGCAAACAGAGAAAGGAAACTACAAGAACTCCTACTGGAGGTAGTGAAGGAAAGAACAAAGAAAGGACTAAACATCAATTGCAAGTAGTAAGAATACATGGTTGTCAGCAAAAGGAACAGCCCAACATGCAAAACAGAAATTGAAGATAACAAAATTAAACAAGTACAATTTAAATATCTGGGAAGTATTTTTAACAGAGGATAGAAAGTGCAACACTGACATCCAAAGGCACATTGAAACAGTAAAAGTTGTCATCCAAAAGTTAAGCAAAGTATTAAGAAACAAGAAAATTTTGTTAGAAACAAAGAAAAGAATACTGAATATTACATGATATCAGTTCTCCTATATGGTAGTGAATGCTAGACCCTCCACACAGATGAAGAAGAGACTTGAAGCAACAGAAATATGGTTCTACAGAAGAAAGTTGAGAATACCATGTGCCAAACATGTGAGCAACAACCAAGTTTTAGAGAAAATGAAAACAAAAAGTACACATACTTAATATCAGGAACAGACATTTGAAATTTTTAAGGCATACAATGAGGAAAGAGGGCTTAGGAAAGTTGACACTGACAACATATTAAAGGCAAGAGGGATTGAAGAAAGCATTGAGTAACCTACCTAAAGATCTTGGATAAATGGATGGTGGAAAAGGGTTTAGAAGAGATAACAGACAAAATTTACTAAGAGCTACAAAGAACAGGAAACTGTGGACAGCTATTATATATATATATATATATATATATATATATATATATATGTGTGTGTGTGTGTGTGTATGGTGAGCTCTCATCACGGACAACAAAGGAGGGCTCAGTAAAATAAAAAGGTGCTCAACTTCTATAGACAAGCAAGTGTCTCTCAAAGCCTGCAATTGTTTTGTTGCAGATCGTATGTAGGCAATGCATGTGAAAGGCATCAAGTTGATTGATGTGTCATTGGTACAGAGTTTAAGATTCTGCACCATAAAGTAGGGATGTCAGTACTACGGACTGGTACACATCAATTTTTACATTTAACAAAACCTCACAAGTATTCCAAAGCCTTTGATGAAGATTACTGAAGGCAGATTAACTGGCCTTTCTAATCCTGCACTCAATCTCTTCATCCATTTTAGATAGTTGGATACAATGGAGCCAAGATAGATGAAAGAGGAAACGGTTTTCAAGACTTTTCCCCTCAACAGCTAGGGAATGGTTACTGATTGACAAATTATGTTTTTTTTATGCTGATGACCAGACTGAAAGCTTTTGATGCATGAGAAAATTTGTTAGCGATCCATTGCATATCCTCAAGAGTGTGGGCTACACGTGCACAATCGTTTGCAAAGAGCAGGCCACAAACAGTTTGTACACTCATCTTAGTTCTTGCTTTGAAGTGTTGTTGGTTGAACAACTCAACACTTGTTCTAAACTCAAATCTCACACCTTCTTTAAAATTCTCAAATCTGTTTCCAGCATGATAGAAAATATACAAAGCAAATAAGAGGTGCAAGAACACAAACTCGTTTTGTTTCATTAGAGTCAATGAATGGGTCTGACACCTCTTCACTGGATCTAACTAAGGCCATTGTCCTTGAAAGATATAATAACACTGATATATATATATTTCAAATTAATAAATAATGCAGCTAAATTAATATGGTAAAAGAGTCATTCAAAGAATAAATCAAAGTTAATATAATTAATGGTGAATTCACTTCACTAACAGATAAAGAAAGCATTAATTTACTGACTACTTGCTGAACGATGTGATCCTTGTTTTTATTAATTCTACAATGGATTAGATGTTCGGTCCATATTGTTCACAAGTACTTTCGGTGAAAACATTCACCCTTTTCAGGCATAGATGTTATATTTTCTTCAATTTCAGGTAATTTCACGTAAAAATTTCAAGACAAAAATGAATGTGATACTTTTACAATATATATGTGTGTGCGTGTGTGTGTGTTATATATCAAAAGGCTAAAGACAGTCACTATACACACACAAAACCGAAACAAAAACCCACCCACTCACTCACTCTCCGTCAAAAAATTAACTTACATTCCTGTGGGTACTACTGGACTACTCTCTATTTACTCAATTTTGTGGCAGGATGTGCATCTAACATTACTTTCATTTTAAAAGCACAGATAATAACAAATATATTATAATTGTTATCTAAACATTGAACAAGTAATATCAGACACATTAAATTTATTCTTGCTGAAGTCACTTATCCAGGGATTGAAATAAAAAATTACTCCAATGATTACATAATAGCTACTTCAATACTTGTTATGTCAGGTCACTCTATGAGTGCTACTGGTACCATGTAAACTACTCCTACCTGCCGCATGGTCAGGTCCTTTGTGACTAAACTGGTTCCACAATCAGGCTTTTCTAGTGAAGAGGGTGGCTACACCACTGAAGACATGGTCAATCAGGGAGGGATTCCCCCAACAGGACTGGCAAGAATATAATATATTTAATGAGATCATTCTAAGCTCTTTTCAAATTAAAATTATGCAAAGGCAAATATATTTTTGCTAAAGACTTTCTGTAAACCTTTAATATGACAACATTAATTAACATACAACAGAAAAACATTCACTGAACTTCACAATCTATTTCTTACAAAAAATTTCCATACTCTTGACAATAAAAAGATATATTGTCATATATTTGCTGTTCTCTGGGACCCCTGCTACCATAGCTGCAATATGTGTGGTGCCTCTATAAGCCTAACAGCTTATGGGACACACACACACAAGCTCTTTGGGATAATCTTTTTGATTGTCTATAAAGAAAACAAAGTGACATTTTAGGGAGACAAGTTTCTAGATCTGGCAAGTGATCAAATATTTGACATGGTACTTAATCCAATAAATATCCACATTTTGAGCAGTTATGTTCCAGATTAAAGTTACAGTGTAACCTGGATATAATCCAATAAATATCCACATTTTGAGCAGTTATGTTCCAGATTAAAGTTACAGTGTAACCTGGATATAAGAGAGTTGTCGGGACCAGAGAAGAATTCTCTTATATCCGGGTTTGGTCTATTTTGTTTAGGTAAGTATGGGAATAATTTGGAACCAGATAAAATCTCTCTTATACCCGGGTTTCTCTTATATCCGGGTTACACTGTATATACTTTTTATCATCAACTTTCCATTGAAAAAATTTAAAGTTTTTTAGTATAAAATTTCTCAATAACATTTCATCTTGTAACAAAATATGCACTAGTGGAACCTTGTATTAATTTAACAAAGTAATTTTCAAAATAGACTTTGGTAAGTTCTTCAAGTATAATAAAAGTAAGCCCACTATCTAAAGGTCAATTTCTACAAAGGAAATATTAAAACATTAATTAAGTCACAAGGACAGAGGCTACAATGGTCATCTTTAGCTGTGCTCACAATCATCCAAGATGAAGAGATATGTTTGCCCTAATTAGTATTAGTATCTACAAAGATCTATCAAGCCATTGCATGTATGTCAAGGCTATCCCAGGTTTTGGGCATCCCTAAATTACATGTTAGAAAACTCAATCAACTTTGAAAAGCAAAAGTACAATTCATGGAAGAAAAATATAATTGTTGAGAAAACTTGTGTCAATATCAAAAACAAATAATAGAGAAAAAAATATAAGATTGATTTAATGTGACTAAAAGATTCTTTACAACCTGACCTTTTCCATAAATTTGACACTGTAAAAAAATTGTTTTTTTTTTTCAATATACCTAAAACTAGGTACATTGCGAAAGATAAAAGACACTGAATTAAGTCAATTCACTTACTTCAATGTTTTCCTTAATAAACTCAAGCCAATCCAATATAAGTGCAAAAGGGAAAATTATAAAACTTTGACTAAAATAAAATTTTCAGTGTTAACATTTCTTTACAAATTAGATTAAATTTTTAAATTCACCAAATTAAGAATTAACTTAAGTCAGAGACACAAATGATATGGTGGCAAGGTCTTTTGCTTGGGATCACCTTTGGATAAAACCAAAGAGGCTGATGTTCTCTTTCCAACTAATAGAAGAATCTCTATTACAAAACTGGTAAACCATTCTAGTGCCTGTAATTGAACACAGTCTTTTGGATTCTGATTATTACTAGAATTCTGACAGACTCTATGAAAAGAGCAAAGGGTGGTTGGTTCCTAAGAGCTTCAGGAAATGTATAACACAAATAAACATAAGAGATGAGATCTGGTTTCAACACAAGGAATCCAAGAAAAAACAAAGCTGAACAAAAGGTTGGTACCACCTTGACAAAAACTAAAAGTTTAAGGCAAGATACTTAGCCAAAAAAAGTGATGGCACAATGTTTTGGACCCAAAAAGGAAGACATGCTATTTGAGTCCAATGGTACAATTGACTCTAAACGCAAATTTGAGCTAAGCAAGATATAGACAAAAGATGAGACCTGAGTTCAACACAATGAGCTGAAAAGTTTCAGGAAACGTAAACAAGATAGACACAAGAGATGTGATCTGAGTTCAACATTAGCTGAAGAGCAAAAGATGATCAGGTGAGTGGTGCTACCTTGACAAAATTTGAAAGCTTTTAAGTAAAATACTTTGCAGAAAAAGTGATGGCACAATGTTTTGAACTGAAAAAAGGAAGTCATGCTGTTTGAACCCAATGGTACGTTTTGACTCAAAACTCAGAGCAAGGCTTCTTTGAGCTAGGTCAGATTTGAAGGTAAGTAATGTGCTTTTACAACATGACAATGAAAATCCTCACATCAGCTTAAAACAAGACAAACAATCAAATTGCATGACTAGACAATCTTGCTTCATACACCCTACAATCCTATACTGGTAGTCTTTCATCTGTTTAGGCTGATGAAGGAGGCAATCAAACAATAGTTCTCCAATGATGATAATATGTATCCTAAATATTTTTTCTCATCAAAAGGCATTTACACTAAATGCAGTTGATTTCAGCAGAAAATAGATGATGATTCATATTCTACACTCCCTTCTTTTCTGAGTCAAATGACGTAAACAATAAAATATTTTGAAGAGGTTTGATTAATGGTACGTAAAACTCATAAAATGTTAAATTATTCAATATGTTACCTATAAACAGAGAAAAAATACAAAGCATTAAATCTTTGTATAAATACACTGTATACATTTTATTTAATATGTCATCATTAATATTTA
This sequence comes from Acanthosepion lycidas, assembly GCA_963932145.1. Lineage (NCBI taxonomy): Eukaryota > Metazoa > Mollusca > Cephalopoda > Sepiida > Sepiidae > Acanthosepion > Acanthosepion lycidas. The sequence continues at coordinate 36,141,341 of OZ010610.1, read as the reverse complement.
CTTTTATTAAAATATTACTCTTTTTAATACTGTTATTACTATAAATTAAACAACTTTTTCCTAGCCAGCAAACCAAAATTATGACGTTTTTTAAAGCCAAATTTTTCTTCCTCCCACTACTAACAGAGGAATTCACTCATGGATTTAATTCAATTATTACTGAGTACCCTACACTTGCGACCCTGTGCCAGACTTAGCTACTACACTTAGTAAATAAAGAGCACCTTACTGTGGAACAGTGGGTTAACAAACTAGTCTATTTTATTAATTTAGTTATTATACTTTAACATAGATTATAAATAATATTATACTCTAAAATAAATTGTACTATGATGTATTGGTTATACTAAGAATTACAAAATCATACAGAAATGGAATCATTAATTAAAATAAAAATAAAACTAATGTTAATATTCAGTATTTACATTATGTGGACCATTGTCCTCATCTTTGTCACCATATTTGTCACAACGTTTCGGCCTTCTTCAGGTGGTTGGAATTTCGAACTGAACCCTTTATTTCGATCCATGTGCCATGTTTGATGGATGTCAGTTATCATTTATCTCCTGCTAATTTTCCCTCTTGAAAAATCTCCACTGCCATAACCGGGTATTGAACTCACACTCTTTGGGTTTGTCACTGGATCTAACCAACACCTTTATCCACTGTGCCATGTGTCCTTGAGGACATCTGTGTATGAATTTCTGGGTATTATAAACATAATGTTTTCAGCAACCATTTTTACCAGTGCTCATATTGCAATTTTGCTGTTATCATTTTATGTTTTTACCAGAGCTCATATTGCAACTTTGACATGTTTTTACCAGAGCTCATATTGCAACTTTGTTATCATTGCTTTTCTCTGGCGACAAAGATGAGGACAATGGTCCGCATAATGTAAATACTGTACATAATACCTCATCTCAGAAATATAGACAGACTCTAATGTTAATATTGTTTGTTTGTTTATTGGTACTATCAAAGTTGGTAGTATTATGCATACTGCATACTAAAGTAAATAGATATAAAATTATCTGAACTCTGCTCTGATTTGAACATCCAACTTGGAGGAAAATAGGCAAGATGTAAGTTTCATTCAAGCAGCTTCTTCCCACAAACTGTTACTTTGTGGAACAGACTCCCAAGAGGATGCTTCCCTGATCACTCTAATCTTAACCTGTTCAAGTTGAACAGGTTAAGATTATTTGCACTGGCAACCATGTCTTACATGGTTGCCAGTGCAAATAATTTTTTGTGCACATGTAAAAATCAAAATGAAATGTTCATTTTTTTCGTAATCTGCGAATACTGCAATCAAACAGTATAACTCATTGAATATGCAGAAATGTGCAGTTAGAGACTATATTATATTATACTAAATATATATGTAAAAATCAAAAAAGAATTTACTGAAGCTTTAAAAAAATTACATAGTTGAGATCTATAATGATAGAGAAGGCTACAAAAATCTATCAAAATGATTTGGAGTGCACTTCTCTACCGTGCAACAAATTTATAAATGGAAGGCCTTTGGTATGATAGCACCACAATCAAGAAGTGGCCACCTACAAAAAAATAACAGCAAGAGGAAGTAGAAATCTAGTTTGGCAAATACTGGTGCGATGTTTGTTGTTCTCCAATACTCACTGGCCAATGTCAGAATCAATGTGTATATATCTACAGTGTAACGAAATCAGAACAATGCCAATCTTCATGGCAGAATGCCTAGAAAAAACAACTGCTTACAAAATAGCACAAGCATGCTCACTTCAACTATGCCAAAGCTCATATTAATAAGCTAGAAACAATCTGGTCAGATTTTATGGTCAGATGAGCCTAAACTAGAACTTTTTGAGAGTAACAATAGATGATATATCTGGTGAGCTCCTAAAATGTCTTTTGAAGAGAAGAATTTCAAACCAACCATTAAGCATGGCAGTGAAAGCATTATAATTTGTGGGTGTTTTGCTGCATCTGGAACAGGCAAAATAATATGTCTTGATGGCACAATGGACTGTGCAAGATACAAAGCTATTTTGAATGAAAGTATCTTGTCCTCAGTTCAAAAGTTGGATCTAGGTCTGAAGTATCAAAGCAAATCCACAAAAGAATGGGTTCATAAAAAGAAATTTCAAGTCTTGGGACTTTCAACAGGACAATGAAAGCATCAAAGAAAATCTGCAAAAGAATGAGTTCATAAAAAGAAATTTCAAGTCTTGGAACTTCCAACAGGACAATGAAAGCATCAAAGAAAATCCACAAAAGAATGAGTTCATAAAAAGAAATTGCAAGTCTTAGAATGGCCTAGTCAAGGTCCTGATTTAAGCCAAATCAAAAATTATGTGATTCAAGTGAAAGAAAGCAATACATGCAAGAAACCCAGGTAATATCAAGCAATTGTGGGAGTTTTGCCAAGAAGAATGGTCAAAAATCAGCATTCACTACTGCCAGGAACTTAAAAGTTATAGAAAAAATCTGGTCAACATCATGACCTCAAAAGAAGGGGGTCACCAACACTATATATATATATATATATATATATATATATATATTTATGGAGAAAAATATTTGGAAAAAACAAACAAAAATCCTTAAATGCAATTAAGTTGTTTTAATATGAATGAAATGTCAACGTCTGACGTTTCGGTTTAATAAACCTTCATCAGGACAATATTCATTAAAATGCAATTAACATAATCAGTTCAACATGACAAAGACGATGGACATAAAAACAAAACTTATCCAAAACAGATAACTGAAAATTTTAAATGATCAGCTTTCCGTTTAAGCGTGGTCACGTTGTCGTCAAATGGGCGACGCTTCAAAACGTATTCCTAAAATTTAAGTATTTTGAATGAAAACGAAAAAATGAAAAGAATTCTATTATGATGGAAAATTGTATGTACGCTTATCGAGCATTAATCTTGCTAAAAAAGGGGAAATACTAAAGAAACCAGGTCTAGTATTCACCGTGCGTGAGATGGATATTATACCTGCTTCATAAATCCTCCTAAGATTTTTATTATGAAAATATTTTTAAATCTTCACGGAATCAAAATCGAAATTATGATCTGCTTTAGTTATGTGTACAACTAAAGCATTGTTCAAATTTCCGAGGCGAATATCTCGTTTATGTTCGAAAACACGAGATTTTACGGACCTACATGTTTCACCCACATATTATTACAGAAAGCTAAAAATAAAGCGTTGAAAATTTACTCATCAGCGCAGAATGACCCCCCGAAGGCCACTACAACTACAGCAATGAAGGGTACACTTTCAGCTGCCCCTGATAAAAATTCTTTTGATCGATGCGAAATAATCATTTGACCGAACGTATTTCCAATAATTTAAATGCGTTAAAAATTAAAACTACAATATTACCTACTAGAACTATCCGTAATTTATTAAATAGCACCAGCAAACAACATATTACATCCGATGCTTGCATCTACCAAATCTCATGCAAAAACTGTCACCTAAAATATGTGGGTGAAACATGTAGGTCCGTAAAATCTCGTGTTTTCGAACATAAACGAGATATTCGCCTCGGAAATTTGAACAATGCTTTAGTTGTACACATAACTAAAGCAGATCATAATTTCGATTTTGATTCCGTGAAGATTTAAAAATATTTTCATAATAAAAATCTTAGGAGGATTTATGAAGCAGGTATAATATCCATCTCACGCACGGTGAATACTAGACCTGGTTTCTTTAGTATTTCCCCTTTTTTAGCAAGATTAATGCTCGATAAGCGTACATACAATTTTCCATCATAATAGAATTCTTTTCATTTTTTCGTTTTCATTCAAAATACTTAAATTTTAGGAATACGTTTTGAAGCGTCGCCCATTTGACGACAACGTGACCACGCTTAAACGGAAAGCTGATCATTTAAAATTTTCAGTTATCTGTTTTGGATAAGTTTTGTTTTTATGTCCATCGTCTTTGTCATGTTGAACTGATTATGTTAATTGCATTTTAATGAATATTGTCCTGATGAAGGTTTATTAAACCGAAACGTCAGACGTTGACATTTCATTCATATTAAAACAACTTAATTGCATTTAAGGATTTTTGTTTGTTTTTTCCAAATATTTTTCTCCATTCTGTCGGATTTATATCCATTTATATTTGCTTACATATATATATATATATATATATATATATATATAGTAATCCGTTGGTATAATCTAGGCCAGTTCTATTAACACAACATAGAATCTGAAATATGTTAAAACTGACTCACAAAAGAGTGCTCAATGTTTATTTTCATTAAACAGAGCAAATTTTCTTTACAATTGGAATTAAGATACCTTTAGTTAATGACCATTTTCACCTATGAATTTTAATTTTAAAATTTGCAGAATTTTTCAAACTGTCTATGATATCAGTTTGTAGTGTACTGTTTATTTGTTGAAAGTAAGAAAGAGAGTATGTTATAGGGGACTCATTGGGAGGCATGGGGAGCCAAATAAACAGTACACTACAAATTGATACCATAGACAGTGTGAAAAATCCTGTGAATTTTAAAATTAAAATTCGTAGGTGAAAATGGTCATTTACTATATATATATATATATATATATATATATAGATATAGATATTACACACACACACACACACACATTTATAAAATTGACAAAATATTTTGCTTGTGGAACTCTCTTCCAGCTTCTTGCTTTCCAGTCAACTTTGATCTTCAGAAGTTTAATGGCAATGCCAATTGTTATCTTATATCTAATGGCTTCTTAATTCCTGTTCTTTTATTGTTTTCTCTCCTAAAAAATGTTTTTCTTTATCTCATATTCTTTCACATTCATTAATCTCTTGTGTCTTAGTGGCTTTATTGCCTTTCTTGGGGTGAACTGATTAAAAAAATATCCCCCTGTTCAAAGTGCTAAAAAGTTTTAATCCTATCCACTTAGCACCGGTATCTCCAATGAACATCACATCTTATGGAAAAATATTAATTAAAAATTTAAAAAGTGAGTCCATATATTTTTTTTCTTATTTTCATGACAAACATCAGAACCAAAATTTGTATCTTGCAAAGAAGAAACTCAACACTTTTAGCTTTAATTAATAAAAATTGAATTAAACTGCTAGGAAAGCAAAAAAATTTTATTGAATCTGTAGTGTCCCTTCACCCACACCCTTCAAATTCAGAGGACTGAGAAAGAAGCAGGAAAGAAATTTACAAGCCTATGTAAAATTGTTTTGGGACCAATGACAACCTTACCTTCAAAAAAATTAGGTGGTGAGCCAAGAAGATGGAAAGAAAGTAGTGAGCCTACACAAAATTCTTTTTGATATAAAATGAGGAGAAAAATTAAATTAATAAGAATGTCTGAAGTCATGTGAAAGGCTTTGTTTCAGTTCCTCGTGACCAATGCTGTAGTACTGTAAAATTACTCACCAATTGTATTATTTGCTTCTAACCAGCAGACAGCACTTCAAAGAATTTTCTCTCAACAATTCAAGAAAGCTAAGTACTTCAAACTATCCCACTTCGTCTACTTTTGAATGTATAGAAATCATATACCCCCCTTTGGTGTGCAATAAAATCTCTTACTTTTGTCTTAAACATTTTTGAATATTATTTTGTGTGAGATCATTTAATCTGTTGTATGAACATTTCCACTTCATTACAATATGTTAAAACTATGGACTTTAAAAATTCTGATTTACTTTCTTGAAATGAGCTACTGACACTACTTCAAGCATGTAAATTCATGAATAAATTCCTTATCTTGTTTTGTTAAAACTACCTATGTTTCATCATCATTATCATCCTTCATTAATCTTCTTGGTGGTGGGTAAATCAAATGTTCATTTTAACCCCTAAGCCACACGACATGATAAATTGGCAAAAACCACAATGCTGCTATCCAACTGACAGAAAGTCATGTAAACAAATAAAAGTAAAAATCTATTAGAATAAAAATCATAGCATGAAACAATTTTATGGGAAATGGTTACTTTATTCTTTACTCAAATACACCAAAAAATGCCAGAGAAGAAACTGTTAGCATAGAACTTATGGTTTTCATCTAGATATTTCAACTATAATTATATATTTTTTTTTTTTATAAAATTTTACACCTTTTAAAATTCTGTATTAATTTGTAGAGGTTATATGATATTCTTATTAGGTAAAAACTAATTATAAATGGAAAAGCTTACTCAGCAATTGCCAGGATTTTAAAAAGAATTTTTAATTTTTTGTATGTATGCATATAAACGTGCCAATTTTTGTAAATACAGACATCCATGAATGACATTATCAGAAGAACTATAGCAAATTTAAATTTTATTAGAAATTTTCTACTATTTCCTCAGCAAGCATCTTCATAATTAAGTTAGTTATGTGCCATGCATGATACACACTAAAGCGATCATGTATCTTTCGATACATGACTGATGAAGTAGATTTTTTTTTTCTGCAGTAGGTTGCCATTTCTTTCTGCGGTAAACCAGTTGCCATCCAAGGCTATAGAACCTGCTCTCTCCTGCTATTTACCCATAGCTGGGGGGAGAAGAAAAGGATTCATACCTTTCCCAATGGTATTAGCATGTAAATGAATGTAATGGTTTCGACTGGAATTCTAACTCAGCTCTCTGATTCCTCAACCCAAGCCGCTATCCATTTACTCCACCATGCCTCCTCTTCATAAAATTCAATATTAGATTGATTAGAATATCTTAAGCTTTTGAGATTACTGAGGAGTAAAAAGAAAAAATTATATAAGAAAGGCATTCAAGTTATGTAATTTTACTACAAACATTTCACTCTTACCAAAATCTCACAATTGTCAGGTTAAAAATAAAATTAAATGTATCAGCACCTCATAAAAACAGCTACTTCAGTGTTAAATAAAAATACTTTTTTCGTGCAATATTTTAAACTGAAAGTAATATTTGTTTTAATTTAGATTAATTATTTTAAGAAGTTAATTTTCCTTAAATAAAGTTTCAGAAAAACACATTTTATTTTTGAAAGATTTTTTAATAAAGAGAATTATGCTGTGTTGACAGATTTGTCAATATGGCCGATTTTAATGGTTTAAAAAAAATTCCAACACATTTAAATTCGGTTTGAAATACAGTAAAGTTCAAGGTAGTTTTCTTATTGGAAATATTAAATTTCAATATTATTAGCTTGCAATAGTGTGCGTGTGTGTATGTAAAAAAAAAAAAAAAAGAAAACACTTTCAAGTTCAACATAGCTGACAGATTCTCTACATATCTGATCTTAAACAAAGGCCAGGAAATGATGTTTTGTTTGATTATAAGCAGAAATGATTCATATGTAAAAATTCCGATTATTTTTTTATGAGTACTAGAGGAAACGGTTTTTGAAATTAAAAAAAATTCTTTAAAATTTTAAATGCCAAACAAAATTTTGATAAGATCTTACAAATTTTCTCAACTGTGTTAAAAAGTGTTTGTTTAACAAGAATTTATCAATTTGTAATAATAATCATTATCAGCGTGATCAGTAGTATATTTTAAGAATATTTTCGCTATAGCTTATCTTTCTTGTCAAGATAAAAAAGAAGAGTCAAGTGATTTCCAAATGCGCTTTTCTTACGTTTATTCCCCACCGAGATCCATTAAAAAAATATGGACAGGTTTGTCGCCAATTTGTGTTGATGAAGGGTGGTGGGCTTTCCTTTGTAACAATCGGCAAACTACGATTAGTTAACATTGAACATCATTTTCACGGTGAGATGGGTAAGATTTCGTGAAAGGGAGCTTGAGAAAAAAAAAGCTTCCTATTTCAAAGAAAACACAAGCAAAGTGACGCGAATTTAATTCGCGGTGAATACAATTTAAAAAAAATAAACTGTGTTACAAATAAATCAAATATTTATTTTATTTAAAAAAAAAAAATTTTAAATATTCAATTTAAAAACATAAAAATAATTCTTAAAATCATTTTTTGAGTTTATTTCCTTTTGATGTTTATTTCTAATAGTGAAAAATATTTTTAAAAATCTAAATTACAAAAAAATCTATTCTTTCTTTTGAATCGAATATCGAAAAAAAACCCAAAAGCTTGAAAAATTTGTCACTCACGAGACATTGAGGAAAAGAGCGAAACCGCATGTCACATAAACAAAGTTGCGTATGGATGGCTTCTGTTTTGTGTGTGTGTGTGTAAAATGGAGTAAAGAATGAAAAACTAAGACAAAAATTGCTAAGAGCTACAAAAAGGACATGAAGTTGTGGAGAGCCATGATTACCCACGTCTTAAAGAGACACAGCACATAAAAGAATTACTCCTGAAATTCTTTGCAGTTATGTACACTAGTAAACACAGTCATCATTTTTACAAGTAGTACATATTGGCTGCTAGAATAGTTAAAAAAAAAAAAAAAAAAAAAAAAGTAAAGATTAAAGATGCCCAAAAATTTCCAGATATGGAACTCAGGAGCCTGTCTTAATCAACATTTACAAACATTGACCTTTCACCGAGACACAAACACTGACACCTTGTCTGTGTCGTAAACAAACTACTGTACTATATCGACTAAAAAGAAAAGAGCAAGAAGTTAGAAATATAATAATAAAAATTATTTTTCTTACCCCAACTTCCCAAAAGTGGTTGCTGCGAACTGACAGACATCGTGTTGATCCGTTAAAAATTAAGAATAAATTCGGTAAAAGAAAATTTAGATTTTTTTCCACAGGCAAAGCCGCAAAATGTAGGACAATTGGTAAGTAAAGTAAAAAGTTCCACTAAGTTATAAAAAATATACTCCGTGAAAAATACAGAAAAAAAGTAAAAAAAAAAACAAATTACTAGAGAGTCTAGAAGACTAGAGAATATAGAATTGGAATGGTACTAACTAATTTAATTTTATGCATTTTTTTTAGATTTTAACTCAACATGTCCTTTGTAATAAAGTTTTTAAAAGTTAGCAAAAATTATATTTTTGTAATACATTTTTAAACTAATACTCATGAAAACTAACAAAAATCGTAAGAAAAATACGGGCTCAGATCCGTATCCGAATTAGAAAACTCGCACATGTTGAAGGACCCAAAATAATAACTGAAACTAGAATCACAACAATAATAAAGAGGTCAGTGTTATCAGGAGCAGCAGTAACAACAACAATAACGTATTTTCGTTACCAAATTTTCACGCGAAGTGTGGGGTGGGGAGTCTCAAACTTTCTACTGTTTGGGCAGGCTCAATTGCCAGGAAAGCAGATGTGAGATTGCTCTCTGAGAGAGAAGAGAACGCATTTTAAGCGTCTCTCTTTGCAAGTTTATATGTAACTATCTGACAAGACCGACAATAATTCAAGGCGATATTTCTAACTAGGCCAACCTTTCTCGGTTTACTTTGTTACCAGTTATCCCCGATTTTTTTCCTAAGCATTCACAAACTTAGTAAATGCGCCTGGATAATTAAATTAAATAATAACCAAAATTTAAAAGGATTTCATTTCATCATGGTATTAAAAAATAAATGGAATGGAAATATCTTTGAATTGAAAGTTGATTAAACTATTCGAACTACTTAACTTAATTTAAATTTAAAATTAAAAAATATGGACGCTAAGGCAAATCCAAAAATAGGTATCGAATTGAATTATTGAACTGATCATTTAAAAAGAAAAAAAAAAAAAGAAAAGAAAAAAAAGAAAAGAAAAAAAAGAAAAGAAAAAAAAGAAAAGAAAAAAAAGAAAAGAAAAAGAAAAGAATAAGGAAAGAAAAAAAAGAAAAGAAAAAGGAAAGAAAAAAAAAGAAAAGAAAAAGGAAAGAAAAAAAAAGAAAAGAAAAAGGAAAGAAAAAAAAAAGAAAAGAAAAAGGAAAGAAAAAAAAGAAAAGAAAAAAAGAAGCTTAATTCCGCGTCAGAAATACGGCTTCTTCTATGTGTCGTACCCCTTCAGGCTCTCTTCAACTTCCTGTCCTTTTGTAGCTCTTAGTAAAGTTTATCTTTTTTCTATCTCTCCTAGTGCCTGTTCTGTCAACATAAGCTCGGTATGCTATTTGCTGCCTTTCCATCCCTCTTGCCTTCAATTCAATATATCCTGTGAGTGTTAAATTTTCCAAGCCTTCTTTAATCATTATGTACCCTAGAAATACCAATAGTCTCTACTTGTACTATTCATTTCCATTTCCCTTAAAACTTCCTCGTTAATCACATGTTCAGTCCATGGAATTCTCAGCATCTTTCTGTAGAACCATATTTCTGTTGCCTTAAATCTCTTAATCTGTCCAGCATTCACTGCTATATAAAATGACCAATATTACATAACAGTTCAGCATTTTTATTTTTGTTTCTAACAAAATTTTCCTTTTTTTTAATCCTTTACTTCGATTTTGGAAGGCATCTTTTGATTTTCCAGTGCACTTTCAGATTTTCATGCCACATTTTCCATCTTTTGTTAAAGGACGTTTTAGATATTTAAATTTTTGTACTTGCTTGAGTTTGGTATTATCAATTTATAGTTAGTCCTGGGTATGACAATAAACTACATCTAGCAGCAAGGCCTCTGATCGGAAGATTGGAGGTTTTGAGAAGCATTGCTGTTGTCCCCAGTTTCACCCTGCCCCCAGGTTGGTAGCACCTGTTAGGGTTCCAGCTATAGGCAAAAAGTGAACCCTAAACAAATCCAAATACTGTGAAAGTATAAAAATACCTATTTATAGCAAAATGACCAGTAATGCATTTTATAGTAGAATTATCAACAATACATTTTATTTGTAGTTGAAGGCATGAAATTGCATTCAAAATATATTTAGTTGAAGCTATAAAATTGTGTTCAAAATATTTAGATTTCAGCACTAAATAACCCAGACGTTTATATGCTGCTAAACAAAATCAACCAAATAACCAACATGAAAGAAATCTTTCATAACATTAATCCATATATCCTACAATTTCTTAAAGAAATCAAACTGTATTCCAAAATATAACTTCAACAAAACTACAACATAATATATACATCACTACCTCTAGTAATTATGTTCACACAAACATGTATATGCACAAAAGCTGAGTATCATCTACCATGTATTCAACTGTGAAAGCAGAATAACATATATCATATTTCTATTACTTCAAAGCTCCTAAGAAAATTAAATTTTGGCATTAAATGACCCATGAAGGAGTTCATATGCCATTAAACAAAAAAAAAAAAAAAATCAATTCATAGTTGGGTTCCTTTACTAACGATCATACATTGTTTTCTTACAATTGAAGTTTAGTCCTTTCTTTTTGCTTTCCTTTACTAGCTTCTGTAGGGGCTCCTGTAGTTCAGCACTCTTTTCTTTGATTCTAACAAAAAGTTTTGTTTCTTAATGCTTTGCTTAGCTTTTGAAAGGCATCTTTTGTTTTCCAATACACTTTTGAATTTTAGTATAAAATTTTCTGTCCTCTGTTAAAACATATCCTAGATATTTAAATTTTTTGTACTTAATATTGGTGTCTTGCAGCTTAGACAGGGCCAGTGCAAGAATCCTGTGCACCCCTCAAATCTATGCTATAGGGGCCCCCACTCTACTACATCTCAATTTTCATGAGGTAGCATTCATATAAATCTAGGTAGAAAGAAAGCAAATGTTGATAAGACAGCAAGTATCAAAAAAAGCACTGCCTGGGGTCCCCAATCAAGCTTTATTCCCTCTTGTAGTACATACCAGCCCTGATCTTAGGTTATTCTATTCCCAGTATTGTAAGATTTTAAGAAACCTGAATCACCCCTATTGAAAGGACTCACCACTCACCAACCCAAGGAGGGAAAAGAAAGCCAGTTGACCCGTAAGGTTGGTATTATTACTCAACAATGCTAACAACTGAGAGGAGAAGAGACATAGCTGGGAGTGAGTGGTGTGAGGGTTGCATGAGCATTTTCATTTTTTGTTTACAATAAAATTTACTTGTTTCTTAATATTTTGCTTAGATTTCAACTTTCTCTGTCACATTTTTTATCGTCCATTAATGACACTTTCAAGATAGTTAAATTTCTATTTATTTTATTAATGGCTGGCCACTTATATCCAAGTAGACCTGCAAATTAAGGCAGCTAGCCAATCCTACTTGCAGACACCTGCTCTGACACAGAAGTAGATAACATATTAAATTAAATTCTTAAAATGGAAAAAAACAGCATACAATAATGAGTGGTAGATAATCAATTGTTAGGTAAACTTGATTTAGGAAAAGATATTAAAATAATCTGAAATAATTATTGGAAGTAAACCACCTGCATATGGATAGAAAATGAAATGAGCAAATACACAAAAATATAAAGGGGCATAAGACCAGCACGCATTTTCTCATTGGATTTATTTAACTTATACAGTGAGATAGTATAGCTAGTCCCTGAGGAAGGCTCTTGATTGGGACTTCATCATAGTAGGTAGGGAGGAGTAGATGCAATAGGCAACAATAAACTACAGAAGAACTCAAAATCGATTGCTGCATTGAAATATTGCATTAATATCTAAGCTTATCTTTTAAAAGTTCAACAATAATTCTTCTGCTGCCACTTATTTTAAAGACAATTTGATGTATGTAGGTCCTTACTTTCCATACAAACAATTATTTTTATTTCATGAGTGAATTTCACTGGATTTCTCAATTAATTTTGATTATTCCTAAATTTATTTCCAAGTTATAAAAATTGTTATTGTATAAAAAAAAATTGTCACAAAAAAATCACATAAAAAACATGACTGGAATGTTTTTAATTTGCTCAGAGTCAGCCTTATTTGAAAATGGTATGGTATGATATGTTGGGCTACAGCCTCTAGGAGTAAAGTTGGAAAAGTTTGAGACAGTGACACACTGACATTCACATTTATTATATAGATGAGCATAATCCTAACAACATAAGATATACAGATTTTAAGAATATCATGCATTTCTTTTTTGTTTTTCTTTCTTTCCTTGGCATGATCTCATTCACTGATATCACTAGAGCTCTGTTGACATGAAAGTGTTCTCCAATGTATTCATTCCATCTTTGGAGTATTTTTCTTTTTCTATTATGAGTGTCCTCCCTTGATTTTATGCATACTATCAAGGAGCACATCTTTTATTTTATTTCTTTTTTTACAATAATGTTCACCCTGTACAAGACCCAAAAGCCATACAAGGCAGAGGGTTTATGGGATATGTGCGGAAGATAACAGTTAACCCTAAGATTGAACAGGTTTAGATTGTAGTATTCAAGGAAGCATCCTCTTGGGAGTCAGTTTCACAAAGTAGCAATTCAAGCTGTTCAAGTGGAACTGACATCACACCAATGGAATTTTTTTTTTTAATCAATTCACCCCAAGCAAGGTGATAATGCCACTATGGATACTGGGAGTAAAAGTCTTTAGAAGGAACCAGAAGCCCAATCTTAAACAGGAAACAAGGGATAAACCTCTACTCCTGTTAAAAAACCGGGGAGGAGTGTGAAACGGTCGATAGGCAAACTTATCTACTCCTATTGAGGAAAAAATGAAATAAATAGTAAAAAAAATTTCAGAGTTTAGGCCGAGACATTATCGAGTTGAAGTAGATTTTAGAAAGAACCGGAAACAAGTAATATACTTCTCCTGTTCAAAAGACCGGAGAAGGGAGTGTTAACCGGATAATAGGAAATGGGGGTGGCTCACTACAATGTGTGTGGTATGACTGGTCTTAACTGTGAACACTAGAACTGGTGGAACTAAGGAATGTAGTTTCATTTGTTTATGCATACCTACCATATCGATGATACATCCTGTCAAGGAGCACTTTTTTTTTGTCTTAATATTTCTTTCATTCATTTATGCTGTATTGGTGATGCTCATTACAAAAATAATAGTACTAAAGAGCAATATTAATTTTTCCTTAGTCCTTTTTTTTTTTATTTCTAGTTTCTTTCTAGTCTCCTTTTCTGTTTTGTTTTCTTCACAGACACACACCCCAAACCTTACATGCTTTTCTCCCTCCAATTGTACTTATCTTCAATTTTCACATCCCTTCCCACATGCAACTTTAAAATCACTGCTTCTAATTCTCATTTTGTATCCTTCTTTGTTTTCTTTCATTTTTCTCTTCGTGCCACCACAGAACAATAGCTTAATGCTCTCTCATGACAAGGTGCTATTAACAAATTACAAAGATACAAAGAATGGGTCAAAGATGTCTTAAATGTTAAACTGAGCCACCTCTGTAGATAATTATCACATCACATCTCAGAACAAAACCTTCAGGTCACTAGTCTTTTTTGTCCTTCAAACAATCTACACTCATCTAATTTTTTAGTGTTATATAATATTCTTATTAAATGTTGTATGGGAGTTAATTTTATTTGGAAAGTTTTCTTCTTATACCAATATTTAAAAAAGAAAAGAGAAATAGAAACAGAAAGAAAGAAAAAAAAGAAACAGAAGTCGAAAAGAGAAAAAGAAATGTAAAAAATAAGAGGAAAAAAAGAGAAAAAAGAGAAAAAGGAAAAAAGAGAAAAAGGAAAAAAAGAAATAGAAAAATGAAAAGAAAAAGAGGAAAAAGAGAAAGAGGAAAAGGAGAAAGTGGAGAAGGAGAAATATTAATCGAAAAAGGGAAAAAGAAATAAAGAAAACAGAAATAGAAAATGATGGTAAAAATAGAAAAAAAAAAGAAAAGGAAAAGAAAAGAAAAGTAAAAGAAAAGAAAAAGAAGAGGAAAGGAAAGGAAAAGAAAAGAAAAGTAAAAGAAAAGAAAAGTAAAAGAAAAGTAAAGGAAAAGAAAAGTAAAGGAAAAGAAAAGTAAAGGAAAAGAAAAGTAAAGGAAAAGAAACGGAAAAGAAAAGAAAGAAAAGGAAAAGAAAAGGAATGGAAAAGAAAGAAAAAGGAGAAAAATGTTAACAAAAGGATAATTATAACAAGAAAAACATTTCCAGTTTTCGTAAACAATAAAAAGAATAATATACTGTTTTTTTTTTTCATTGTTCTGTGCTCTTTACTTTTGAGTTTGAATTAGGAAAGGCATGAATACATTTTTCCCTGTGCTCTCCCATCACCAAATACCTTGGCAAGAATATTTTGTCTCTAGTAGGTCACAATGAAAAAGATTAGATAAATAAGAATCTCAGCAAAGCACTCTCCAATATCTACTGTCTAAGCATTAATTACTAAAAAGTCATTACACCTATTGTCAACTTTGAGTGAAACAGCTTATAGTCCAGTAATTCTTTATTTATTTAGACACATTGAGACATGAGTTGAGAAAATATGTTCAAATAATTAAAAATTCTGGATAATTAAATACATAACAAAAACAATAAAGAAATAAGTCATTTTCTGAAAGAAATATAACATTTATATCATCAAAAAACATTATCAAATGTTTTGTTCAAGGATTTGTCTCGTTTATTTTATATGAAGAAAAATGTGTCAATTTTTGTTTGTTTCGAGTTGGCCTTACATTTTCTGCATCTAACCCCCAAAGCTGGATTAAAGTAGATGTATTTGTAAAGTTTGCTTTTAAGGGAAACGGCAACCAACTTGAACATTTGTCAAACATAATTATTGCTTCAGTGTTTGAAATTGGGTATTGGGGCTGTTGAACTTCAACATCTATCTATGTATATACAGTGTAACCCGGATATAAGAGAGTTGTCGGGACCGGAGAATAAGTCTCTTATATCCGGGTTTCTCTTATATCAGGGTTTGGTCTATTTTGTTTACATTAACACAGGCTCTAATTTGGAACTAGAGAAAATCTCTCTTATATCCAGGTTTCTCTTATATCCGGGTTACACTGTATATAATACTAAAAGTCTGTCATTGCATGCACATAACTTACAAGTTGTTTATACAGTACTTTTTTTTTATTTTAACTTTCTTCAAACAAATAATTTTTTAATCAAAATAGTTTTAAGTTAAAGAGAGACACAAAGAGATCCTGCTTTGCTGTTTCGTCCAGTTGTTTGTAGAGAAATTATTTATATTTCAGCTTTCTTTAAACAAACAATATTTTAAACATTTAAAAAATATTTTTGGCATATTTAAAAAAAATATTTTCAAGTGAATATGTTTTTAAAATATTTTTTGGCATATTAAAAAATATTTTTAAGTTAATCTTCAAGGTTCAAGTTTATCCCTGAAGTTCTGTTCCTATTAAATGCTATAAACAATCAGTAAAATGTTAAATATGATCTTGTAAACCAAACCTATGATGACAGAAATAGATTGAAATATTTGACTGAATCATAATAAAATTAACTTTCATTTGAATGGGATGTGTAGAGGGCTGGGGGGTGTTGTTGAATTAGGAACATGTTCTGTTTATTCCTACTAGAACATCCAACTACAAGAAAATGGCGAACTCAAGTTGAGTCTAAGCGAAGATGTAAAGAAAACAAACAAGACCGATATATATATATGTCAAAAAATATATGTATTAAACAACAAATTTACAAGTGACAAGACATTAACATTTGTGTTTGTGTGTGAACATAAAGAGTTTGTATTTTGGTGAATGTTTGTATATATGTGTATGTGTGATTCATGGCGTTTTCCCAGAAGTGGGTAAAACACAGATCTCTAAGAGAGATTACATTTTTAAATGTGTCCGCTGAAATACAAAGTGATATTTAGCTACCCGCCACGAGGGTTACATGTGGCACAAGGCTGCGTTTAAAGAGAACAGTCGCCCAGTATTTATAGTGTAGGGAGAGCGACTCCTAGCGAACAATTAGGGAATTAAGGAGGAGCTAACTCCGACAGATATTTTATAACTTGAAGTGTCAATGACCCAATTGGTCACAGGTAGTCTAGTAGGTAATATTATCATCTTTCTCTTCAATATTTTCTGCTGCAGTTCTAAGTTCAACAATACCCTGGTCACTTGGGTATCCATACCCAGCATCATCTATATTGAACTAGTCATTTATTTTTTTGCTTCATTTACATCAATGTTTAACGTTTCAAATTGCTCAAAATACATGATTTTCTAAATTCTCAAATCACTTGTCTGAGATTAAATATTAGAATGGGTTTCATTCAAATAATTTCAATTTTTCTCTTCATTTCATGTTCAAATAATTGAAGTTTAGAAAATAGAGCAACCACTGTATATATAATTTACATAAGTCCTTCGTGGATAATTTGATAGAATGTGTTGGTGTTGTAATGGTTAACAACACTTCAAGAAATAAAAGTTGTTTGGTTTGTTCTGTTTTACGGTATATCAACCTCAATGGGTTATTTAATGCCAGCAAAATTTTTATTTTATGGTAATATGTTTTTCTTCAAAAATCTATTTCTGGGAATATTTTTCCTTGAAGAAATCTATAGCTGGTCATATTTTTTTTTCAAAGAATGTATAACTGTTTGTATTACTGGTAATTTTTTTTTTTTTTCTTTTTTTAAGTATTGCTGATAATAATTTTTCCTTCAAAAATTATTGCTGGTAATAATTTTTTATTATTACAAAGTATTTATGGTATTAAAACCTATTTTTACACAAGTTTTGGTATTAACTATTTGCTCACAACTGGGACCCTAACAGGTGCTACCACCCTGGGTCAGGGTGGACCTGGGAACACCAGCAATTAAGAGGTGGTTCCATGCTCCTCAAAACCTACTGATCAGAGGCCTTGCTGTTGGGCATAGTTTATAGTCTTACCCAGGACACGGATGTAGTTCATTGTCATACCCAGGACAAGAAATGAAAATTGTCCTGATGCAGGTGTCTTCTAGATCTCTATCCTTGTACCTACTTTCATCTTAATTTTCATCAATGGTGGTATCAGTTCACAACTTAGTATCTATGCTTATGACACCACCATTTACTCCTATTTCAATAGTAAGTCTGATCAGTTCAAAAAGGTCAAATTAGCAGTTGACCTCAAAAATGGGTTACAATCTGCTGTTAACTAGAGTAAGGAATTGATTGTTAATTTTAATGCCAGCAAAATGAAACTGCTCTATTAATAATCTGAGAGACAGTTTTCTGCCTTCCATCACCATGGCTGATGCTAACCTCCAGGAGAATAAATTGCTGGATCTTCTCAGGCTAACGTTCTCAGTTTACATGGAGTAGAAAGACTATATTGAATCAATTATTAGGTCTGCTGCTAAGAAAGTTGGTTCACTGTGTCATGCTAGACAAATTTTCTCTTCAAAATCTATTTTACATATCTACAAGTTTACCATTCATCCATGCTTTGAATATTGCTGTCAAATATGGTGTGGTGCTTCTGTTATATACTTAGTGATTATTAATAAATCCTCCAAAGAATCAGCAATATTATTGGTCCTGACCTGGCATCTTGGTGTTAGTCACTTTCCCCACCACCATAATACAGCTTCCTGGTGCCTTTTCTATACTTTCATGGTAATTGTTCAGATGAACTCTTTCCCATGGTACCTAGATTTTATGAATTTAAGCACAGTACTAGATTACTGTTATGGTAATTTACCCACATACAGATGGGCTCTCCCAGCTTATAAATAGGAGCAGGTACTGCCTTTTGGAGAGGGAAGTTTCCATCAGTCAGCTCTGACAGTCAGACCAAACATTCTTGCTGTAACACTCTCGTTTGTATATGTTTGTATTACTGTTTTTGTTCATATATTTGTTTAACTCAATTCCTCTCTTTGTGTCTTTATTTCTGGCCCTAACAAGGCCACAACAATTAGCTAAAACAAAAAATTACAGTTGAATTGGCTAGATGTAACCATAAGATCTATCCTAACAGTTTCTTCTCTCACACTTCTCACTTGTGGAACTCTCTGCCAGCTCTATGCTCTCCAGCCAACTTTGATTTTCAGAAATTTAAATGTAATGTCAATTATTATCTACTGTCTTCCTGATTACTGTTCTGTTGCTCTCACACCTTCATGTTTCTTTTTTTTTATTCTTTCAAACTGAATAACTTCTTATGTCTTAGTAGCTTTATTGCTTTGCATAGAGTGAAATGATTAAAAAAAAAATGATAATTTGATAATATGATGCACTTTTTTTTATTTGAAGTAATTTCTTTACCATTTACTGTTTTATTTATCACAATGTTTCAACCATATATGTTCCATCCATCCTAGGATCAGGGGTCAGAGTTTTATTTTGAAATATAGTTCCTTGTTCTGACAAGGCATACAAATTGCATCCGGTTTCTTTGCCTTTAAAGTCTTGAAAATTGACTGATGGATTGAATCAATGACAAATGTAGAAAAACAAGGCTAACATACATAATTCTTTTTTTAAATTCTGTTCTTCTATCAACTATGTCCATATTTATTTTCCTTTCTGTTTCCATATATATTTAAACACTCCATTACAGGCCATCAGAATGTTGTGGGAATGACTTGAATAACTGCAGAAACATTAAAAACATTTTACAGTTCAATTATCAAATAATTATTACCGTTAACAAGTATTAGATTTTGTCTAATATTTTCATTTTGATTGTTGATTTTTTTTTATCATAAAATTTTTCAAGCTAAATACTCCCACTGGCCATTAAATTAAATAGCATGAAGACAAAAATCAAGTAGAAATTCCTGATGAGATTTGAACTCTATTCCATGAAGATATGTTTCATGGATGATGCCTTAACTTATTTGGACAGAGAAATATGCACTCCACCATTTAAAGAAAGACTAAATTAGGAGGTTCTGACAACAAATCAAATGGCCAAATATTTAACAAGAAAATTATTGGAGAGAAAGTGAAAAAGAAAGAAAAAGAACAAGAGAGAAAGAAAGATAATGTGAAAGTATGAGAAAAGAGAATTAGAATGAGTGAGAATGAAAAAAACAAGAGGGAATGAGAATGAAAAAGAGCAAGGGGGAATGAAAAAGAAAAATAACATGAAAGTACGAGAAAGGAGGAGAACAAGAATGAATGTTCTGATAAATAATTGCTACCAACCCCTTCAAAAAAAATTCCCAGACATAAGTCTATCAAGATAGTTAACATCTCATAAAAACACCCACCTCCATTTTAAAAAATATTTTTCTGTGATATTTTCAACTAAAAGTCAATTAAACTTTAAATCAGCTAATCTTCCTCAAATAAAGTATATTTTATTTTTTAAATATTTTTTAATAAAAGAGAATTAAGTTTTGTTGACAGATTTGTAAATCAGCTGAAATCAGCTATCTTTAGCAATTTAAAAAACATCAACATTAGTCCAATCATCTTAAATTTGTTTTTGAAATCTGAAAAAGTATTTTGCTTATTAGAAATATTAAATTTAATCTATTAGCTTGAAATTGAAGCTAAAATAAAAGCTTCAAGAAAGATTTTTCGTTTTTAAAAAAATCATTTGAAGTCTTATATATCACATTTCTTTCAAGGTACTTGCTTTAAAAGGCAAATAAAACCTTGCTTAATTGTGAAGCTCTTGTTAGCCAAGTGGTTAAAGCACACAAGATCAGATGATGGTTTTTCTTGCAAAACAGGATACAGATTTGGATCCTGCCAGAGTGCACCATTTTCTTTAATAAAATTTCTCAAGTGTGCAGGTCAGGAGACAAAATAAATATGCTTTAAAATGAAAAAAAAAAAACCCAAAAAAACAGAGCATCTACTCAAATATGCATATTCATGAACAGTACACACCCACCTGTTAAACTCAAATGTCCATATCAATTTGCATATATATTTACAAAGCCAACAGAAGTTTGTCCTAGTAAATATATTAATATGTTCTTCATGTTTCTCTTATATATATATATATATATACACACACACACATACATACACACAGTAAATGCCACAAGTTTCTCTAGCCAAGTTCTTGATAGAAAAATAAATATACACAGAACCTAATAGCCTGTAAGCAATATTTAAAAAAGTAAAACCTAAGTAGGGCAAGTTGAATAAGAGAGAGATCCAGTAGGGGATATAGTGTTAAGAGAAAAGACACAAAAAACAGGGTGGTGAGAATTAAAAAGCTGTGGCACGAGGTGGGGGGGGGTGCAAAGAAAGACTGGTTAATGGGATTGGTGAAGAGAGAAGAGAAGCAATGACTTGGTGGTGGAAGGAGTAGGAGAGCAAAAAAGAAAAGAAACAAAGACTGAGTGATAGTGGTGCAAAGAGAGAAAGAGAAGCAAAAATTGAGAAAAGAGACACAAAGATGGTGGAGTGCAAGAAAAGAGAAGAGAAGACTGAGTGATGAGAGTGCAAGAAAAGAGAAGAGAAGACTGAGTGATGAGAGTGCAAGAAGAGAGAAGTGAAGTAAAGACTCACTGAGAGGATAGCGTGCAAAGAAAGAAGAGAAGCAAAGACTGGATGATGATGGGGGTGAAGAGAAAAGAGAAGCAAAACAAGGATGATAGGGGTGACAAGAAGAGAAGTGAAAACTGAGTGAGAAGGAAGAGAGAAGAGAAGCAAAAACTGGGTAGAGGAGATGAAGAGAGAAGAGAAGTAAAGGTGGGGGGGATAAAAAGTAATATTTAACTGAAGGGGAGGGGATAAGAGAGAGAAGAAAAGCAAGAAGTGGGGAAAAGAGAACCAAAGACTAGGTAATGGAGGAAGATGGGGCAGGAGAGAAAAAAAACTTGTCAAAAATAATGGCTGACAATGTTTCACATAATAAAAAATATTAAGATTATATATATACATAAATTCTTGTTATTTAAATTCAGATGAAGTAATTAATTTTTTTTTTATTCTTTATTTGTTTTTCTTCACATTCATGCTTTTCATTGTAGTTATTTTAGATCAAATACTTTCAAACTATTAAAGTAAGCAGTGAGAAACAAAAATAAGAAAAACTACAACAAGACTTGAACCCACAACCCTGGAGTTTGTTTTGCATAGATGGCAACTTAATCAATTTGAACACAGAAGCATACAGTAGATATCTACAATTTTCCTTGCACTATATCTTTCATACTTCTTTTATAAGTCATGTCCCTGTAGTTTAAATAACAGGGTAGACTAGGTTGTGGAGGACCATGAGTACCCACATTCTGAAAGGATACATCACATAAAAGAAGAATATATTCCAGTGATAACACACACACACACATAACAAAATGTATTGCAAATGATTTGAATCCTCTTTATGTCACTTGCAATACGACAACAAATACATCAAAACTTTCAATTTACTCAAATGGATGTATATAAAATGACATAAATATTGACAGTATAGAGGAGATAAATACAACAATAATTACAATCGTACATTTTTTTTTAGCAATAGCTGCATTTGAATATGAGGCACACATACAAAGTTACAGAATTACCGTCACTTCCTGGACGTGCAGGTGGTGTAATAGCTAACAACTTAGAATGAAAAATCAGAGAGCTCAGTTCAAATTCCAGTCAGTTCATTACATTCACTTATGTGCAAATACCCTTGAAAAAGGTATGAATCCATTTCCCCCCAACTATAGGTTAAATAGTGGAAATTGTATCTGGAGAAAAATAATTGTTATTTTTATTTTTAAATTGTTAATGCACTATTTACTCACAAAAAATTATTAAAATCCAAAATAGGTTTTGGTTTTAAATAACCCAGTCAGTCAGTTATGTGCCATGTGTGATACACGCTTAGGCAATCATGTATCTTTCAATATATGACTGACGAGGCAGATTTTTTCCTGCATTAGCTTGCCATTTCTTTCTGCAGTAGACCAGTTGCCATCCAAAGCTATAGAACCCAGTCTGACCTGCTATTTACCCATAGCTGGGGGAGAAGATGAGGATTCATACTTTTCCCAAGAGTATTAACACGTAAGTGAATGTAATGGATTCAACTGGAATTTGAACTCGGCTCTCCAATTCCTCAATCTGAGCTGCTATCCACTACTCCACAAAGCCATAAAAAACAAATCAATTTAAAACCATCATTTCCTAAAAACTTTACTCCACCACTGCCCCATGATTAGCTTTAGTCATTTATTTTCTGCACTAACAAACTAAATCTGTTGGTAGCATTTTATAATTGAACACTTTTTACAATTATAGTTCTTTAGTTGTGTAATGAAAATCAAAAAATGTTTTGGTGGTCATGAATTAATGTAAACAATACTTGTAGAAGATGACTATAATGTGATTAATATAAATGCATTGTTAATGATATAATTATAGAAAGACATTTCAAATGATTTTTATCATAGAAATGCATTGAAATCAGAAAAAGGAATTGTCATTGGTCAGGAATCAATGCAAATATTACTGACAGAATATAGCTATTATGTAATGTGTACACAAATGCACACACACAAAGAATGATAAATGAAAAGTGTAACTTTTGCATAATAAAAAAAAAAAAGAAAGTCAGATGAAATTCTTAAGGCACTCCTTAACATGATCTTATGATCAGTATTTATTTTTCTTTGCCAAAATATATATTCCTAGAAGTTTTCTTGTAGAATTAAGATCTTTTGGGCATTTTTAGAACAGAGAGGAAACCAATATTGTCTATAACCTAGATTTTACCATCTGACACTTACAAAAATTAGAACACTTGTATCTAAGAATTATGACATTAAGCATTAGGGTTCTCAGAAAGTAATTATATTTTACCAGAAATGATATAAAAACAAATAGAAGTTAAATTTATTTAAATATTATTTATCAAAATTATCATCAACTTCCTTTTTAAACAACAAGCCAACACAAAAGCAAAGGTTCAACCCCATGTTTATAGAAATCTGTTATTTTTATTTGGTTATATTAATTCACCCATCTTCTCCCCCAGCTATGGGTAAATAGCAGGTCAGACCGACTTTGAATATTGCTGCTACATATGGTCCAGTGCTCCTGCTATATATTTAGTGATTTTTGATAAAATCTAAAGAAAAATTAGCAATATTATTGATCCTGATCTGGCATCTCAGCTTCAATCACTTTCTCACCACTGTAACATAACTTCCCTGTACCTTTTGTATAAATACTTTCATGGTAATTGTCTAGATGAACTCTTCACTATGGTATCATGGACTTTATAAATTTAAATGCAGTACAAGATTGACAGCAATTTCTCATCATTTTAGTTGAAATGGTTAGATGTAACTGTAAGTTCTATGCTTACAGTTTCTTTTCTTGCACTTCTCACTTGTGGAACTCTCTTCCGGTTCCATGTTTTCCAGCCAATTTTATCTTCAAAATGTAAACACAATATCAATCATTATCTACTATTTTTTTAAATTATTCTTCTTTTATTGTTTTCACTCCTTAATAATGTTTTTCTTTTTTTCATATTCTTTCACACTCAGTAACCCCTTTACTGCCTAGCACGGGGGAAAATGATTAAAAGAAGACTTTTCAGTTTCTTTATTTCTGAATGTTATGGAACTTATGAAATGTTCTAATGATGGAAACAAATAAATATCTATTGTGGCTAAATCTAATGAGGATGGAGGATGTGAAAAAAAAAAAATCCCATCCTAAAAAATTTTTTTTTCTTGGGTTTGTTTTGTTTCTTATGTGTGCATATTTCAAAAATAAAATATACTTTATTTGGGGAAGATTAACTGATTTAAAGTTTAATTGATTTGAAAAAAATATTACTTACTTTTAGTTGAAAATATCACAGAAAAATATTTTTTAAAATGGAGGTGGGTGTTTTTATGAGGTGTTAACAACTATCTTGATAGACTTATGTTTGGGAATTTTTTTGAAGGGGTATAATCATGGTAACAATTATTTGTCAGGACATTCATTCTTGTCCTCCTCCTTTCTCGTACTTTCATGTTCTTTTTTTATTCTCATTCCCTCTTGTTCTTTTTCATTCTCACTTCTCATACTTTCACATTATCTTTTTTTCTCTCTTCTTTCTTTCTTTTTCACTTTCTCTCCAATAATTTTCTTGTTAAATATTTGGCCATTTGATTTGTTATCAGAACCTCCTAATTTATTCTTTCTTTAAATGGTGGAGTGCATATTTCTCTGTCCAAATAAGTTAAGGCATCATCCATGAAACATATCTTCATGGAATAGAGTTCAAATCTCATCAGGAATTTCTACTTGATTTTTGTCTTCATGCTATTTAATTTAATGGCCAGTGAGAGTATTTAGCTTGAAAAATTTTATGATAAAAAAAATCAACAATCAAAATGAAAATATTAGACAAAATCTAATACTTGTTAAAGGTAATAATTATTTGATAATTGAACTTTAAAATGTTTTTAATGTTTCTGCAGTGTGCTGAATAATAACAGCTTTTCTGTTTACCAAAGAAGGACACTTTTAAAGTCATTCATTGTTTACTCAATCAATCAGAGCATTTATGGATGGAATCCTGCTATTGATATTGGCACTGGTTTTTCATTTTGTGATAACCACTGTCATTTTCATTCTTTGCTGACATGCAAAACCCACTTTTCATTATATGCAATAATGCGATACTAAAATGTAAGGTTGATTGAATCATTCATTCATTTTCTATGGCAGGTTATTTAAAGTCAGAAAATATTTTTAAATTGTAAAAATTTACAAGTTTTACTAATTAACCCATAGCTGGGGGGAGAAGAGGTGGATTCATACTTTTCCCAAAAGTATTTATGCATAAATGAATATAACAGACCCAAAATGGTTATCAGTAATAGAAGCCAACAAGTACAGGAGCAAGAGGCTCAGACTGAGAGAAAGTAATGGAAGGAAGATTAATTACTTTTTTAGATGAAGATGACAAGACAAGAAAATTGTTGTCTATAAAACTGACTATCTCGCACAAAGGAAAACAGAAGGAATGAAGTGAGCCTTGCAGGAAGACATAGACGCTGGCCGCTGAACTGTGAACCTGCCCCACCCCTCACTTACACCTGAACCATATATTGCTCGCTTATTAGTTACTATCTAAAAATAAAATCTGGTTTACTGCTAGAAACTGTTTTGTTATTCACTTGTGGGAAATAATCTGGCTGAAGAGCAAATTTTAAACCACAAGTGTTTGACTGAAAGAAAGTCCACCCTGTAAATGGACTTGGGGTTTGTTCTCCGATTAACTCCGAGCCATAAAATAGTTAAAAGACTGTTGCGGGTGGTAGAATGTTGTGTTTAGTTCTTGAGTAAAAGCTCATGAGAAACTCAAATCATTTCTTGAGCCGGGTTCAAATTCCAGTCAAATCCATTACATTCACTTACATGCTAATACCCTTGGGAAAGGAATGAATCCTCTTCTCCCCCAGCTATGAGTAAATAGCAGGACAGACTGGGTTCTATAGCCTTGGATGGCAACTGGTCTACCACAGAAAGAAATGGCAACCTAATGCAGGAAAAGATCTGCCTCGCCAGTCATATATCGAAAGATACATGATCACCTAAGTGTGTATCGCGCATGGCTCTTAACTTGACTGACAACTACTGCAAGGTGGAACAATTTATATTAACTGATTTGTTTTCACAACTTAGCATCCCTTTTTGGTTTATTTAAAGCCAAAATGTATTACAGATTGTAGACAGGAACAACTTCAAATCTGAAAATAACAAAAATTGCTTGAAAAGGTATCAGACAAAATGTAATGATCAAAACAACAAAGATGAAGGTACTAGGTAAAATAATTCATGGAGTAATAACAGCTTCATTTTTGGACTTTAAACAACATTAGGAAGGTTGGAGAGTACACAAACTGTAGTGAATAAAACAATAAACAAAAAAAAAATGAAGATAATATTCTGAATAATCTACGACATTATGTTGCCCTGTTGGTAAGGCTTAGATTATTTCATATGCATCCCCCTGCATTTCTCTCTCACTCTGATTTTAAATGTACTCATTTCCTTGTACTTGCAATTTTCCTTAAAACTCCCTCATTGGTCACATTTACTCTCCATAGTATTTACATGTCCATTTTAATAAGTTCATATTTATGATTTTATTCATTTTATAATCCAAATGGAAAGACAGTTTTTTTTTACCCTGGTAGAATCCCAAATGGATCAATGAAAATATGCTTCCATATAGCATCCAGAATTGCTTGGGTTAATAACAGTTATCACTATGGAAACCTGAAACGCCAAAAAATATTTCAAGTTGGGATTCTTTGTATCCATTTTATTTAAATGCCTTTGAAAAAAGGTATACCCGCACTTCTCCCCACCAGCCATGGATAAATAGCAGGGAATTTGAAATTTTTTCTAGTTATGTAAGGACAATTCAACTAAGAGAAAGTTACTCTAAGAGAAAAAAAAACAGTAATTCCAACTCTGACTAAAGGAGGTAGAATTAGTGAGGAGCTAACCCCCACCCACTGGAAAAAAAAACTTAAAGAAAATCTACCTACTACTGTAGTAAAAGCATAGATTCAGCACTAATTCCCACAAAGAGAGTCCATGAATGAATGATGACAAAAGAAAATATATAGAATCCAGAATTATATTTGTATCAATTATTTCTTTTTTGATAAACTCATATTTCCTGCTTCTTTCATCTTACAATCCTCATGAAAAGGGGATTCAGAACATTCATCTAAGGAACATTGGTCTCAGGAACACACATCTAAAGAATATATGTCTAAGAAATATTTGCCTAGAGAATTATGGCCTAATGTGGATTGTATATCCAAACAATGCATGCCAATAAATACTTATAAACCACATGTATAATCAATAATTAATGTTACTAAAAGTTTCTTAAATATTATTCTCTAATATAGTGAATATCAATAAAATCGAGTATTAAAGTTAGGATGCTTGTCTCTGTTGGTAGTTGCATAATTAAAAGAAAAACTCATGGAAATATTTCAACAAGCTGTTGCTAGCCTTGGTCACTCCTTTGAGTAAAACAGTGCAACAAAACTTTAAACACTTAACACACACTTTTTTAGCAAGGTCCATGCCTTATTCGTATCAAAGTTAGAATGCTTCTCTCTGTTGGTAGTTGCATAATTAAAAGAAAAACTAATAATTAAAAAAGTCAAGTATTTTTTTACATGAATAAAGTATTTATTAAAAAATATTATAGACCAATTGTCCTTAGATAGGTTTTCCTTAGATAATATTCTTTAAGCCAAGTTCCTGAGACCAATAATCTTTAGATGAATGTTCCTAAATCCCATGAAAAGAGTTACTTTTTTCCAATAGTTTCTCTTGTCCATCAATAGATCTGATAAAACACTGTAGGAAAAACAAATGTACAAAAAGAATGAGATTAATCATCCAAAACAACTCTTGGAATAACTTTTTTCAAGATCACAGACAGGAAAAAAAACCTTCCTCTTTCCATATAGAGTGTATACTTGAAGAAGGCTGTAGAATGCTTTGGATGAAATACAGATAACAAGAAAATGAATGACAACATTTAGAATGATAATGACCTTTCAATAATAAGCAGAAGAAAAAAATAGAAAGATAAATGAAAGATGAAGAATGAGGAATGAAAGAGAAAACATGCTAAGCTAAAAGAAACAAGATAGGATAAAAGGATGTCAACAAAGAAAATGAAAAAGGTCAACAAGAAAAATAATTGAAAGAAATAATATCAGTATTATTAATGTAATTATTCAATTTCTGTAGTACAACAAAAAAAGGCAGACTATGCTTGGTAACCATTCTAGAATAAGGAAAGCTCAGAATTCAAAACTGGAGAAGGTAACAGGAAACTGTACTACTACCTTTCCTTTGACAAGACTAGGTCACTGTTAGAAAAATACCTATGAGACTTTAATTTTGGGTGAATGATATTTTTTTTACAATGCTATTCATCCTGTGCAAGGCTCAAGAGCCACTCGAGGTATCACTCCAAGCATAGTGATAATGCCAGCAAGGTGTAACAGGCCACCAGAAGTGAAAGAGAAGGAAAAGGTTTTAGAGGGAACAGAAAACCCAACCTTAAACGAAACAAGATATAAACCTCTATGCCTATTCAAAGGGCCAGGGAGAAGTGTGAACAGAACGAAAGGGAAACCTATCTACTCCTATTGAGGGATTGAGACAATATAATAACACATAAGAAATGGTACACCATAGTGCAATTTTTATTAGTGCAATATGATTAAAATAATTCAACTTGAAGGATAAACCAACTGACCCAACAGTTTTCAAGTAATTCTTTTAAATTAATGAGCTAATTTTTTTTAATTATGTTTGCCTAAGGGAGTTAACTCCAGGTTTATTAATTCCAGTCATTTCCTTTGACCTGTCTGCATTCCTCTCTGTCAGAGTATCATACTAGTGATGATTATTTTAATAATAACTTATAATAATAATTACGCTTTGTCATAATTATATTCTGACATATAATTGTAAACTCTCTAAATTGGAAGTGATTTGACAAAATGGAGGCCACTGATGGTGGAATTTAAGTTGAAACAGGAGCTGATCAGGAGCTTTTGAGGATCGTGGAACCACCTCTTAATTGCTGGTGTTCCCAGGTCCACCCTGACCCAGGGTGGTAGCACCTGTTAGGGTCCCAGCTATGGGCAAATAGTTAACCCCGAAACTGGGGTAAAAACACTATGAAACTACATGTGAAAATAGATTTTATTACCAGCAAAACATTTTTGTAAAAAAAATTATTACCAGCAATACAATTTTGAAGGAAAAATATTACCAGAAACAGATTTTTGAAAAAAAATAATGCCAACAATAAAAATTTTGTCAGCATTAAATAACTCTTTGAGGTTGATATGCCGTAGAAGAAACCAAACCAATCACTATCTGCAAACTGGTGATGACCTCGCAGCAGACCATGCAGCTGATGGAAGGACGTCTCTCAGAGAGGAAATCCAGCAGATTAATCTGACACTGGAATATGTTCTGACACTTTGCTAAGACTGTGATAGCTTGAGGGACCAGGTGGTACTTGTGGGCTCAATGTCTTCATAGGAAGAGATTTAACAACAACAGTAGTGTATTTTTATTATTTTACTGTTCTTATTTTTACCTAATACCATTGTACCCTAAACAACAGTATACAGTAAACAATGTTTTATATGCTAGGAAAAAATAAAAATTCATCCTGATTGGGAATTGGAACCTGGCTCTCCAATTAACAATTCCAAGTCATTATCCACACTACCTGCACATCCATGCTTACAGCATCTGGTATTCCCAAGTGGTCACCTATATAGGTACAGGCTCAACATACAGGCTTGACTTTGGTGAGCATATGGGAACTAGTGTTTAAACATGATGTGGTTGTAAACCTTTATCTTAAAAACTGTGAATATGTCTTGGGTTAGAGAGTTTATATCTCACTGAGTAAATAATACATTTATCAATTGATCGTTTTTTATGGGCTTTCAATCTTTTGTGGGTTATTTAAAACCAAAACATGTCTTGGATTGTAATTCTTTGTTTTTTTTTTTTGGAGACGAATAATGCATTAAAATTTTTTTTAAGAATAACAATGATTTTTCTAGATTAAAGACTTACTATTTAATTCAAAGCAAGGGGAGGATTTTTATTAATAATTGGTATCACCCCATGCAAGACAAAGCCATTAAGACACAAGGGCTTGAGCATAGAAGAATTAGGAACAGAAATATTAATAATGAGCAGGAAGAATATGTTTTGTATTGTTTCTCAATACAATAAACATTATGCTTGAACTATTCTCATTCTTTTCCTACAATGTTTACTAACATTATGGACTTCAAAGTTATTAGGTTGATGCAAAAATAATGACGGTTTTTGACGTAGGTTTAACGTCAAAAACAGTCATTATTTTTGCACCAACCTAATAAAACAATGCTCTAATTTGTGTATACACCCCCACCACTAACTTTGAGTTAATTTTGTAAAAAAAATCTTGTCTGTAATATACACTGAAGTTTTAGCACCTAAATTTAACATTCATTCAACTTTTTATTCAGTTTGTATCAACTAAAAATTTAATTTACATAATGTTTTAAAACAATTTACACAGTATTTAGTTTTAGTGTACACATGAACACTCAATACCCTTACCAGGACCAAAAAGATACCAATATTTTTCATGCTTAGTCTGACATGTGGAATACAGAAAATGTGCTTACGTGGACTGGCACACCTGAGGTAACTATATAGACAGTCATGCAATTTTATATATATTTAAAATTGCATGAATCTATATTGCATGACCAAAGCTGGATGTGACACAAGGCCATTTTAACATGGGTAATGCCATATGTATACTTATGCACATGTGCCAAAGACAAAAAAAATTGTTTTTTCTCTAGTCCAAAAATATTTAATTATAGAAGCATCTACAGGGTGGTCCGAAAGTTTTGTCAAAATTGTTTTTTCTCTAGTCCAAAAATATTTAATTATAGAAGCATCTACAGGGTGGTCCGAAAGTTTTGTCACCTCCTATATAATATAATTTTCTATTTCAGATGACTGACATGAGCTGAGACCCCTACAGTTTGGAAGACCACCTTGTAGGTATATTTACCCAATCTTACCACCAAAGCTGAATGTGACACAAGTTTGTTTTAAATATATTTACTTATGCACATGTACCAAAGACAAAAAAATTGATTTTTCCCTAGTCCCCACAGCCATTGTCATTCTGGCATAGGTATTACATCGAACCAACCTATTTAGAACAGTGAAGAAGGTGTTGCTGCAGGATTGGAATCCCCAGGGCTGAACAACTTCTCCCATCAAAAATGTGGAGAAACATTGCTTCACTTACAGCACAGTGGTGATAACCATGCCTCATTAAACCCTCATTGGTAATGGTTAACCCCTGTGCTAAGTAATTATCTAATTTTATGAAGGATTTAATATGCTTGGTTTGCACTGAAGGTGTTTTGTCATTTTCTCTTTATTTTTCTATGCAGAATTTCTTTTCATATACAAATGTAGTGTTTAGCGAGAAATTTAAATTCTCTGTCACACATTAGTAACTAATGTGTAAACTAATAATTACTTTATATATAGCATACTATCCCAAATATAGTGATGCATATGACCAAAAAAAGTTAGTATTTAGTTCTCATGCATAATATGCATCCCTAACTTTTAGACTTAAGAATCCAAGAAGTAAATTATATTATACACAATTACCTGCAGA